>CM052541.1:185006485-185080472 GCA_028533065.1 Trachops cirrhosus | reverse complement strand
AGCCAGGAGCAGGGAGGGGCGGAGCGGAACATTCTAGCAAATCCGAGATTTGAGAATGCCGGGGATGCAGAAGCGCGGCCAGGTAGGAAAGAACACGGCAGAAGCACACACACACCGATCCAGGCGTACCAGCAGGTCCGAAGCAATGTGAGCGGACACTTGAAAACCAGGGCCACAGTGAATAATCTCAGACAGGTTTTCCTTCGTCACTTAGGCAATGGGGTCATTCGCTCTCCTTACTGAAGCAAACCACTCCGAATCTCTCCATTGGAGGCCTCAGCTTTAATAATTCACACAGAAGTCATGTACTGTATTTTGCTGTGTATAATGCGCACCCTCGTTTTTGGCCCAAACTTTCAGGAAAAAAATCTTTCGTTTTCATTTTTTAATTCAGTTATTTATTTATTTGTATTTAGATACTTGTTTTTTATTATAAAGGAATTTTAGCATTTATTTTGAACATAGGGTACAAGAAATTTTATGTAACAAATAACTACATAACATGAGAACAGATATAAGATATTTCAAGTACTACCCTTGTATAGTAAGCATCCTTATTTTTCCCCTCAAAAATCTGGGTAGCCCTGGCTGGTGTGGCTCAGTGGATTGAACGCTGGCCTGCAAACCCAAGGGTCACTGGTTTGATTCCCAGTCAGGGCACATGCCTGGGATGTGGGCCAAGTCCCCAGTAGGGGGTGCACAAGAGGCAATCACATATTGATGTTTCTCTCCCTCTCTTCCTCCTTACCTTCCCCTCTCTCTAAATATAAATAAAACAATTTTAAAAAGACACAGTGAAATTGTTTAAAAAAATTTGGGCAAAAAAGTGTGCACTATACAAGGCAAAATATGGTATATTCCAGTATTAGGCTAATTAAAGGATTAATGGATACCCTTGCTCCTTGAATTTTGATATGTAGATATAGAAGAATGGAAAATTTTACAGGCTCTTTACTTCCTTGGTTCTAATTCAAAACCATCCCAAAGACAAAAAACGGCACAGGGCAGATGAAGCTTTTGCACCCAAGTGGCTACTATGTAACAGCTTCGGCCTTCCAGTGTTTCCTTTGTTTCTCTAGGAAACAGCAGCAAACACAGTCCCTTCTCCAGCAGCCTCCGCCTGCCGCTCTTGTGCAGCCAGCTGGGAAAATGTATGGTTTCTGCACCTGGCTTTTAAGAGAGACGACAAAACGAGTGCGTAGGAAAAGGAGGAAAACGACAGATGCGAGGAGCTGAGGCGGACAGAGGAGACAGCGAGCTCAGCGCGCACGCGGCACCCAGGCCGCGGCTCACGCGCCCACCGGCGGAAAAGCAGCACTCATCTGTCGTGACCAGCCAGGGTTACCGAGTGTCCGGCACCAGAGCACTGAGGTCAAACGGAAGATCCAGATGCCTCTAGAGGTGCCAGTCTTTGGGCCGCTACGGTCCTGACAAACTCATGTCTCTGAAGCAGCAAGCAAGGCTGAGAAGCTTGAGAGCGAGAGCAGAACACAATCTGCAAGAAAAGTCGTGGCGAGAAAAGCTGTGGACCCCCAGCATCCGAGGCCAGCGCCGCTCACCTAGGAGCCGGTTAGTGGTCTTCCAGTGCAAACAACACCTGCCCGGGTGAAACCGCACGCACAGGACCGACCACACACACACACACACACACACACACACACACACGAAGGACTGCAGCGCCTGGAATCAGGCAGTCGGTTCTATGTGGGGGCTCAACCAGGATGCACAGAAAGGGTGACACCTCCACGCTGTTCCTGCCGTGGTGACACATTCCTGGTTTTTCTGCTCAGCTGGAGCCAGGGACATGGAGGAGAAGCAACTGCCAAGCACTTCCCTCAAGGATGGGGCCGTAGCAGGGGCCCGTGACTGTTCATGGAGAGACAGACTCAACGGAGACGGGACTCTTACCCAACAAGATCAGGAGTAAGAGGCTGATGCGACCAGTTCTTACCTTCCCGGTCCTCCTCAAGGTTGGCTTCTTGATGGCCGGGACTCTGGGTGCTGGCCGGCGGGGCAGGAGTGGGGCCACCCCGGCTGTGGGCTCTGGTTTGGAAGACCCCTGGTCCCTCAGGGCCGTGGCATCTAGGGCTTCTCCTGGGGCGCCTAAAACATACAAGTGCATGGCGGAAGTGTGCAGTCTGCTGTGTGATGTGATCTTTACGCAGGCTACAGCCTGAGGGTATTTTACTAATGCCGTGTGTTTTCTTATTTCCTAAAAAGATGATGTTTGAGGGTTGTCGGGACAACCAGCTAGGTTCCGCCCCCCAGCTTCTCATGCCCCCCTTCCCGACAGGGATGGTGAGTCGAGTCCGTGGGTGGTCTTGGTGGGGGATCAGTGACACCCTGGCATCACACACAAAAACTTATGGGTGTGTGCGTTTCTCACGGGAGATGATCTAAAACTCCTCAAAATCTCAGCAGGGCCCAAGACCAAGGGAAGGTTAAGTTCAAACTCCAGGTTGATTTCAAACCTCAAACCTCTCCTGACCTCGACATCCATAGAATTTTCTTTAAAAAAAAAACAAACAGCAATGTGATTCACATACCATAAAATATACCCTTTTAAAGATTACAGTTAGTGGTTTTCAGTGGATTCACAGAGTTCTGCAGCCATCACCCCGTCTGATTCCGGAACGCCTGCAGCACCCCAAAGAAACTCTATACGTACCCATGGCCCTCGCTCCCCATTCCCTCCTCTGTCCAGCCCTGCAAACACCGTGACTTCCTGTCTCTGAAGATCTGCCCATTCTGTGTACTTCATATAAATGGAATGTGTGTGTGTGTGTGCACACACAACACACTGTTTTCAAGATTCACCCATGGTACAGCATGTATTTCCTGTTGTTTTTCCTGCTGAATAATATTCCACGGTATAGCCACACCATATTTTAGCCATTTATCAGCTGATGGACACTTGTGTGGTTATATACAAACTGTAGTTATATTTTAAAATAAAAAATAAGTATTTATTTTAAAATAAATTTAAACAGGCCCTGGCTGGTGTGGCTCAGTGGATTGAGCGCTGGACTGTGAACCAAAAGGTCACCAGTTCGATTCCCAGTCAGGGCACATGCCTGGATTGCAGGCTAGCTCCCCAGTAGGGGGCATGAGAGAGGCAACCACACATCGATGTTTCTCTCCCGGTCTCCCTGCCTTACCCTCTTTCTAAAAATGAATAAATACAATCTTTAAAAAAAATAGAATAAAATAAATTTAAATAAGAAACCACTTGTGATGATGTTGGTCCTGCAAGAGTTTTACACCCTCGTCACTGATGCCCTCCTTCCATGTTATGTGGAGACTCCAAATCGGTGAGACACCTGACTACACACAGACCAGGTGGCTGGGATTGCACGCGGCTTTTCAGAGGGCATGATCTCTCCTTTCCAAAATCACAAGCTCGTTACAGTGACTTTGAATGCACGAAGGAGATTCCAGGGTCAAATATGGTTAATGTGGTTTGAGTGAAGTAACAGCAATTACACTGACAGGCGGCGTGCCTGCCAGCAAAGCGCCTACAATTGCTGGTGGTTTCCAAAGTGGATTTTATGTCTCAAACATGGATGTGTTCCCAACTACCTCTTCTACTGCAGAATGAGTTAGTGCCTGGGGCATTAACCTTTTCTAAAATTCACTTTTGCTTATTTCCGTCACTGCCTTAAGTGCTGCTTAATAATCCTGGGATTCCTTTTATATACATACTGAACTTTAAACACATAACTTTAAATGGACAATAAATCTTAGTAGTGGACTTTTACAAAATGTCGTTAATGGGTGCTTTCATTGAATGCTGCCTTTAGAAAAAAATAGTTACTTTCTCTTCCCAGCGCTTTTAGGAGGAAGATGAAAAGGAAAGGGGAGTAGGTTTTTCTCCCTGGGAGCACAGCCCGGGGATACCTACCTCCTCTGGCTTCCAGGAGACACCGGATTGCGGCTTCCGCCTCCTGAGCGTTGGTAGTTTTGATCTGCTTGACATTGTAGGGCTTACTTATCCCAGTCCTAGCTTTGGGCTTGAGGACAGAAGGAGGAAGAGAAGCGTGTTCACACAGGCAGGAAGACAGCCGCACCCCGCCGGTTCACCAACCCCTGATGTGCACCCAGGAGCCCCATCCAACGGTGATTAAACCCCAGTCCTGTCTGGGCCTGTTTCTCCCCAGGCACTCGCACTCCAAGGAGAGCAAGGCGACAGTGTTTGGGCAGGGGCCCTCGTCTCCCAAGGCGGGTGGTTTCAGGCTTTTGCAACGTGGACAAGCCATCCGCTCACTTTATTTCAAGAACCAGGAAAGAGCCACAAAGCGCATCAAACTCGGCCCAGCTGAGTTATGAAAACACCTGCCAGATATGTTTACTTTAAAGCACCTTTTCTACCTCTTCACCCAAACCTCTGGGTCCCCTTTGATGACCTGCCTTCTTTCCTGTAAACCACAGATGAGTCGTCAGCCCCCTGCTCCTGCTATGGCTGAGCCAGCACCTGACCCGGCTCTCTGCACCCTCCTGGGCTGCGCTAGCTCCCGCCCAGCGCCCGGCTTCTCTGACCTCACCGCGATCCCTTTGACCTTCACCACGGCCTTGCAGCTCAGTGCCGTCCTCCGGAACTCTCCACCACTGATACCCTACCAATCTAACTGCTACTACTGCGTACAGCGCTATTCAGGCCCACTGGGTCTTTTTTTTTTAAGTCTTTTCTCTCAGCTAACTTGACTGCAGGATGATCATAATTTTGTCCAGACAATGCATCTAAATTTTTCCTGTTTTCACTTCTACCAAGCACTGCTCTACAAGCCAAGGTCAAAGTCAGGCATCGGAAGAGAGAGAAGCAGGTGAGCCTAGAAACCAGCAATCCTGCCTCACAGGGACACTTGGATTTTTCACCAGCGTGATTCCTCTCCAACGCCCTGCACGGCCATTTCAAAGCCCATAAAAGACCTGCTCCTAAGTTAAGGGGTTCAGGGACGCATTGGTGGGCAGGTGGAGGGTTAAAGAGATAGCCATCGATACATTCACGGAAAAGGGTTGATTGCGGGTGATCGTAGGGGCTGCGGGGGAACCACGGGGCCAACCCTGTGGGGCTGAGACGTCTGGGTTTTGCTTTGCCCGAGCACAGAACTCACTGCTTGCTGAGGTGCTCCTGGCAGAAGCTTTGCTGTCTGCAAAATCGAATACTGCCCGTGGGTGCCAGAGGAGATGGACACGTCCGAGGCCGACTTTTTCACCATGAAGCCCGCTGTAAAAACCAACAAGGACAGGCTTTGTCTCAGTGAGGTCGCTGACAGCTTCCAGGCAGGTTCCCAGCCAGCTGACAGCGAGGCAGGCTTGGCGGGCCTGGGGCCCAGGAGGCCAGAGCGGCCGGCAGGGTCTGAGCGCACGGGCCTGGGGCCTCCACAGGGGCCACTGAGTGCTTGTGGTTCTCTAACAGCTTCTTCCTGTCAATGGAGATGCTCCGGAAAAGTATTTTTTTTATCTTTAAAAAAATTTAATCTTTACTGTATTTTTTTCCAGTGCCATTTAGTCCCCTTGGAAATGCATTATTTCCACATAAATGTTAACCTACTATCCTGGGGGTTCAAACCATATACAAAGGTCAGTTCATTTTAAGTGGCTGAAAATGTACTACTGTTACTAAGACCAAATTTTTCAACTGTTTTGAGGACAAGATCTAAAAAACCCCGAAGCAGGGGAATAATCTGTTCAATTGTACCTGTAGCTATTAGGAACAAATCAGGGTCTAGAACATTTAATGACACAGACACTGGACGGAAACACGTGACCGAAGAAAAAGGACGCCGATTTTGTAAACAACATGAAAATAAAAAATTGCCTATACATGTACAGACAGCTATATCATTGTTGAAAGGCTGGAAATCTTTTTTTTTTAACAGCTGTTATCTCTAGGTAGTCAGGTGAAATTAAAAATTTAATTATTCATATTTATATTGGTAAAATTTCCCCCAAATATGTAACATTTAACATTTTCATTTATATTTCATTTTCTGAGTATCAACTCAGAAAAGTGAAAACATGCATAAAAATGCCGTGTGCATCTGGCTTGCCATTGATTGCTACTGTGATACAGACAGAGAGAGTAATGGGAAAAGTAAGACCTTAGCAAAACCTGTGTCTAATCGTCACATTTTGGGGGTTGGGGTGGAGAAATTAACAACAGAGGTAACTAGAACCTGATCAGAAGCACGTCACAGCTTTACTTTCCGATTACTAATGGAAGTTTGATGGGCTAACCATCGTTTTTTGGGGAGCCAGGAAGAGAAGCGGTCCTCGAGGGGACCCGGGCTGGGACGAGCTCGTCTGCAGGTCCCAGGAGGGACGCCAGGAGCGCCCAGGCCCGGACTCGCCGGCAGGAAGATGCCCGGTGAGAGGCGGGTGTGTGCTCACCCTGCACATTGGGGCACCCGGGTTTGCTCAGCGCAGAAGTCGAGGGGAGAGGAGACTGCAAGACGCTGTGGGGTGGGGGTGGGGAAGGCGCTAACAACCTCCCCCGCTGGGCTCGGCTGGGACCCCAGTTTTCCGTTCTCTGAGGTGTGGAGCGGAAAGCGGCCTAAGGAAAGCACAGCGACAGGAGGACCAACAGCAGCTTCACAAAGGGGCCGTTTAACGGGCCACGAGACACGCAGCTGCGTGTCTGACATCGAACGCGTCGAGGGTTTAACCCGAAGGAGCCCGAGGAGGGTGCAGCGCACAGGGGAGCGAAGGCGGGAGGTGATTCACAGCCCTTGGTTCAGTAGCAGGAAACAGGCGGTTATGAAGCCCAGCCGGCACGGAAGCCCCAAGCAGCGAAGTCTTACTTGGAGGGGGGGGTCTCTGCGGCGGGCGAGGCGGCCGAGGCCTGTTGGGAACCGACAGAGACCTACTTGGAGAACGGTGGCGGTCCCCAACAGCTTCCAGCTCCTGCTTTAACTCCGCCAGGTCGGCGTCACCTGAGGGCATGGCGGAAGGCGAGTGAGGTGAGTGGGGGTCAGGCTCAGGTGTGCACAGAGCCACCTGTGGCAGGAGGAGCCCCCGCAGGACAGCTGGAGTGTCCCCCTGACGGCTGCTGTGGGCAGGGAAGGACACCCAGTGCCAGCTGGGAACGTTCCGGGAACCCTCGGCAAGATCCGGTGTCCAGACACGAGAGACACAGAAAACTCACAGGGGTGTCCAGCCTTTCGGCATCTCTGGGCCACACTGGAAGAAGAAGAGTTGTCTTGGGCCACACGTTAAATACACTGTGACACATAATCACAAACAATCTCATTGTGCTTTAAGTAAATTTACGATTTTGTATTGGGCCGCATGCGGCCCATGGGCCTCAGGTTGGACACCCCTGCTGAAGTGCAGACAGGCGAGTTTCCTTCTGAAATAATGGACAGGACATCCCCCCAGGCGGGAGGAGACCGCTGAAAACCACAGTCCCCCGTTGTGTGGCCCTCACTCTAAAAACCAGGGCGACGGTCCGGGAAGCTGAGAATAACGTCACTCCTCTGCCCTGAGCAGCCTGCCGTCCAGCGACAAGCCCCTGGTATGGAGTGTCCCCAAGCACTCAGTGAGTCCCAAATGCCGTGGCCCAGGGCCTGCCACGTCACAGGAGTTCGCTGTCCTGACCTGTTGTGCCACAACCGGCCACGGGCGAGAGCAGCCCGAGGACGCGACTGCTGTTTTACTACACGTGCATTCGTCACATCTAAGTTCGGAACAAAAATATGTGACATTTAAGTCTTTTATTTGTATACTCAGAAAAACAGAAAATCTGCTTAAAAAACTCTGGCGCGCCATGGATTACTACGGTGACTTAAGCCAAGATGCTCTCGGGTTTCCTCTCACACGCAACACGGCCCGGTTCATTCAGTTTTCGCTCGGACACGTCATCCCTCCAATCCATAGCTGCACCCCATGCGAGCGATCGAGGGCTGAGCTGGGAGAAGTGGGGGCTCCCCTCCCAGCGGGATGTCTGAGCACTCCCGGAGGGGGAAGACACCTTGTGCCCGCCCGGTGGCCGGGCAGCCCACACAGCCTGCTGCTGCAGTCCTCACGCCGAGGCGCCGCCCTCACATCCGCCTCCCCTGAGCAGTGGTGGGATGCTGACCACCTCTTGTCTGAGGGGCACGTCCCTTCAGCCACTCCCACTCCAGGGCAGGAGCCCTCTGGACGAGCAATGACAGAGTGACCTGATGCGCGGACGAAGGCTGCTGGTCCCCAACGCACCTGACTGTGCATCTCCGTCACCTGGGATTCCCAGGTGCTGCCCCCCTCCCGCAACCCACATCTCCAGGATGGGGCTCAAAAACCTCTAAGTCCCGTCGGGTCGAGCAGCAAGGCTTCGAACCAGCTTTGGAGCCACTATCTAGTCAGAGGGACTTGGGGGTGTCTGCACCTCTCCCCACAGCGCACCTTCCCCGGGAAGCACCTTAACTCCCTTTCACCCCTGTTCTCTGGTTTTGCCCCAGTGCAAAGGGTCCTGACACCTGGCTGAGCTCCGGCACCTGGGTACAGCCCGCTTACAACAGGAGACACAAGCCCGGCAGCTGCAAGGCATTTGTGGCTGCTGGTGGGCCTGGTGCTGAAACGGGAACCACCTCTCTCCAGCCCGGGAACACGCGCCAGTTTTAAACTATTCAAAACAGTCGCTATACCATATAATGTGGGGCCATGCAGTTCAATCCATATGACCTTCAGTCCCTCTTCAGTCCACCGTGATGCAATGATGCCAACGTGCAGTAGTATCATTAATTACATATATAAAGTTATGTGATGTATAAGATTATTACTGTGCAAGAACATAACGTTTTAAGTAGGTAACAACCGACCTGTGACTCAGGACGCAGATACTGAATGTCTCTTATGGGGCTGAATCAGAAAAGTTTTGGAGAGGAAAAAAAATCAAATGTAAAACCAGTTCAGCACTGTAGCTATTTGAATATACAGGAGAAACAGGAATTATGAATCTGGGATATTACGGGGGCACCAAGAATTATAAAAATAGCACAAATCACTAGAGAAAATCAGCGTGCTGGTAGCTGCTACCTTCCCAGAGCCCAGTGCCCACCACTGGCCGTGACTGCGTGCTGTGCCCTCTCAGGGGGCAGGTGCGCTTGACCGTGACCTTATGCCAGATGCTGGGACAGAGAGAGAACTCGGTGCCGAGAAAACAAAGGCCCAAGCTACCTTTGTAGGTCGGGTGCTGCTTCTTTTTGGTTGGTGCAGGGGACTTGCTGGGCGGTGCCATTGCGGTGGAGCTGGAAGCATCGGACAGGTCGTCCCCCACCAGGTCACTGTCTGAGACTACGGTCTGGTTTATTTCGTCCAAATAGTCTTCTTCATCTTCAAGAATATCCCCTTGGGGAAAAACAAGTCACAGAAACAGTGAGGGTGGAAGGGCACAGCCTTCCACGGGGGGCTCTGTTTCGACAGCTAGGCCTGCGGCTCGTGCGGGGACACCCCCCAGCACAGCGGCTAGCGGGCCACGGAGCCCCCATGTGAGCAGGGACGGGACCCCAGTTCCATTCGTGCCCGGGACGGGGACCAAACCCCAGGCCCTGGCATTCCTGAAGCCACTGTTTTCAAGGTGAGTTCCGACGCCTCCAGGCCTATTCACCAGGGCAGGCATCGCCCTGCACACGAGTGCCGCCCGCCTCATCGCTCGGGAAGAAGCGCACTTCGAGCGCCAGTTTGGAGGAGAACCCCTGCCCGCCCGCCTCGCCATCCCGGCCAAGAAGGCCTCCCGGGCCGCTCACCTTCTGACTCGTAGTCCAAGCTCGTGAAGTCGAAGTTCTCCTCCAGCAGGCAGGAGTTGGCCGTGGGTGACACGGAGGCCACGCTGTCCCTCTTCCGGGCGATCTCCTCCTGTAGCCCTTTGAGCCAGTCCTTGGTCTTCGGCCGGATCTTCACTGCCCTGCCTTTCACCTGCGAGGGACAGTGCGAGGCCCAGTGAGCGCGGGGTCGGGCAACGCCCCTGGGTCCCCCGAGGCTTCTGCTCGCTCAGACTCAGGCGTCTTGAGAAGAGCGGAGTGTCCAGACCACCGGCGGGCTGGCATTCGGTCTCAATAAAAGTCGAACTACCGCCTTCGGCTCTTCGTCCCGTGTGAACTTAAACTCGGGATATTATCAGAGTGGAAGCTAGCCGAGCTGCCGATTCCAGAACACACACTCTGGAGAGACAGACCACCACACGCCCACACGGAGGTGTGAGCGAAGATGGACCCAGGACCTCAGCAGGAACCAGACTCTAAAACCTGCTCTTTCTCCCAAATTCTGCCAGTAACCAGGTGTCCATTGGACACCTCAGCAGAGACACCAGAGTTAGACACCAGATGGAGCGTCCCAGCTCTGCCCTCCGGCGCTGCCTACGTGACCCTGGGAAGACCATGGGCGACCAGCGTGACTCACCTTCATGCCGTCCACGTCGAGGACGCTGAGAGCCGAGTGACTGTCTGCGAAAGTCACCAGCATCTGCCCCTGGTTGATCCTGGGATAAAGGAAACAGGTCCGGTCAACCCCGAGAGGGACGGGGCAGCTGCCCCGGTCCGCCCTGGAACCCACGCCCGCCGGGGCGGCGGTCACCTGACGAGAACAATCGTCCCGTAATTCCCCAAGGTCTGCATGAGCTCGGAGCGCACGTCCTCGGGAAACTCGTTCTGCTCCTCTAAGGTCGGCGACTGGAGGTCGACGACGACGGTGGCGTCCAGCGGGCCCTGGAAAGAGGACACTTCCTGCAACACCCGCTCCCGAGCACCCATGTCCACTTCTTGAACTTCCACCTCCACGATGGCCAGCACGGGTCTGCGTTAGACACGGAGGGAAGACGGGCAACCGTTAACCTGGGACAGGACCGTGGCACAGCCCCCGGTGCAGCCCCCCAGCTCCCCATGGACGGGGACCACCCACGGCCTCTGCTGCGGCCCCCCGGTCCCATCCTGGGGCTCCGGTCCCGTCCTCCCCAACCTCGGTGCTATCCTGACGTGTTCATGGAAGGATGAGGGGAGAGGAAACACAACCAGCCACCAGCAAAGATTTTGCACACGGTGATCGCCAGCCTGGCTGCGGACACAGAGAGATGGGCATCGTTCTCCCTTTGCTGGCGGGGGAGGGGGCTGTTTGGCAATCTGCATTAAGAATCTCAGAGATGCCCGTCCCTTCTAATCTGAACTCTAGGATTCGGCTCTAAGGAATGGCCAGGATTCAGACCGAGATTTGGGCGCGAGGCTGATCACTACAGCGCTGTGGGGAACAATCTAACTTTTCCGTGACAGGGGAGCAGTGAGTTATGATGCAGGCGCGCAGGGCCTGCTGGGCACTCATAACGCTCCACCCTGGAACGTCCCCCGCCTCCGACACCCACATGGCTGCACTGGCTGTCCTTCAGGGCCCGGGGCCAAGGTCGGCGTACCCGAGCGGCAGGCCCCGCCCACCGGGTGTAAAACAGCACCAACCCCTCGTCTGACCCGCCAGCACCATCCTCTCCTTCACGACACTTATGTTTGTTTACTGTCTGTCTGTCCGCGCTAGGAAGTTCCACGAGAGCACGGTCTCCCCTCTTTTGTTCTCCGCTTCCCCTCAGTGCCAGGAACAGGGCCCGGGACATAAGGCCCCTCGATAAACCGTGTTCAGATGAGTGCTTCTAAGCACTCGCACTGAGCTAGCAAACCACAAAGTCCCGTGTCTGAAGATTTCCCGGGTTCATTTCTAGGTGTGTGTTTCCCACAACAGGTTTCTGAAGAATTACAGGTATCTCAAGACTGAGGCCTATGGGCTGACCACCAGCTCTTTCCCAATTTCTTCCCTGTGAAAGTTGAAATGAAGGCGCTCTTTCGGGAGCAGCCACGGGGAGATCAGACCCGCTGACACCCTGAAACGCCGTCCCCTGGGCCTTTAAAGGTGGTTTGCAAGACGCACGCCCCTCGGTGGCCGGTCCCAGCGCGCACAGAGCTGAGAGCTCTGCGGCTGTGGCCCGTCCTCAGTTGATGCAGGACGCGCGGGCCAACCCCGCGGCCCGGAGCATTGACACCGGAGCCCCTGCGGCATCTGTGAGACGAGAGGAAAAACACTCATCGCCGAGGAGCGGGTCAGCTCCAGGGGTGCGTCCACGGTGGGGCCAAACTGCGGCCACAGACGAACGAGCCGGGTGTGTGACGTCGATGTGGCTGCATCTCAAAAACGTTACGCAGCAGAACAGCGAGGTCCACGACGGCATCCCCTGTGAGACTGTCAGTGACAAAGCACGACAGGGTGTGTCTTTGGCATTTTCCTAAATGATGTCACTCGTGAGATGGAGCGATGACAGAATGCTGACTCCTTAGTTCCTGGTGTTGGGTGTGCGGCTCTTTGTCCTTCGCTGTATCTCGCTCTCCCTCACACACACACACATGCACACGTGCACACACATGCACACACACTCCGACGGCGACAGCACCTCGCTCCCCACGGCGGGCAGCAGAGGAGCGCGGGCCGCGGCGGCGAGGGCCATACCTGTGATCGGACGCCTGCAGCTCGGCGCGGCCGTAATACCGGAGCGTGCCGGGAGACCAGGGGCGTCTGACCTTGGAGTCAGCATCCAGGTCGTTGTCTAGGAGGTTGACTTCTCCGGCTACTCACAGGATGCCAATCAAGAGACGCACAGACAACACAGCATTGTATCAACACACACGAACGCCGATTGCGGGGCTCGTACAGCAGGGATGGACCCCATGTGTGTCAGACTCATTCGCTCCCACCCCTGGGGCTCGAAACCACGCCGAGGTGGCCTTGGACCTGGGGCAAAAAACCTCCTCCCACGGGCCGTCCAGAACAGTAGACCAGCCCCGCCTGCATCTCCCCCAGGGGCACAGTGGGGGGTGGGGCACAGAAGTCACACTGCGGGGATTCCGTCCCAGGGCTGGGGACAGAGCAGGTCTGCAGCCCTCTGCACAGCGGGACAGGCCGAGGCTAAGAATACGAAGGCCTCTCAGTGCCCCGGGGCCACACAGATGTCCACACGGAACAAAGTGCGTCTTTTCAATCTGCACACGTGTGTTTCTGGCCTCGAAATCTCGGCATGCATCTCGCCAGAGAAGTTCGGGTGTTTATGTCCCAGTTTATGGGTGGTCTGATTTTAAATCAACTGCACGTCTGACCTGGGCATCACTCAGCGTTCGAGACACACTGAAACTGACTGGTAACAAGCTCTTATCTTTCCCATGTTTGATTTGAATGGGGGCTTCAGCAGTGAGAGTGTGGTTGCACAGAATGGCCTGGATGACGTGCATCCAGGGGTGGGGACGGCAGGGGCAGGGAAGGGGGACAGCGTGGCTTCTCTCCTGCTCCCTGTCCACAGCCAAAGGCGGATGGGGTGGCGGGGGCACAGCTGTGGTGCAGGGATGGGGACAGTCAGGCCCAGGTCCATCTGCAGATCAGTCTCTAGAAGGAGGACAGAGGGGAGCTCCCCCAAAGCACAACTTCCGAAGCTAAGGGCATAACATCTGGGATGACTCGGTGCGGCTTTGGGTTGTTTGTACAACAAAGGGCACTGGGCTGAATCAGTGAGATGCTCCCTCCCCGGGACTGAGCACCGCGCCCCCCCAGATCCAGAGGCGCACACGTCACACGCACCTGTCCGGTCAAAGGGGGGCCTCTTCCTCCACCACAGGACCCGGTCTGTCCAGGCGGGGGTGCGGCACTTGTCGCTGGTGTCGTAGGCCGCGGAGCCCACGTCATACTTGTAGGTGGGTCCAAAATCAATGGTGCCTTCGTGAAAGTCTTTGAAGATCTAGTGGGAGAAAAAGAAGTCCCAGGTCCACCGCAGTTCCCTGAGATTCTGTACGTTATGCACGAAAACCAAGAGGGCCCTGGCTGGTGTGGCTCAGTGGATTGAGCGCTGGACTGTGAACCAAAAGGTCACCGGTTCGATTCCCAGTCAGGGCACATGCCTGGGTTGCAGGCCAGTTCCCAGCAGGGGACCCATGAGAGGCAACCATACATTGATATTTCTCTCCCTCTCTCCTTCCCTTCCCCTCTGAAGATAAATAAATAAAATCTTTAAAAAACCAAGAGGGCCGGCTGCAGAGGGCTGCGCTCCTGACAGCCACAGAACCTGCACTACATTTACGAACATGTCTACTCCTGGACAGGCATGTGCCTTTTAACCAGCAGCACAGGGACTGTCAGTTCCGCTGCCTGACTCCCACTGCCGGGTCTCCCCCACCCCCACCCCACCTAGCGCAGCGTCTGCTCCTTGGCCCCACGAGGAGGGAAGGCACGAGGTGAGGGTGCACGGTCCAGGCCTGGCCACGCCCGCCCAGACCCAGCAAGGCCTTAACTGATATTTGCTAACTAAACGCACGGAGTAAACAGAAGCCCAGAACTGAAGGCAAGCTCTCCTCTGTCTCCGTGTAGCTCCAGATCCAGCCTCGGTGCTGGGGAAGACCCGGGAACAGTGCGCGCCCCCGGTGTGCGGGCGGAGGGGTGTGGAGGATATCGGTGGGAGGAAGAAAAGCGGGTCTGAGGAAGGTATGGCGTGGCACATCCCCACCCGGCCCCCCTAAGCACCCATGTCACCGGCAGGGTCGAGGGGGGAGGCATGGAACACCTGGAGGAACACTGGCACCTGGCCCCCCTATGCTCACACGAGTGACCAGCAGCATTCCCCAAAGGTGCTGGCAGTCACCGCACCTCAGCCCAGCTTGGGGGTGTGGTGGCACCGACGGGCGCCAACAGCACGGGCTGGAGGCTGGCCCGTGTAACAGCACGGGCTGGAGGCTGGCCGGTGTGACCTTGCAGAAGTGAGCACAGGCCCTACAATTGATTCCTTCCAATTATGTCACGGCCTTAGGAGGCCCTAAAAACTGCACACGGGTCCCGGAGCGAGGAATGTGCCCTGTTTGAGTCTGGGGTGGCATCGTGGCTCTATTACTGACCCATGTGACTTTGGATGAGTTATGTGACCCTAGCCTCAGTTTTCTTGTCTATAAGATGGGTATATCAGCCTCGGCTGGTGTGGCTCAGTGGATTGAGCGCCAGCCTGCGAACCAAAGGGTCGCCTCTTTTCCTGGTCAGGGCACGTGCCTGGGTTGCAGGCCCCATCAGGTCCCCAGTAGGGGGCGTGCGAGAGGCAACCACACACTGATGTTTCTCTCCCTCCCTTTCCTTCTGTCTAAAATGAATAAATAAAATCTTTAAAAAAAGAAAATGAAATGGGTATATTAATAATAACCAATTTGTAGGAGAGTCTTGAGAGGCAACCATACGAATTGGTGCGTAAACTATATATTATTAGATATTGCTCTAGGGTTTATGTGCTCGCCCATGAGAAACAGATATCCAAGTATTTTGAGCAGGACCTAAAGTGTCCCTCGGTGGCTTAGTGCGTCTGAAGTCCAGCAGTCCCTACGAGGCTTGCACGTGAGTGTGAGTGGGTGGACTTTTGGACACAAGCTTCTCCATCCTCACGCAGCGGGGCGCTCAGAGGTGGGGCTGTTCTAAGTTGTGGTGACTCACATGAGCACAGCTACTTTCTGGTTTGACAGAGTGAGGGACCCCCCCACCCACAGAGCACAGGCCCTGCTGGCGGCTCCTGCAGCTGGCTGGGGTGCCTGCTGTGTGCTTTCATAGAGCCACGGCAGCACCCCGCCCCCCACCCACCATGAGAGGACACCCAGGCCCGAACACAGCCCGCTGGGAGAGGGGCAGGAAGTGTGTGTGCGTGAAGAGACCCTCGAATTTCTCCAGCTTCGGAGGCCACACACATTTCCTACAGCGTCACAGCCCTTATTCCGTCCACTCCCGGAGCCTGTTTGCTGGACAAGAGCTCGCACACTGAGGAGACCGTCCCTACTGGAGCAGCTGCTAAAATTGCTTTAGAAGCACAACTTACTTTTCCACTGGACTTCTGCAGCTGCAGCTGATCAAATTCCAGAAGTTTCTTCCAGTCTTGGCGTTTCACAAAATAGAAGACTTCTTCGTACGTGAGGTCAATGCGGTAGTTGAAATCGCCACACCAGAACACGTAGTCGTGAGAAAAGATGTTTCTTCCCTGCATTGTAAAGGAGATCAGGGTCATCCCTGCCCGTCTCGCAGGGAGGGTGGGAGGGGGAGAAAACCCCCCCACGCAGGGGATAAAAGGATGCACTTCCTTAAAATGTTCCTTAAAAAAAGTCTCCTACTAGAACATCTTACATTTCACTCGACCCACAAACCTATCGAGGAACTTCTACACGGCTAACTTTGTAATTTTACGCAGTAGTGTCTTCACGTGGTTTGGAGGAAGCTCCAGCTCTGACCTGGGTGCTACAACTGTGCTCGGTCATCAGGCTGTTCTCTGCTTTTATGTCTATATCCCAAGACGGATTGCCCAAACATTTCCTGTTGTGAGGAGGAGCTTTCCGGAAATAAGTAAAGTTGCTCAGAACGTGCAACTTCGTAAAACTTCATGGATTTCATTCATTTCCAGCCGGCGACCCCCCTTCCCTGTCTCGCCCAGTCCCTCTGACCTGGAAACCCAGGTCTTCGCCCCGCCCCCCACCGAGAACCCCAGTACCAGCAGCTGCTACCCATCAACCGTCTGCCAGGGCTGGGCTCTGTTCCGGGGGTGCACCTCCTCACAGCAGCCCTGGGCAGCACACACCACTAGCTTTTTTATATTAAAAAAGAAAAAGTTCAGAAAAGCTTGCTGAAGGCTGTACCAGTAGTAGTATGTGACCAAGACAAAATCTGAACTTGACTCCGAAACAGGTGTCTGTCCCACTACTCGGTGCAGCATTCCACTCCCCCCGGCCCATGACAGCTGTGGGGGCAGAGGCTGAAGTGATCGCAGCCAGAGAAGACGGTTGTCAGGGCAAAGCCGCCCCATAGACCCTTCTGCAGTGCTGGGCGCGTTCCCCTCCGCGCCATCTGAGACGGGGGCCGCCAGCCACTACAGCCCGAGCCCCCGAAATGTGGCCAGGGCAACGGAGGGAGTCGCTTTATCTCATTTTAATGGATTTACATTTAAGTAGCTGTGTGTGGCTAGTGGCTACTCTACTGGACGGTGCAGGTGTAGCGTATCACCTTGTAGGTATGTCCACTACTTCTGTTGATGATGAAGGAGCTATACCATGTCTTTTGCTTTGGATGTGTCCTTCGAACAGGACATGATTATTCTGAATGTACTTCAAAACAGCACTGTCTAGTGAAAAGGCTGGGCTTTTTAAAAATTACATAAAACACACAAAAAATATGCATAACGTCCTACATAGTCTGGGAAATGACAAACTGCCAATTTCCCAACTCTTTTGTGTCTTCTTTTAACCAGGAAATAAAAGCTACACCAAGGATCACAGGAATTATTAACAAAAATGAAGGAATTTTGCCTGGAGTGCTCAGGAAACGGGATGTCAGTTTTGGGGGATCGGGCCTCCCGTGGAAAAGCCTGGGGACCTCATCAGCGGTGGTGCAGACACTGTGGGGAGAACAGCTGGAGTCCATCCTCACAGCTTCGAAGCAGCTGGTTAGCACCAGGCTGGAGGTGTGCGGGCCACAAGTTTGCACAGAACAGAGAACTTCAAATCTGAACTTGAAAAGGAAAACCTGGTGGCTTCAGAATGAAAACCTCTAAATCACCACTAGAGGGCACCACGATGCACGTTATTGGCGACTGTGGGACCGACCAGATAGGCAATCCAGGGTCCCTGAGTCAAACATTCATTATTTTCTACAATGGGCCATCTTATTGGAGCCACAGCAGGACGTGTGCCAGGACTGTGGCTCTTGAGAAAACTGAATCTTGTGCTGCGAGGGTTCAAATGTTCCTCATCAGCCTGGACAAAGCACAGACATAGATTCCCTTCAGCATTCCACACACTTGCATTAGACAGAAATTCAGAAAATGCACGTGGATGATGCAGGGTACTCCAGGGCACTGGAGAGATGTATGAAGATGGGGACCCAGCCTCCAGGCTGGACGCCCCGGGCTCGCCTCTGCTGTACCAGCCCAGGTCGCCTCCCTCCCCCAGCACGCAGTCCCCAAGGGCAGGGGCCCTGTTCTGGTGTGCGCCCCCTCCCCGCAGTGCCTGCCCAGACCAGCAGCTGAGAAACCCACCCCGGGGGTTGGACGGAGCGCAGAGGCCAGTGACACGCCCCTTCCGCCCCCGCACCACCGCGGGCCGCCCCCACCGCCGCCGGCGCTCGCTCACCATGGGGAAACTCAGCTTCTGTGTGATCTCCCTGTAGTCCTCGTTCCTCTCCTTCACCTGGGACTGCCCGGCCGTCAGGTGGCTGCACACGAAGCAGAAGCTGGTGCTGTGGAACTGGAAGCGGATGCCCACGGCCCCTTTGTTCCCGGCCTTGCCTCCCATGCCCGTCTTCACCGTGTCGATCGCCACGTCCCTGGAACACACAACGAGCACGTGCTTCTCAGTGGCTCCAGGGAGACGCGTCTGTGCGGAGAAGAGCCGGGCTGCGGCTCAGAGCTGTTCCATCACGTCCTCCGCGCCAGACCGCACAGCGCCCGGGTCACCGCCATCGACTCCTGACCTCTTCGGCGCACGGTCGGCAGCTGCCCACGGGCTGGCAGCCGCGCCGCTGAAGGGCTCTGCACTCACAAAAGCACCCCACAAAGAGGCCCCGAAGCTGACCCACCTCCATCCTTGCTTGCTGTTCCGGGTTCTCCCTACCAGCAGAGACAGCATGGACCCTACCACCAACCTCTCCCCACCTGGCTTCCCTGCAAAGCCCAGGAGATGCCCTCGGTCATCACATGTTCAAGGACAGGAAGCATCCAGTTATTTAGCTGTGCGAGTAGGTGGTTCATCGTAGGCTCCTGACTGCCTTCAAATACCAACTTATGATGCTTGTGAGTGAGTGTGCAGGCGATCAGGCCACAGACTGAAGCACAGGCTATGCCTGCTATAGAGGCTTTCCGCCCACATCTAATTTAGAATTGTCTTTTTATTTAAAGTATGTTGTCTTTTATTTTTTATTTTAGATTTATTTATTTATTTAGAGAGAGGGGAAGGGAGGGAGAAAGAGAGGATGAGAAACATCAATGTGTGGTGGCGTCTCGGGCGCCCCCTACCGGGGACCTGGCCCACAACTCAGGCATGTGACCTAGACTGGGAATAGAAGCAGGGACCCTTCAGTTCACAGGCCGGTGCTCAATCCACTGAGCCACACCAGCCAGGGCTAGATTTCTTTTTAAAAGAGGCAAAAGAACTGGCATTTCCTCATGAGTTACTCAGCTCTTGGTCAGAGGTCTCCCTTTCCTAGTGCAGAGCTGAGCTTAGGTGATGATGGCCATGTACAATAACACTCCTAAAAGGGTTCAGCTTCCACCCTGGCTGGTGTGACTCAGTGGACTGAGTGCCGGCCTGTGGATTGAAAGGTCCCTGGTTCGATTCCCAGTCAGGGCACGTGCCTGGGTTGTGGGCCAGGATCCTAGTTGGGGGCATGCAAGAGGCAACTGATACATCGTGATGTTTCTCTCCTTCTTTCTCCCTTCCTTCTCCTCTCTCTAAAAATGAATAAATAAACTCTTGAAAAAAAAGAAACAAAGAGTTCAGCTTCCTAAGTTAGAAGGTCCCCATTGTGGGTCTGCTCATTGCCGGACAATATTCTATTCAGCCCAGTTTCTCCTTGGGGGTTTTCTTCCATTTATCTGGAAGAATGAATGGTGGGCCGAGATTCCTGTTGCAGGAGGAACAGGAAGTCAGAACAAAACCCCCCAACAATGCCTGTTCCCCCAGACGCTCGGGAACTTGAGCTTCTCACCTGATGAACGGGACGTGGTACGGGCGCACGAAGATGTACAGGCAGACGCCCACCAGCTGTGCCGAAGTCAAGAGAATGTACCGGTGAGAGCGCGAGATGGCTTTCTGCAGCTGCTCGCCCCACATCTTCCGGTTGGTGGTGCTGGGAAAGGAACGCACAGCGGGCCGGTGACCGGCGGCCAGTGGCAGCGGGTTCGCCCACCTACAAAGCCTCCAGCCCCGAGCTCGTCCCGAACACGAGTGAGGGCGGGCAGTCTGCCTTGCGGGGCCTGGCCTCCACTGGGCCCCTCGGCTGGCCGCTTACTTCTGGTGGTGCCACACGCATCAGGACACACAGTCGCCAGCCCTGCCGCCTGGGGCCCAGCAGAGTCATGTTTTATTGTTTGTTCAGGAAGTTCCTGATAAAGCCGCAGCAGGTCCGGCGAGAAGAGGCCTGGCTGACTTTATGCCCACTGTGAATCCAGTGGTGGAGAGAAGACAGAGACCTCCCCCCACTCTCCTGCTTTCTCACCTCTCCCGGAACGTGACTCAGCAGCCACACCCTCCAGGCCGCCTGCGGGCGACGCAGCCTGCACGACTCAGCAGCCACACCCTCCAGGCCGCCTGCGGGCGACGCAGCCTGCACACCCGGCGGGGCAGCACCTCAGAGAGCGTGCTCCGCAACCCACCCTGCTTTCATTCCCTCCGTTAGCAGGGAAAGAGGACAGAGGTGCTGGGGAGGGCAGTCGGCGGTCCCTCCACAGCGAGGGGCGTGGTCAGCAGGTTCAGACACAGGTGGCCCCACACCTGGCTCAGGAGGCTCTGGTCTCAGGGGTTGTCACGTCACTCTTTTGCACCCCTGGCACACGGACACTTACCTGGCATTGACGATATTCCCTGCGCTCAGCTCCACCATCTCCTCGAACCCCACGGCAAAGATGTCGGCTGGGCTGCTGTCATCTGGGGGCAAGTGGCAGATAAAGGAGTCAGGCCCACCAAGGCTGTGCTGGCTGGGGCGTGGGGTGCCGCGTGGGCCTGGGGGCCCAGCTGTCCCGCCGCCCAGGGACCCTCATCCAGTCCACAGGCCCACCTTCCCTCGGCTCCCACTGTGCACTGGGCCTTTCCGTGTCTACATTCTGGGGCACGTGACTGCACTTCATGGGGGTCACGAAGCATCAATCAGAGGCCACACGTGGAAATCCCACTATGGGGGGCCTCTCACCATCCCCCCAGCCAGACCCCAGGTGACAGGGGCGGGCGCTGTCTCATGTTTGTCTGAGCCCTGCCAGTGGCCCAGCTTCTGAGGCTAATGGCTGACTGGGTGGTCCTGCCCCGGGCCGGCACCCTGGTGCTCAGAGAAGGGGAAACAAGCCCCACTGTGGGCTGTGGGCTGGAGCTCGGATGACGTCTGCTAAAGACGCTCCTGGCTCGCAGGAAACAGCGGGGGAGAGGCGTTCCTTCTGTCCCCTCGGACAGGGACCCTGCAGCCACTGGCCGCCCCTCCCGTCACATCCCGCTGACACTCAGTGGCCCGAGCCAGCGGGAGCGTGTAATTCCGCCCCCCACCCTCAAATCCCCCTCCATCCCAAACACCAGGCTGTCAGCGTCCTTTCCTGCTGACCACGCAGCCCAGCCAGGAGCCTCGAGCCTAACTGGCGTAGAGTTTCCTTCCTTCCTTTCTTTTTTTTAAAGAAAAAACACTGTTCCTCTGATCTGCTGGGCAACCGTCACCGCAGCTCCTTCTCGCTCCTGAACATGGCGAGTTTTAGGGGGAGCCCTGGCGAGCCCTCTGTCCCGTAAAGCCCCCTGCACAGTGACAGCCAGCTTGCGGTCAGCACCCACCCTCTTCCTGCAGGCAAGTGAAGACTGGCCATTTTAGCAAAAGTGGGGGGAGTCTCTTGGGCCCAGGGGGTGCTCATGCTCTCGGCACGTACAGGGCCTGCCAGGGGAACGGGCAGTCAGTCCCAGTGACCCCACACTGTGGACTCAAGCTACCCTGCCCCCCCGAGCAGCAAGGGGGTGCGAACTGTTCCTGTCACTGTGGGGAGGGGACCTGCTGGCATGCGGCTCAGAGAACGGGGTCTCCGGTCTCTTCCAGGACCCAAGGAAGCCGGAGGGAGCAAGGCAACCGGGTTATCGGGAGAAAATCAACTTATTCTTCAAGTCCTGAGTTCTGAGGCCCTTCACTATTACCTCGCAAGACCTAAGACAAAAGGTAGGCTGTCAAATCTGGAATTACGTCCTCCTTAAAAGGAGCACAAGTTCGTGACAGCCTGAAGCGACTGTCACAGAGACTCAGAGTCGGCTGGGGCAAGGCCGAACAGTGTTCTTGGCCAGCAGGGACGTGACCTCTGGCCCAGCTCTTCTGGAAGGCAGCTCGCCCTCCTTAGACAAAAGGTTCTAAAAGTCAAAACTGAAAACCGCAAAATCTGCCCGTGTGAGGAGAGAAGACAGATTCACCGCTTTGATGACCTTTGATGACCTTCCCAAACGTTTGGACGAGAGAAGGCGTCAGACAGTTAACTGGCCAGGTGTGCTCTGGAAAGGCAGAGTGTGGGGCTTTTTATAGCCCGAAGGAGCGAGAACACCCAACACCAAATTGCACAGTGAGCCGCCACCGCCACCAGAGAGGCCAGCCCAAGGGCCCCACGGAACTCGCTCCGATTTCGCAGAAGCCACCGCACTCACCCTGGGGCTCGGCGCCGGAAAGCCTGGGCGAGTCCAGCAGCCAGTCGGCCAGCTCCGCCGTCCCCAGGAGGTTGCTCCTGAACTGCTTCCCCCCGTTCACGTTCCAGGTCCCCATGGCGATGCGGATCTGCTTGTAGTTCGTGAACTCCGACTGGCGCTCCAGCATCGCTCTCAGGATCCTGGGGGTCACTGTGGGGGCACACGGAGGGGCGTCTGCCTGCGTCCCAGAAGCCCCTGCGTCTACCAGAAGCACGGACGGCGTCTCAGCCCGCAGGAGATGGCCGCCTGTGCCGTGGACACGGGGCGTGGTAGGAAGAGGCTGCCGGCCACCAGGACCAGGACGCCCCGCTGTGGCACTTTGGCCGTGGAGCCCCAGAAACGCAGGACTAGGGAGCCCCTGTCCACACCTGTTCCCTATTTTTTTTAATCAAGGTAACATTGGCTAATAACGTTATGTAAGTTGCCGGGGGGGCAATGCTGTGATTCACTATCTGCATACAGCATTGTGTGCTCACCCCAAAGTCTGGTTTCCGTCTCTCACTGTACAACTGTCCCCCTTCACCCACCCCCGCCCCTCCAGTAACCAGCATCCTGCGGCTTATATCTATGAGCTGGCTTTCGTTTTGTGCTGCTTTTATAATCCACATGAAACCACACGATTTTCTTTCTTTCCATCCGACTCATTTCACCCAGCCTAACACCCTCAAGATTCCTCCATGTTGTTGCAAATGGCGACATTTCATCTTGTTTGTGGCTGAGCGGTATTCCCTGGTAGATACAGCACATCTTTACCCGTCTGTCTGTGGATGGACACGGGGGCTGCTCCACCTGGTGGCTATTGTGGAGACGCCGAGAGCATGCGGGTGATGTGAAAACCAACCACCAGCCCGGGCTCAGGCCTCCCCTCTCCGGCCCGTGCCCCCGGAGGTGGCGGTGCCCCTCTGCCCCATCTTCCCAGGACCAGGCACTGGCCAGTGAGCACCCACATCCATGGCCCAAAGCCCACTGGGGCCATTTGAACCAGCCGGTCCTGAACCACTCGCCCTGCCGAGCCTTTCCCACAGAGACCCTGGGAAAGGCCCCGCCTGAGCACTCCCCAGCCCCTGCTCTCTGCCTCCTGACCACCCAGAGTGCAGGGCCCCCCCCCCCATCTCTAGCACCTGGGGGTATAAAGAACTTTGTTTTTCCAGAGCCTCTCCTCTGCCTCCTCTTGTGACTGACCATCTCACAGAAGAGGACAAGACACAGCTGCAAGCTGCTCAGGTCAACAGGTCAAGCTCAAGTCACAGCCAAGTGCAGAGCTGAGACCTCCCTCGTCTGCCCCAAGGCTCAGGGGAGTGTCTGCCACTAGCCCTCTGGGATTACAGGAGGGCGGCGGGAAGGGCCGGCTAGCATCCCATCCCCCACACCCCCTCTGCCTGGCGCGGGGGCTGGAAAGGGCCCCCTCGTACCCAGCAGGGCCGTGTTGTCCAGAAGCATCCTCCCTCTGTCTGCAGACTCCTCAGTGTAGACGTCCCCGACCAGCAGCAGTCTGATGGCCTCCTGCTTCACCCCGTCGAAGAAGTTGGACTGGATGGTGCGAGACACGGACCAGGCCCCATCCTTCAGCTTCCCCACCTGCCGGGAGCCGGCCCACAGGCCGTGAGAGGGGTCCACGCCGGCCCCGGCCCTCCCCCTCGCCCTCGGCCTGCCCCTACCTTGGCCTTGCCCTCCAGGGCCCGGCTGCCCGTGAACATCTTGCTCAGGCTGTGCCCGTTCAGCGACCACATGGCTTTGAAGGACTCCACGAAGCGGTCAGCGATGGGCTTTGAATTCAGCCGCAGGCTCTCGAGCTGCAGGTGAAGGACCTGGGGGAGGAGTAAGGGACAGCTGTCATTGACTTCTCACCTGGAAGCCCCCCCACGGCTGCCTGCTCACATCACCACGTGGGTTCCTTACTCGGCAGACAGTGGAGCACCCTGCACCCCTCAGAGGAGGAGTAACCTTTGCGGCACAGAATGGGCCTCCCACTTTATCTTTATCATCCCATCCAGCCCGCCTCTGACCCCCTTACTCCCGACGCCTGCGCCCAACCACCGGGGGGCTGGACGGGAAGCCAGGGCAGTCCTTGAACCCCATGCCTCCTGCAAGCAGGGAGCCAGGAGAGACCACCAGGCACACAGACAGACTGGGGCTTCCCTCCGAGGCCTCAAGCCAGGCTCACGTCATCAGCCCAGCGGTCTGTTCCCAACAGGCCTTCTAGAGCCACAGGTCCCCAGGGTGCCCCTTGGCCGCCACGTCTGAGACGCACGGCAGGTGTGCCTACGATGGGCCTGGCGCCCCAGTCCCACCTCCCCACAGAGAGACGGTGACCCCAGGGACACCCTCATCTGGCCCTGCTGAAGGCAGGGGTGTGACACAGCTGGCCCGAGGGCCTCGGCAGGGACAGACCTCGAGCGCGATGAAGCTCTGCACTGTGTTGGTTCGGTCCAGGCAGTCGAGACAGTTCATCCGCAGAGTGCCTTTCTGAAAACTTAGGGAGACGGCGAGAATTAACGGTGACACGTCGTGTTCGGAGCAGCCACGGTGGCGGCACATGTTTGACAGTAGACCCCACCTAGGCAGCTTCCGGGGACCCCATTTCCATCCTGACGGAGCCCGGCCCTGCTAGGGGGCAGGCGGGCCCCAGGGCACACACTGGGCCACCCGCGCCAGGGCCACTGCAAACACAGTCCACTCTCGCAGGCGGTTCCCCGGAGTCGCGCTCTCGAAAGTCGCTGGGACACCTGGGCAGCTGGACCACGGGCACGCACGCACACGCTGGACCGCCGCCCCTGGGGAATACCGCGCCAGGCCCCCGCGAGCCACGGGCCCCACCTTCCCATCAACCGATCCACGCGGCTCCTCGGCTGTGGGCACTTCAGTGTCAGGACCCCTCACTGAGCGCATGTTGTTAACTTGTTAACATTGAACTTGGCGCCAAGGGCACTCCACAGCCGAACGGAGCTTCTCTCACTCACGTCTTCTCCGTCCAGGCACACCCCGCCCTCCCTGCGCTGAGGGTCCCCAGACAGCCCCCACCACCACACTGGGGGGCCGCTTTGGACAGCGAAATGGCCAACAAAACGCACGGGAGCGTGAAGACGCGGCCCTAAGATGGCAGAAGGGAGCTGAGCAGAGAGGCAGAGCCCGGGGAGGACGGGCCCGCAGGCGACAAGGCTCTCCCGCTCCGAGCGCGTCTGTGAACGCGCCGTGAGTGTGGGTTTGGGGCCACGAACAAACTTCCGCGAGCAGGCACCCCGCAAACACAGAATCCAGAAGGAGGCGGCTCGACCGCGCTGTGATTTGAAGACTTTGGCCTCCCTTTCCTGCCGAGCTCCGGGCAGGGAAACTCGCACCCCGGTTTTACGGCGTGATCGGGATGATGCCGGCGGCGCCCCTTCACTCTCAGGGGTTTCTGTCACCGTCCGGACAAGTTACGTGGTTACCATGGCTCCACGTGGCAACCCAGGCCCCTTTACTGGTCCACTCAACATGCTTCACTGCCTACGCACAGAATTCAAAAGCGCGTCTGACCGTCTGACCGTGGGAGGGAAAGGAGAAGCCGGAACCCCGGACCGCGCTGTCCCCGAGCCTGCGCCCTGGTCCGCCCACAGCCCAGCCCCGCAGGGAGACAGCGACGGGGCGGAGACTCACCGTGGACTCACACCCTCGCCCTTGGCGAACACGTCGAAGTCATCCCAGTGGAGCTGCAGCTGGGGCCTCAGGAGGTTCTCCAACTTCTCGAGCTTCCCGCCTTTGGCAAACTGATGGAAGTCAAAGTTTATCATAGGCGTGTCACCGGCGTGGCAAGAAGCCCAGAGCAGCTTCTGAAAGGGGAGAGGGAGAGAGTGGCAGGGGACCAGGGAGGCAGGACAGTGACAGCAAACCTCTCGCAGCTGCAATCCGGGTGGCCGAACCCACCGCTCAGTGGAGCGCACGGCTCCGCCTCACGGCACATGGTGGCCCGGGCGGTTCACCGGCCCCAACCCCGACAGGCAAGCGCGGAGCCAACCCACGGACCCTACAAGGAGCATCTTGCCTACAGAGGGTCCAGCTTGGGCAAAAGACAGCCAGGGCAGGTGGGGCTCGCCCGGGAAGCCCCCAGCCCTGCTCCGACATCGCCCTCCTGCAGGGCTCTCCGAGGTGCTGGTGAGGGAGGGGGCTCTGTGTCCTCAGCCACTAAGTGCCACAGGCCCCTGAGCACAGGGCGGTGCAGCAGGCTGGGAGCTCATAATCCAGCTTGCAGTTGCCTGGTGACCAGTCCCATCCAGACAAGCACAAGCCTCCAGGTGGGTGTGCACTGACGTGGCTGAGCCTCCCGGGGAGGGGGGGCCTCTGGGTGCTCCTGGCAGAGGCTTCCCTTCCACACAAGGAACCTTGCTGGTCGGTCCTCAGCCCCCCTCCATCCCGGAGGTGAAGGAGACCGGGCAGCCTTCCCAGAGGCCCGGCTCAGGCCCGCCCCACCCCACCCCCACGGCCTCAGGTCAGACTGGTCCAGAGCATCTAGTGACTCTGAAGGACTAGAAGGACTTCCGGCTGCCTGGCCCCATGACTCAAGGCACCCGTGCACCCTGGGCCGGAATGCAAATCGGTGCCCGGGGGCCACGGTTTAGAGAATCCTGCTATGAAAATCGAGTCAGCTGAACTAAACAGCGTGGTGCTTACTGGCTTTACGCTCTGGAGCCAGCACCTCGCCCCCTTGGGGCCTGATAACCGCCAGGTCTCAGGCTGGCGGCAGGCAGGTGCGCGGACCCCAGCAGTACAGGGCTGATGGGCGGTGGGAGCCGGCTCCACCCGGTCGGGCCTCCTGCCTCCTACCTGCCCAGGAGCCTGCCCTCCTGGCCTGGGCTGTGGGACCGCTGCGTCTCCAGCCCCTCTTGTGACAAAAGAGCCCGTGGGCACAGGAGGCACTTGCAGCAGCTAACAGGTGCTGAGGACATGCCCTCCCTGTATGTCAAGGCATGAAGGGGAAAGGGATTCTTGGGTTTTTTCCTTGCTTTCCCCCTTTCTCTTTGTCCTTACAAGAAGCTGCCAACATTGCTGCCAAGACGGGTGGAAGGGAGCTATTTCCCAATCTCGTTGCTAATAGCAACAACCAAACAGGAAAAGCAGGTCTGGCCAACTGGAAAGTCTGCTCCCCGCCCAGGCTTTCCTAAGCAGAGTGAAGTGAGCACGTGGCAGGGTTCAGCTGGCCAGCGGTCAGGGGCCAGTGAACAGCACTGCTCCTGAGGTGAGGTCTGACTTCGAACTCTCCATCAGGGGTCTCCTTGGTCTGGGAACGGCCAGAGGGCTTTTCTCCATTCAGTGGGGGCCGTGGGAGATTGGAAAAGGGCTGGGGAGGCCCATTCTGGGTCTTCTCCCTGACGCAGAGGACTGGATACATACAGGAGCTCAGGGAACAGCAGGGACCAGGGCGGTGGTGGCAGGAGGGGAGGTGGGAGGGAGGGGCTTTTACTTGGATTGCTTCCTCCCTGGCCCAGGGACCCTGACCCCAGGCCAGGGAGCCCCAGGGAGCCCCAGGGAGCCAACGGGTACAGGAAGCCGAGTCAGGGACACCCCCAACAAGGGTGGAAGGATGGAGGGCTCCAGGTTGACAGGGGGAAACGTGTAAGTTGTTTGTCTTAAACCCGTCGGGGGTCCGAATGCCCACTGCAGGCCCAGTGCCCTGGGGGAGCTGGTGCGAGCTTGCTAGGAGATGCAGCCCGCAGCTGGCCAGAGCAAGGGAGGTCGGAGGGCTCGGGCTCCTGCGCAGGTCAGGGGCGCGTGGGGGAAGGCCAAACGTCCGTGCGCAGGTGCGCACGCCTGTGAGTGTGTGTGCACGCCCATCCAGAGGGAGGCTCCGCGGGAAATGTGGCCGGAGACGAAGGCGACCTGTTTTGACTCTGAGCAAATTCTCCCGGCCATCAGGTCAGGAGCCCAAATCGCCTGGTGCTGGAGCTCTGGTGAGGCAAGACCTCCCCAAACTCGGTGAGATCTGCAATGTCGTTTCCAGCCACCCGCCCCGCCCCGCCCGGGGGGGGGGGCTGCCTCTGGAGAGCAGGGGCCCCGGCTGCCCCCCCACTCCGTCCACCACACACCCGTGCTCTGCGTGCTTACCTTGAAGGCTCTGTTGAGCACCTCCTCGCCGCCTCTGCTCCCCAGCAGGTTTACGACCACTTGCTTCCCGTACTGCTCCTTCAGAAGTACCATGTGCCTGCAACAGAGCAGGGCAGCACGGTGACCCCGAGTCCTCAGGACACAGACGGCCCCACCTTCGAGGGGAGAGGGGGTAGAAAGGGCTCACCGGGCACTCAGTTCCGGCACAAGCCTCCACATGAAAGGCTCCGGCCAAGAATAAATAAACTGCCCTGTCTGGTGTGGCTCAGTGGATTGAGTGCCGGCCTGTGAACCAAAGGGTCGCTGGTTCGATTCCCAGTCAGGGCACAGGCCTGGGTTGCAGGCCAGGCCCTCCTGTAGGGGGTGTGTGAGAGGCAACCACACAATGATGTTTCTCTCCCTCTCTGTCTCCCTTTCTAAAAATAAAAGAATAAAATCTAAAAAAAAAAAAAAAAGGAATAAATAAACCCAGCACACCAGAGAAAGGACTTTCTATAAAGCACCCCATCACACCTAGGACAGCTGGCTTGGCCTTTTTAACAGAGCCTTCGAAACGCCACATGCATATCTGTGAAATTACTCTGCTCCACTCGGCACACCGTTGGTCCTGCAGACGAGAACCCTGCCAGGACAGCGGACCGCCCGGGGGTCCGACTTTTATCTGAGTGCTGCAGTTTACGCGGTTTAACCCAAATAAGGCAGCACAACAAACTTTCGGTCTTCAGGAAAGTTATTTGTATATCAGAGACCATTTTAAAAATACCTATGTTGAAATATTAGGGAGAGATTATAATAGCGTTTATCACCAACTTTTGAACAGCAATTTTACAATTTTAATGATAGAAATGTTTAAATGTAGTATTCATAAAAGCATAGGAAAAAGATGCAATGTAAAAAGCAGATAGAAAACTAATTTAATAGGGTCATTTTTTATACCTAAATATGGAAAAAAGACCAGAACATACTGTCATGTTAAAAGGGGTGGGATTTTATGTCATTTAAACTTTTTTCTTCTTTAAACATTTCATTATTTTCCAAATTTCTGCAGTGTTTATTTTATAAAGAAATTTAAGAAATTATGACCCAAGAACACTTTGTAGCAAATCCTCACCAGAGGACAGTTTTTTCGTTGCTTTCGGAGAGAGAGGACGGGAGAGAGAGAAACACTGACTGCCTGTCTCCTGAGCGTGCCCTGACCAGGAAGGGGACGCAACCCTTCAGTTACAGGAGGACGCGCCAGCCCGCTGAGCCACACCGGCCAGGGCACGATTGTCCCCATTGGAGAAAAAACACTCTCTTACTACCTCTGAGGGGCAACACTGGGTAGACGAACATGGTTCGGAGGCGGGCAGTTTGCGTTTCGCCGCTGACCAGTTGAGGACGCCTGCCCGTGTGGACGGACTTCCCCAGAGCAGTTCTCCGGGCGGCCCCGCCTGCCCCACAGTCCCTCCAGGGGACGGGCGAGATGGGAGGGCTCAGGGGCTCCGGCAGGCTGCGCTCCGTCCCCAGAGCCGTGCTCCTCGGGCAGCCCAGGGTGAGGCTGCCGGGAAAACCGGAACATTCACAGCCTGGCCCTTCTGCCTGCCCAGGGAAGGGGCGTTCCGACCGGAGGCCTGGCAGGCACGTGGACCGAACAGCAGGCTCTGCTCTGGAGGGACGTCGGAGCTGCCTGGCACGGAGACAGCACCCTGGATCTGGGGCTGAGATGTGAGGAAGCCCACTGTGGCCACACACCCAGGCCGCCAGCCAGCCATAGGGCACCTCCTCAGAAACGAGGCTGACGTCTGATGTCCCTCTGACCGATGGACGCCTGAGCACATCCCAGCTGGCTCCAAACTCCAAGGCTCCGAAAGAAACAGCGAGCCTCATTACTCACGTCACCGGCCCCCAACAGCCCTGATCAGGCGATTCCCACTCTGAGCCAGTTCCTCCATCTGTACCCTGAAGCTAAGTAGTCCTCCTCCTGTGAAGCACGGGCACGAGGACTAAAGATGGGTGACCGTGACAAGTCCAGTGCTGTCAGGTGGGAGTTGGTTCTCCTTTCGATTTATTGATAAATTGAAATATTGATTGATAAACTGGAAGACTCATTTCACTGGCTCTAAGGGACAGAGTCTTGGAGCCCACTCCAAGGGCAGCGAGAGTAAGGCTCCCCCCGGCCTCGGTGGCTCTGTGCACTGAGGGTCTTTTTCACACTTTCTACTCATCTGCTACTGTCACATGGAGCACCTCGGGAAACTGGGAGATTTTTGGGATGGTAAGGAGTCAGAGTTCCCTCTGGCGCATCCTCCTCCAGCTCGGCATAGCGGAGGGACCGACAGTTAAACCCACGCAAAGGGAGGGAGGGCGGATGGAGTGGCTTCACTCACTGTCCCCTGGAGGGGACACGGGGCACCGCCCAGTGAGAGGCTAACACTGTCATCAAACTGTACGACACTGCAGTCACAGCCCACGGCCTGCTCAAAACACCCCCTTCCTCCAGCACGGCAGACAGAGGACAGAGTGACAGTGTGTAACACAGGGGGCCGGTGCGGCGCTGACAACAAGTACCCTGTGGGTGTTAGAGCTAGCCACGGGAAGGGCACTGGTGTGAGGCGGGCGGGCAGAGGGACTCACTCTGGACCAGACACACCACAGAACTCAGAGCCTCTTCACGGCCCCGTGAAGCCCCAGAGATCTGGGGCGACCCTCCAGGGGTGACACGGCCCTGCTCCCTGGGGGCCCGCAGCGCTCCATCATGGGCTGCTGGAGGAACCTGTGACCTTACTCCCGAACACTCACTTCCACACCGCTCTGCAATGACAGCGGCCCCGTCAGCAGCTGTCAGGACATCCAGGCAGCCCCTCCAGCAGGGGCCAGAGAGGGCTCAGAGCTGGTCCCGCCTCCCGGCTAGGGGCATGGGGAAGCGGGGTAGCTGAAGCCCAAATCTGAAGCCGTCGCTGCCTGCAAAAGGGCGTACGGTCTCAGGAAGGTGTGTGGTGATTCGCAGAGGAGACTGAGTTCACCCTCAGATTCAGGGAAGAAGGAGTGTGAAAAAGGAGGGGCTTATACTCTCAAGGACACACGTACTCACACACACTGATTTAAAACTGAGTCTGTGGAACGTTCCTAGTTTTTTTAAAAAACGGTCACACAGACATGAAGGTGTTTGAAACAAGCCCAGCACACCCCTTCTCTTTTGCTTCGGACCGACTAGGAAGAGTTTCATCTTAGTTATATGTTTACTGTTTCCTACGAACACCTACGCAATGCCAAGTAAGAGAAGGCCACGTGCTCCCTGCGCAGACCGCACTGACAGTGTTCGGGGAGAAAAGGCAGCGTCGCATTCCCGACAGGCTACACCTCTCTTCCCAGGAAAAGCCCCGGCGGGCCTGCTCGCTCGGGCTGGCGGTGCCGGTCCCTGGTGGGCGCGGCCGCAGACAAGTTTCAAGTCCACACGGAGCTTCCAGCACAGTGATTGAAATACAAGATTACTTTTCGAAATTTTGTGGCAGTCTCTAACATAATCTTTAAACTTAGTATTTAGATTAGAAAAGCAGACGTTTTAGGAAGCTATTAACTATTCAGGTTCAAATGACTAATAGTTCAGGTTAGCAATGGCTTCTCTTAAGCAAACTGCAAAATACTGTGTTACAGTTCCATTTGTATTTTAAAACATGAACTATGTATATGCCAATTCTTTTCTAGAATGATACACACAAAAAAAAACAAACAGTAAAATCCCTAGCAGTGGGAAATGGAAATTAGGGTACTTTTACTTCTCACTTTAGACCTTTCAATGGGTTGACTTTTAAAACCTATGACTGTTACTTTTTTTAAAAAAAGATTTCATTTATTTTTAGAGAGGGAGGAGCGAGGGAGAAAGAGAGGGGGAGAAACATTGATGTGTGAGAGATACATCGTTTGGTTACCTCTCACATGCCCCCAACCAGGGACCTGGCCCATCACCCAGGCATGTGCCCTGACTGGGAATCAAACCGGCGACCCCATGGTTCACAGGCTGGCACTCAATCCAGTGAGCCACACCAGCCAGGACAAAAAAACCTATGACTTACTTCTAAAACCAAACCAAATAGCTACAGATATCCTATTATTTAGTTGACCCCTTACTAACCAGGTGAATGGATAAAGCTTCAGTGCAGAAGGAACTGATAAGATAATTCCAAGTGTTACCTGCACATTTCCTACCGAACCTTCAGGGAACCTGACAGCAGGTGGAAATCTCATTTGGAAACTCCCTTTTGCAAAGGAGCAAAGTAAAGGGCAAATTTAGATCCAGGTGAAGGGCCCTCTCCTGCCTGCTGTCCCCTATGCTACTGTCTGGTGGAAGACAGACCCGAAAGGGGGACAGGCTTAGCGTGGTGTCAGGTGACCTTGACCCCTAAGGAGGAGAGGCTTAGGATAGTGTCAGGTGACCTTACTTGTCGAAAGCAGGGGCGTTGGCTTCCAGGCCTCTGTTGAGTCTCAGATGATGGGAACCAACCTAAAACAAAGAGAAACCACACCAGTGACTCCGGTCACTCTGTGAACCCAGGAAGTGGGGCCCCCCACCCCCCACCCCACAAGCTGCCAGCCAGGCCTCCAGCTGCCCTTTCCCAGGCCCTCGGAGGCCCCTCCCAGCCCAGGAAGGCCAGGCCTTGAACCCTGGCCCCTCGGCCTAACTCAGGCTCCGCTGCAGCCCAGTCTGAACTGCAGCGAAGACCATGCCACTGGACCCTTCTGCAGACAGAAGAGAAACTGGAGGGTAAGACCACACGGCCCACGTCAGAGCCACAAACGCTTCTGTGGCCAGAGGTACAGCCATGCCAACAGGAGAGAGACCACGGTCCCAGCGTCCTCTACAACAACGGGGCCCTCGAGTGGCCCTAAAACCTGAGTTATTAACAGCCTGCAAACTAATGCGCCTTATTATTCAGAACTGGCTATTGAACACTGGAAGTTTAAAAAACAAGCTTAAAACGACGTACCGTTACTGGAGCCAGGGCTCTCTCTGAACAAACCTGGGACATTTCGAGCACTGAGCTAGTTAAGGACAGTGATGGACTGTGACGTGAAGGATGAATGGGAGCCCGTGCATGGACCTGCGCAGAGGAGAGCCGGCTGGCTGGGTTCCTGGGTGGGCAGGTAGGTGGCTGGGTGGGTGGACGGTGGGCAGGTGGATGGAGCAGAATGGAGGGCTCGTCCCTAGAGGAGGACACCACCTGACGGGTGCGGAGGCAGTGGTGGGAAGTCACCATCTTACAGCCATGACAGTCAGCAATCGCCCAGCGAAAGCCCCGCGTCGGCCACGCCTGCTGGGGAGGGTCCGGTGGGGGGCATGATGCTGGCTGGGCCTCGGAGCGTCCCCCACAGGGTGCTCATTGGCTGACGAGCAAAAGGTACTTACTGCAAGTGAAGGCACTGGGTAGCACCTTGCCCAGGGGATCAACATTCTCACCACTAACGGGGGGCAGGCGGACACCCCGAGGAGGACAAGGCATCAGGGATCGAGACCTTGAACCTGACCGTGACGAAACACCAGGGGACGCCAGGATGAAGTACATTTGCTTTAAGGAAAAAGGCAGCCAGTGTCCTCCAAAAAGGTCGGTGTCACAAGAGGCAGAAGGCAGAGGAAGTGACTGGGACACCAGGAGACCGGAGCTGTGACAACTAACTGCGAGGTCATCCTGGCGGGGGGCGGGGCGGGTGGTGCCGAGACAGGCGTCACCGAGACGACTGACTAACCCGGAATGTGGGCCGCAGGGCAGACGGAGGAGCTGTGCCGACGTCACATCGCCTGCACGTGTCCCTGGCCTGCGGTGACGTGATGTAAGAGAGGGTCTCTGTTCTTAGGAGAAACGGCCCGACAGGACAACACGTGGAGAGTAGGGGTACGCGACCTCCTCTGGGCGGTTCAGACGTGACACACGTGTGTGTGGCGAGACGGTGCCATTCGGTGACCCCGGGTGAAGGACACGGCGGCTCTCTCCGCTGCTCTGCCCCCTTGGCTGCAGGTCCGAGGCTATTTCAAGATAGTCTCTTAACACGTACTGCCCAGTGTTGTCACCGTGATAAAAACGGTGCCGCTGGCCTCACCCGCAGGATCAGATGCAGTTACTCTGAACACGTATCAGGTGTTACCGCAGCTCTTCGCTCCACAGGTAACACAGCCACCCCTCTCCCCACCGGAGGGAAGTGCCCGCCTAGAAAACCGGCTTCCCAGCAGCAGGTCCGGAAGAGACAAATAAACCCTACAAATAAAGCCCCGGACCCCTTTTGGCCCCAAGAAACCCCAGGGACTTTCGAAGGCGGCTCCACGGAAAGGCCCTCGTGGTGTGGCTGTGTCCGTTCTGCCCCGCTTTCTGGGGGCCGCCCACACCTGGCTGCGGACAGGAGCTATCCAATTCCAAAAGCTGTGCCCACCCGGGGCCGGGAGGACGGCTGGGCCCGGCACTCCCAGGCAAGGCGCCCGTCTGCTTTTCTGGATTCCTGTGGAAATCGGGTCTGCATTCCTCGCAGTCGCCCTGAGCTTCCCGAAACCCTAGAGAAGGCGTGGCTGCTCCCTGTCTGTCTGTCTGTCAGTCATCGCCAGAAATCTCCCCCTGCTCCAGGGAGACTGCGGCTGTTTTTGGAGTTGTCCTCATGGGAATGCAGTTAAGGGGAGGACAGAAAAGGAGGGATCAGAGGCCTGGATTTCAGCTGTGACTGTCCGGTTACTGGACGTGTCCAACTGTCCCTCCCTGAGTCACAGCCCAACGTTTCTCTGCAAACAGGAATTTTAGCCACGGGTGACCTGACTCGACAGGGTCCAACCTCTGGGCTCGAAACTCCTCCCACCACAAGAAAAGTGTGTCACCAGCCCCGGATGGCGTCAGTGGGCGCACCCCAACACCCACGTCTGCATAGCACCGGGTGCTGCCACAGAAAGGCTGGGGAGAGACAGGGGACCCTGAATTCCCTGCCCTGGATGCCTCCCCACAGCGGGAACACCAAGGGAAGAGCTAGAAACACACTTCCAGGTTCCCATCAAGTGTGCCTGACAAGTGCCAATCAATCAGATGGGGACCGTGCCCCTACCAAGAGCAAGCAGCGTAGCGGGCCAGATGCCGCAGCAGCGGGACTCGGGCGGGGGCCAGCCGGGAAGCTGCAGCCCGCCTCGCCCCACCCTGCCCCTCCTCTGTCCACTCTGACACTGACCCACATCGGTCCTCTCCGGCGTCATGTAGCTCCGCAGCCACGGTGTGTCGGGAGCCTCGAGGAGGCGCTCGTCGGGGGCTGGAATGAGCCGCCGTCGGCACCGGCCCACGGGAACTGAGTGAGATGCCTTCTGTTGTCTCCCTCCTTCTCCTTCACCCACCCTCCTCCCGCAGCCGGGTGGACAGTCACTTGGACAGTCACTCCCATCTGAAGTCATCACTTCACTCCTACAGACCGCAGACCTGGGGACGGCGGCCGCGAGAGTAACCACAGACTCAAGGACGCCTGGCTGTGAGTGGGCCTGGAGTCCACATGGGCCGTTCAGAGAGCGCCACGGCCACAAAGGGCGCTTGCCACGCTCTCCGGTCAGCCCACGGTGTGCCTCTCTCTTCCCAACTCCACGTTCAGGAACAACGAGCTGGTGGCTTGACATGGGCCATGATGGGGGCATTTACACCACAGTAATGGGCAAATGCTGCAAATCGAACTTCTCACCCTGGGCCTCAGAAAACTGGTTTGTCGGCATACCCCTGCATGGTCCCCAACCCTTCCTGAGCGTGGCAGTCACCTAGGGGTTTTCACAAAGTACGCACGCCTGGCTCCCGCCCCAACACTGCAATGTAATCGGGGTGTCATGCAGCCCGGGCATCGGGAGGTTCAAAGTTGCCCAGGTGACTCTAATGTGCAGCAAAGTTTGGGCATCGCTCCTTTGGTGGATCCTGGGCAGGGAAGCGTAACCTCCTCGGCAGAACGTACAAACCTGTCTTGACCTGGCCCTTGCCTGCCTTTCCCATCCCACCTCCTGCCAAGCCCCATGCCTAGGACTGCAGGCAGCCAGACCAGAATACTCCCCTTGTCTGCCAGGAGCTAAGCAGCTACAACACCTGCACCCACAGCTCCCTCGGCAAGGCCCTCCTTGCCTGGGATTCTGTCCCAGCCTTCCCAAGTCAGCTCAGATCCTGCCCCCTCGGCCTGGGTGAGCAGCCCTCCCCAGAGCCGCCCCTCTCACGGGCTCTATTCACACAATGCTGTTGTACCCTGTCCCTTTCCTCCCCAGAGGCTGTACCCGATGCCAAGGACTATGCCTCATGTAACCCCAGATGCTCAATGAGTGTCTGGGATAAACAGCTTATTCCCGGCGTCTGTGAGGGTTGGGAGATGGAAGAGCCTAGAAGACCGGTCCTCGTGCCACATACTGATAGAGGTAGGAGGACACTGTCACTACGCCTCAGCGTCCTCAGGGAGACACAGGGGAAACTCTCACTCCGCTTTCCAGATGCGACCCGCTTCTCCCAATGCAGCCGAGGACGCTTTTGTCTCCTCGATGTCATAACTCATGTCAGCCATGTTAACAGCTACCATTTCCAGTGCTTTCCCGGTTCCAGACACCGTGCGAAATTCCAATCCACATTATCATGTTTAATCTTCTCCGTGACCCTGAGGATGGTATTGCTGACCCCATTTTACAGAACAGTAAACTGAGGCTTAGCAAAGAAAAGAAGAACTTCTCTACTTTTTTTGAAATAAGAACTTCTTGTTTGAAATGAAAAGAGTTTTTGAGATAAGAACTTTGAGATAAGGACTTCTCAGAAGCATTCAGTTCCTGGGCGGGAGAGTCAGAACTTGAACTAGAGCCCAGGTCTGTACCACTTCATACTCTGTGCTCTCCATCACATGAAGAGCGACCTGTTTTCTGCCGTGGATGCCTTAAGCCTGGGAGCTTTGTGCAATGCGTGAGACCCATGGCCAGAACGCGTAAGCAACTTTATCTTGCTTCGGCTCATTTCCTTTGTAAGTATTTTTCCCCCTACCCCAGCCTCCTCATTATTTTAATTTTAATTTTTTTTTATTTTTTAACCTCACCGAAGACCTTTATTTCCCACTGTTTTTTTTTGAAGAGAGAGGAAGGGAGGAGGAGAAACATCAATTCGAGAGAGAAGCATTGATCGGTTGCCTCCTGTACATGCTTTGACCGGGACTCGAACCCACAACCTTTCAGCTGTGGGACAACACTCCAATCTGCTGAGCCACACTGGCCAGGGCTCTTCACTATTTGAAACTGTGGTTCTACAAGCCATCTTACATGTGGGAGCAAAGAACTGTACAAGCACACAAACCAGCACGTGCAGCGCCCGGCACCCAAGGGCTTAGCGAACAGCATTTGAGGGGGGAGGAGAAAGCAGGCTGGGTGGGGGCGGCAGGGAAGCGGTCTGCTCGGCCTCTGCCTCCAGCCGGCTTAGCCACGGGGAGCTTCCACACGCAGCCCTCCCTCCCCTTTGCAAGACGGGGGCTGGAGAAGCATGTTCCGTGGGAAGAAGGCTCTCACGGGACAAGGGGGGCAAAGTCTTTGGCGGACTAACGATGTATAAAATGCACACTCTATCACTAACTCTTCCAGGAGGGCAGTTAGCTCTGGGGGTAAAATTTCAGCGTGGCTATTTATAAACCACACAACCTACTGACACAGCCAGGATGGAAGGTATTCAAGGGCCAGGAGTTTCTAGTGAAGGCCCGTTCCTGCGAAAACCCGCAAACGAGGCGTCGTCCCACCATCCTCTCTGCCCACCTCTCCCCCCCCATGCCCCCCTTCCCACGAGGCTCAGGTTCCCTGGGGCAGCCCCAAGAGGGGGCCGCACTGCAACTTAAAAGGCGAGCCTTCCACCCAAAAATATTTTCACATTTAATATAACCTAAATGAAGGAAGGGGAAAAGTTCAAAATGGAGGAAGACAGCCAGAATCAACCTTCGAGCTTGCTGTCCACCCCGTTCAGTGAAAGAGGCCACAGCCTGCCCCCCCGGGGGCGGCCTCATTTCTCTGTGATGATGGGTGGAATTTAGATGGTGCATGTGGGTATTAGACCCAAAGGTTAGCAAATTCTTAATAAGATTAATGAACACAAAGACTTTGTTTCTTAATCCTCACCTGAGAACGTTTTTTCATTGTTTTTAGAGACAGAGGGAGGGAGAGAGAGGAACATGGATTCGAGAGGGAAGCATCGATTGCTTGCCTTCCTGCACACACCTGAACTGGGAATCATATGCCCAGGTTGGGGATTGAACCTGCAACCTAGGCATGCGCCCTGACTGGGAATTGAACCTGCGACCTTTCGGTTATGGGATGACACTCCAACCAACTAAGCCACACCGGCCAGGGCACAGAGCCTTTTGACACATACTTTGAGGGAACCTCAGAGGCTCTGGAGAAGCAGTGTCAGGGTCTGAACTATGCCACAGCTGCCGAACAGCGGGACACCCAGGCCCACCCATATGTCAGATGGCGGGACGGCTGGCTGTTCCCCGGCAGGGTCAGACTGTTTCAAGGGAGGGGCTACCAGAGGTCAGCCTTAAAGCGGGAACGACAGGTGAGTTTTGCTTTGTTTTTAGAAGAGGGCGACCAGAACATGGAGGGTCCTAGAAGTACGACTGAGCACGGCCAAGGAGCTGCAAGGTCCGAGGAGCCAGACCTGCAGACCCGCTCTGGGGCTGCACATCCTGGGTGCAGACAGACACACTGCAGGGGGAAGGTGCTCACCACCACAGCCACCCCGAAGCATGGCCTTGACCTCTGCCCTCAGCTTCTGCGGCGGGACCCCCACCCGGGGGAAATGGACGCATTGCAGAGGGTCCTTCCCAAAGGCTAAGACTCTGTCATGACCGTCCCCCCACTTTGTCATTTCCTAACGTGGCCCCTCCTCTCCTTTTGCACTCCACTCATTGGGTCTTTGCTTTTTGTTCTTCTAAATGCAGAGCTTCAGAAGTTTCAGAAGGAAACCTCCAAATCTAAAGAAATTAAGTTTCAAACACTGCTTTGGACGGTCCAGAGGAGGCCGACCGGTGGAGACAGAAGGTAGAGGAGCCGCCGGTGAGGCCTCAGGGAGAGCTGGGAGGGGACGGGGTTAGCTGCGGTGAAAATGTTCTGAAATCTACTCCGGTGATGGCCACACAACTGGGTGAATGTGTGGGACGCACCGATGCCTTCTGTGAGTGAAGTGTAAGTGTGTAAATTACGTCTCAATGAGGCCTCTAAAACACACACACAAACACTTCTGGGATGCGCTCCAGAGGAATTCTCCGTGATATGACCGTCCTTGGGAGTGCTTTTTTCTGCCACCACTTAATGCCACCAGCTGTCCGCACACAGCCCAGTCATTCCTTTCCAGTGGAGAAACGGAATGTTCATGGAGCTTTCTCCCCACCCACAGAGCTCAGAGCCCAGATGAGACACTCATCCGTCTGCCTTGCTCTAGGAGCTGATGCGCTTCATTACCATGTCTGTCGGTGGCAGTGCAGTGACAGACACAAGGACAACGCATCTATGGTGACACGGGGTGAAGTCAAGGACCGGGCAAGAACCGGCCGTGTCAAACACCCCCAAAAGCCTGGGGGATGGCTCTGAGCCCCTTCAGTCATCAGCTGGGGACCCAACTGCTATCACACCGAGCCCGGAGTAACAACAGCCAAGGCAACAGAGTCCGGGCCAAGAGGTCTGCCGAGCACACCATGTCCCCTCCGGCCAGGGAGGAAGATCCGGGCTTGGAGCTGAGGAAGCTCAAGCCCACTCGGCTGCGCCCCCCACCCCAGGAACTCCGTGAGTGAGGCAGTGCCATTCCATTAACAACAAGTGTGTTCTTGGAACGCAGCACACCCCCCCGCCCACCAACTCCTCCCAGGAGACCGGCTGCCGAATGCCTCTGGCGCTGGCCAGAGCTGTTTTGGACGGCAAGGGGTATTTTTAGAAATCATGGGAAAGCTCTGTGCAATTCTCACGTGGCCACATGACAGGCACCTCCACACGCCAGACCTGCCCCCCGGCCTCACAAAGCCCTCCAAGACAGCCACTCTCTCAAAAACGCACCAGTACCCGATATACCGAATGTGGGTCTAACTTCAGTGAGGCCGTTCGATTGTGCTACTTAGTTCGCTGCCAGCAAGGACCCTCCCCCTTCAGCCTCCGCAGCAGTGAGCTCAGGATCGGAGAATCACACACGATGTGCACATTTCTGCACACAGAAACCACACACACACACGCACACACACACGTGCTTGCGTGTGTACTCTGATGGCTCAGCTCAATCCGAATGGGCTGACGGAAAAGATCAGAAACTGGGCCGTGGAAGAAACAAAGTCAAAAGCAACTGCCACAGGCATCCAGACGAGACGGCAGGGGGAGCAGTAACGACACACACACAGACGCTTCTTTTTTATGACCTACCTGCAGCCCTGGCTGCTCCCAAAACAGCGGGACGGAGCCTCTGATCTGGACAAAGGACGACACGCCATCATCCATGTAAATCGTCTGCACCACAAGGAGACAGAAAGGAGAGTATTCTTCAGTGAAACCCAAGGTCCCGGGCCGGTAACGGGATCCGGCCGCCTGAGACCCGACACCGGAACGAAGGGCAGACAGCGGACTTCGGGCCGGCTCCTCGCCCCCGCGGGGCCGCGCGGCTGCCCGCTGCCCAGGCCGGCCAGCGCACTCGCGGGCGGCTCGCAGCGCGGGGCCGGCAGGGCTGCCAGGGTCTGGGCGGCCGGCAGGGAGCTCCCTCCGCCTTGCAGAGCTCCCTGAGAGGCCCGGCACAGCCTGCCACCCCGTTTTAGGAGGAGAAGCAAGTGCGTGCCAGGATTTAACCACGATCTTCCCCAGAGCCCTGCTTTCGGGGGCCGCGGGCAAAGGGCTGAAGGGGTGAACCGGACAAGCCACAGCCAAAGGCGCCACTGAGGGCACCCGTCAGCCCTGTACTTGACAACGCGAGTTGAGGCTGTACTTGAACTTGCAGTTGGTCCTGGCCCTGGGCCACTGTGTCCTTTAAACCTGCCACTCACTGAGTCAACACACACAACTCGGCTGCCACAGGCTCCCGGTGTGACATCACCTGAGCAGACACAGGTGATACTTACACATTAAAGACCACGTCTCCTTCCCCAGCCCCCCTGTTATTCCAGAGTGAACCGACCCCTCATCTGCCTGCAGGCCGCCCCCGACACAGCCGGCTGCGTGAGGGCGTTTGAAAGGGACAGAAAGCACAGGCCCGAGCATCACGGGGGGGGCTGTGGCCGTTCTCAGATGCACTGCCCTTTATCTGAGTAACTCTACCCTGGCCTGGCAGGGCCGGCCTGGGCGCCGCCGCCGGTCTTTCCACTTCTCACCAGCCCGCTCCCTCGCCGGGTAGCTTTCCACCGGCTAGACCGCGCTCAGGTCCCCATGCATTAGTAATCCCGCGCGGAGGGCTCGAACATTAGACCGCGGGCTCCCGGCCGGCAGGGAGCCCGGGAGCCGGGGGAGCTGCGCTGCGGGGCTGACATCCCATCCCTGGCTCTCCAGAGGGGGAGAGCACTGGGCTAAGAACGTGCTGCCTGTGGCTAGATGCCGACCGCCGGCCAACTGGTCACCCTCCATCGTCCTGCTGACAGTGACGTCGCAGGCAGGGCCGGCCCCCGAGCCCCTGGGAGGGACTTCGGAGCAGGGAAGCAGCTCAGCCAGCACTTCCCCAGAGGACGACGCTTCACAGTGCCCAGGACCTGGTTTCAGCTGGGGGACCATCACCCTGTTCTTGGAGGAGCACGTGGTGACGACGCTGTTGCCCGCGTCAGCCCTGGCGCCCCGTGAGCAGGAACTCGTGGGGGACCCGAGTCAGAGAACCCGGGCGGTCCAGACCCCACCCCAGGGGCGAGAAGAACCGCCGCTCCCCACGTCTCCATTCCTCCCTCCCACACGAGAACATTTCTGCGTCCCATCCTCTTAGTAGGATGTCACCTTCTCGGCCCCAAGGTGACAGTTCAAAGCCGATCCCCGGACACCCCTGACGGAATCGCGGTGCTTCCCTTCTGGGTGAAGAATGTGGGTTTAACCACCGAAAGACTGGACGCCCTGCAGCTGAGATTTTAACTGAGGGCCCCTGGGGGAGGGGGCGGGGGGGTCAGTGAAAGCAGGTGGGCGTGTGGCCCTGGGGCGACAGCAGCACGGCCCCACTCCCGTTGGCTCAGCAGGATGACTCTGAGAACATTCCTTAACCACTCTCGGCCTTGGCTTCCCTCTCTGTCACCTGCTCACAGAGGGGAGAGTAGCCGAGGGAGTGTGAGTGCTTCCTGCCAGGCAAGTGCTGCCCATGAGCGTGGAGAAGGCCCCGCAGGGGACAGTGAGGGGCTGGGCAGGGGTCACAGCACCAGGGCACAGAGTTTAGGCTGCGGAAAGAGGGATGTGGGACGGGACAGAGAGGAGGCAGGAGCGGGAGGCAGAGCAGCTGTGATTCAGGAAGGAGGGCATCCACCGTGGCCGTGCAGTGGCCACACCAGGCCCAGGACCCCCTGGACCTGGCCCCCTCACAGAGCGCTGGGACCAGAGTCCCAGTGGCCACAAAGAGAAAAGGACAAAGCAGGAAGACTCACAGCTGGGTACATGTACTCATATCCAGGAGGCTTTTTGCTGAACCTCTATTTCCAGACAAGGCGTTTACAATTCTTTCCAAGCCTGCATTCCCGGGGGGAACCACAGAGCCATCCTAACCTTCCCGGATTCATCAGGGGTCTTATCTGCAGCAGCCCAATACCCACCTGGTGTTTTCCTGCAGAAGGTGGACGGGGCGGGGGCCTCGGAGGTTTTGTTTTCTGCCTGGTGAGTGAGTCACGGCTGGAGAACAAGCCCACCAGGTCTGAGTCAAGGCTTCCTCTGGGGAAGACTGAGATGCCGTGTACACAGGCACACACAACACAAATGCTCACACACAACACAAACACTCACACACGTGTGCATGTACACACACAACACCCCCCACACACACACACACATCACACGCTTACACAGCTTGCCTCGGGGGAGAAAAGCTGTCCTCCGTCAGGGACGAGGCTCCCACGAGCCAGGAGGGGGCGGTGTCGGAAGCTGGTCCCTTTCAGGAGAAAGCATTCAGGAGCAGCCCAGCTGCACCGGGGAGCCGCCTGCCCTTTGTCTAGTCCCATCGCGTGTTTGAGAAGGACACGGGCAGGGCAATCTGTCAGCTGCCCTCCTGCCTTTCACACAGGACTTCTGGGCCCAAACAGCCAAGGGCTTGGCCGGAGAGGTCTCATCTCCAAAGCAGGGGGCCCCCCGGCCAGCGGTCACCTGCAGGCAACCACCAGGGGGGCCCAACCGCCCCAGCCGAGGCTCCTTCCCACTCTGGACTCCCCACTCATTTCCTCCAAGATGCTGCCGCCCCCTCGGGCGAGCACACTGAGTTTCAAAGGCTGCCGTTTCTTTAGGTGTCAGCTCACGAAGCAGGCAACAGCGCGCTACCTGGAGGCATCAGCCCCTCTGCCCACTGAACCCCTCGGCCTGAGGCCTCAGGATGCCACGCACAGTCTCTCTCTCCACCAGCAACGCCATCAAGGGGGTGCACTCGGCCCCAGGACACCACCCCATTCCGGGGCTCACAATGGTGGCTGCGCCAGCTCCAGCAGGATGTGCCGGCCCCCGCGGCCCCATCAGGCCACCGCGGCCTGGACGGGCGCAGTGGGGACAGGGCCACAGGCAGGTCTCTCTCACGCTCCCTGGACTGGCGAGCTGAGCGTGCTCCCGAGGCTCCAATCCCTGACTTTTCCTCAGAAGCGCCTTCAGGGCAGGTGGCGGGGAGGCAGGACCACATAGCTGCCTCTTGGCAGGAGCATGGTTAAACATGTATTCCACTTAGAGACTTTGGTGTTTAAAAAAAAAAACCACTTAGATCCACCGAAGCGCCTCTGCTGCTACAAAGAGCCTAACAAAACCACGCCAGGATTCCAGACAGGGCGCAAGCGGCAGATGTTACTGGGGCGGGCGTTCGGGAGGGGCCGACCCCCCAGCGGGCTGCGCTGGGTCCACGAGCACCATCCACGCCCACCGTCAGGATGCTGCCCCACAGGAGCACACGCCCTCCCGCTCCGCCAGCTGTGACTCAGGCTCCCCCTCCCACGCACTCCCCACCTGGCAGCCCCCCTCCAGCACGCCGGCCCCGCCCTGCCACAAGTGCTCTGTGGCCTCTCCCTCCTCCCCAGGCGGGGCTCTCGCAGTGGGCACCGGCTGTGGGAGGCACCCCAGAGGACGAGGACGAGGACGCCGCCAGGGCCAGCTCTCTGTCTGGTTCCTGCTGCGTCCCCGCCAGCAAGCTCCCTAACTCAGCTGAGAGGCCCCGGTTTGCGCCCATGTTGCCAAACGGGACACCCCTGCAATCAGCTCTGGGAGCCGAATCCTCCCCTCCCCCGGGAGCCGCCTTCTTCCCCCGCACGCCCAGGTGGGCTTGCGGTCAGGGGGCTGACAGCATGCGTCACCCGGGACCCCACCGCCCACAGCAGAGCAGAAGGTGCGGTACGAGAACAAAGGCAAGTCGCTTTCACCATGAAGACTTTACAGGGTGGGGGGAAGCGGCCTCCATTTAGGGGCCCTGTTTCCTCTCTGTCAGTTTAAACCAGATACTTATTTACCCGCCTCGTCTCTATCCGGGAGCGCAGACATTGCGGGACGTCACAGGCAGGACACTGGCCCCTGCTGCGCATCTTAAGGCCCCTGTTCGAAGGCCCTCCCACTCAGCATCTGAGCCGAGGGGGCCGTCCTCACCTCTGTGCGTCTGGAAGCCCGAACAGGCGGCAGCTCACGTGCAGAAGCCAGGTGCTCCCATCTGTGCCGCATTAAATCGCCTACAGCCTCCTAGGCAACCCCTCTCCCAGCTGTAGGCGGCGGGAGGGGACACAAAGCCGCAGCCGCTAAGTGAACACAGGTGTTTGCGGCTCGACACCCACAGCCACACTGCACCTGTGCCTTCCGTGGGCACTCCCTCCCCCCCGATTTATTCCTCCTGCCGGGCCGCCCGGGCGGCGTTATCCTCCCCATCGCACGTTAGAGAGGAGCGCGGTCGTTGTGAGACGGCACCTCTAGGAACGAGGACGGGCTTCAGGAAACCAATCAATGAGGGAGTCGGCAGATGGCCGGTCCCGGGCGCCGAAAGCAACGCCCACTGAGCAGCCGGGTGCTGATCTGCTTCGAGGATGAGGCTTCGGTGGATTTGGAACGAAAGAGGGCCGCTGCTTCACATCTCAGGATTTCTAAATTCTGTCGGTTCACCTCTCATCAGCTGCTCTCTGTGTGGCTGCTGCCTGGCACCATCCTGGCAAAATCCTGCTTCCTTTCGCCGAAAATACCTCAGGGAGGCGGTATTTTCCCCGCACGCAAAGCAGAGGCCACGTCTGTGGGCAGCACCCCACCCCCCAGTGACGCGCTCTGTTCTCCAATCAGTGAGAACCTGTGCTCATCGGAAGCTAACTGCCTTGACTACCCCCCACCGGAAACACGTTTGCACGGGCGGCGTCCCCTCTGCACCCCTGGGGCCAGGACCGGCCTGGGCACTGACCTGCTCCGTCTCCACGAAGTTGGACACGTGGCCGTCGTCGTTCACGCCGCGGATGTGGAAGCGAGCGCCGGCGCGCTCGCAGCTGATGCGGGAGATGAGGCAGGCCTTGGCCTGCTTGTGCGAGGCGTACACCGTGCGGATGGCCACCACGCCGCAGATGACCTTCAGCAGCCAGTCACAGCAGCTCACCTGGTGCTGCCGCAGGGGCACGTGCAGCAGCTGGTTCCTGCAAAGCGGAGCGACCTGGGTCACCTCCGGGAAACTGTGCCCCAGGGCGGGCTGGGAGGAGGCCCTGCGGGGCGGCACTCCCTGTCAGTGCCAGGCGGGCTCACGCCGCTGCCCGTGGGCTCGCAGACACCAGGCAGGGCCACGGAGACAGGTGCAGCGGGAAAGGGCCGGAGTCCTCTCCCGAAGCCGCTGCATGTTTTTAACTGGGAATCCCATCAGTAAAAACTTAATCATGTTTTGTGATTACATAATAATAATGACAATAATCATATTAAATATATCCGTGCTCATTTGAATTATATCCATATCCCACAAGGTGAGTTACAAAGCAATCCCAAACAAGTAAAAGAGGGTGAGCTAGAAAGAAAATGTGATGTAAGTTCCATACGTCCACACACGGTGGATGGTCCTGGGCCTCTGGAGACCCCTGATGTAATGAAGGACGTAACGGCCCACATTTATCAAGTGCGTGCTCAGGATGGAGTAATTCACTTCATACTTGAAATGACGCTATGTGACTGGTATTATCACTCACCCATTTTACAGATAAAGAAACTGAGGCACGGTGAAGGGAAGTACCCACTTGCCCAAGGTCACAGGCAGGAAGTGGCCACACGGAGCTGGGGGGCCGCCCCTCTCGTGATGAGGTCCTACCTGCACAGCTTACCTGTGCGTCCACACCCTCCTCTCCTCCCCCACTCGCTCGGCCTCCCAACACCCCCTCGAGCTCGCTGAGAGCAAGTGGTGGCTAGGAGACGTGAGGGCTCGGCGGGAGTGCAGGGACACCTGGACACCCCGGGATGCCTCTGGGCTCCATGTGGCACGTGCAGGGGACCTGAGCGGTGCCATCTGGAGACCCCTAACAGGCTCCAGGGAGGCAGAACTGTCACACGAGACTCCCTCTTGTGGGCATGAAGCAAATCTACCAGGTTGGCCAAAACATCTGTTACATTTTTTCCACACAAAGGCTCTAGTAGCGCTTAGTTGTCTTTAACTTCATTTGAAACAATTTTGTTAGATTGTATTGTGACAGCTGTCATATCAGTGTGTGTTTAAAAAAAAAACTAATCAAAATTGGTGAATTTCTGTGCAGCCATTTTAATACAGGAAATGGAAAAAAACAAAACATTTTCAGCGTTATTATGTTTTATTTCAAGAAAAGTGAAAATGCCACTGAAGCACAAAAAAGTCTGTGCAGTGGATGGAGAAGGTGCTGTGACTGATCGAACATATGAACATGGTTTGCGAAGTTTCTTGGTCCTGTTGGCGTTTTGGCCAAGTTATCCTTTGCTGAGGGGCTGTCCAATGCACCGGAAGGTGTTGAGCATCACCCCTGGAAGCCAATAGCAGGAGACAGGCAACATACTCAACATACCCCCATCAATCAAGTTACTGGTGAAAATGAAAAATGTGTCATTTATTTTACGGAAAGAATGTAACAGACTTCTTGGCCCACCCAGGAGATGACAGTGCCCTGCCCTTGAGCCCTCCTCAAAGACAGCAGCGCTTCCCCGTTTCGGGAGGGGTGGGCTGTGAGCCCTGACATCTCAGGCGGCTTCCCTAAGGAGCAGTGATCCCCAGCTCTTAGGCCAGTGTCCCCGAGTGTGAGCGAGGCCACTTCCATCTGGGTGCTGAGACCCCCTTGGGGAGGGGTCGTGTTACCCCTACCCCCGAGCTCTCAGAACCCCAGTGCCTGCCTGACAAATGAGGATCGTGAGCACGGCTTTACAGAAACACCCCCCTCTCCTGCATCCCTCCCTGCAGCTCAGATAATAAACCAGCCTTAGTCACAAATGCACGAAATCCACACGTGGCAGGAAGGCAAGGCTCCAAACACCCCAGAGTCTTCCAGCCACACAGCCATGGCCCCCACCGGTCACCAGGGGTCAGGAGGAGACTTCTGCCCAACGGACAGCTCTGAGTAAGGCCCACGTGCAGTCACACTGGCCCGAGCCTCGGTGGGCGGACAGCTCGCGTCCTCGAGGGAGGAGCTGGAAAGGAGTCTGCTCTCTGCCTGTCCTCCCAGGCCTGCTTGGACTGGGAAGCAATCCTCAGCGGGAGCCGATCGCCAGTCTGGAAAAACGACTTCACCCCTCCATCAACTCCCCCTCATTCACCAGCCACGCTCGGCACTGACCCCACGTGACTCCAGACTCGGGCGCAGACACGGCATCCCAAATGGCGGGTTAGGGAATCGGGCCCGTGACCGCTCACCCAGGGCCCACAACTGCGGTCAGTTCCGTGAGCCCACACACCACACCCGGGGGGATGGCCCAGCGGCCTGGCCCCCTTCGGAGTGGCCACTGCCTCCTCTGAACTCCAGACAGAGCCTGGTGTGGTTCCTCTTTGTTTTAGGTTGGCTCCCATCACTGAGGCTCCACAGAGGCCTGGAAGCCAACGCCCCTGCTTTTGATAAGGTCATCTGACACTATCCTAAGCCTGTCCTCCTTAAGGGGTCAAGGTCATCTAACACCATCCTAATCCTCTCCTCCTTAGTGTCCACCGGGCTCTCCCCTTCCCAAGCCCCTCTGAACCTCCTCTTGGTGAATCCCTGCTTTGTCTTTCTGGTTCTGTGCGGCCACAGCACTAGCAGAGGCCGCCTGAGTAGGGCAGCTCCACGGTGGGGCATCCAGAGTCCCTGGCACCCCTCGGCCCTGCGACGTTCCCAAGGAACGTCACAGGCTCGGAGACATCTCCCCTCTGCTCCCCGGGCAGTCCCCGCCGAAAACGGCTCCGCGGCCTTCGCACAAAGCCCCTCTGTCCGTGAGCTCAGCCGCAGGTGCAGCTGCTGAGCACAGAAACACTGCCGCTGGACCGGTCCTCGGAGCTGGGCCCCGGGCGCCTCCATCTCTACCTTGCTGGAAACGCCGAGTCTCGGGCCGGGTCCCGACCTGCTGAGTCAGAGCTGCCTCCTAATGAGACCAGCAGTGGAGGGAGTCACAGGCATTTTAAAGTTTGAGCACGGCACTGCCTGGGATGCTTGAAACTGGGGAGCCTGAGAAGACCTGGGGGCAGCGATGGAAGGGTGGGTAGAGTCCCGTCTCTCCGAGCAGAAGCCAGGGATTCCTGTGGCAGGAGGGTCCGAATCACCAAGGGAAGGACCTTCATCCGGTGAGCTTTGACTTCCTCTGCTGGGCGAAGGGGCGGGGTCCCAGCGAAGGACGTCAATGAGCCGCCCACCCCGTGGTGGGGCTGGGGAACTGGGGTAGCCCGCAGGTACACGCTGGGGTTCTAGGAACACCCCTGGTGTGTAAGGCGCATCAGAACAGCTTCTGACAACTACAGCTGAACTATTCGCCACTTTGGCTTCTGACTCGCTTCTCACGCATCCCCTGGTACAGCTGAGGGGAGTGGGTATTCCCACTGACGCCCCGGGCTGAGCGCCGGGACCCATCGCGGCCATTCCCCCGGCGCCCAGACAGGGCCACGGGTATTCCCACACCCACGGGGCCGTCCACGCCTAGCTGTGTCCAGGAGCGCCGGGATGACGCTCCCCAGCAGAAATCCGGCCAGCTCTGTCTGGGCTGCAGGACAGGTCTTATCACGTGATGGCATCACCCTGGCAGGGTGACTCAGTTTCCCCACTGCTGGGGCTGGTTTGGGGTCTGGAGCCAGAATGCCTGGTTCGAATGCCCTCCCTTGGTCAAGCCTCAGTCTCCTTATCTGTAAAACGGGGTTAACAGACCCCACCTCGCAGATCCCCATGAGGATAATGAGAATATTCCCCAAGGAGAACTTGGGACAGGAGCGCGGTGTCTGCCCGCAGAGCATGGCCAGCGCAGCTGAGAAGACAGCAGAGAATGGCGCACAGGCCCCGGCGCCGAGGAGGAACCGGTGGATGGTGGCTTTGTGCCCTTCACCTACGGCGCAGACTGTCTTTCCAGAATCCACCCCTTTGAACACCTCCCTGACCCCAGGGCTGGGGACTGTGGAGTTCCCAGAGTGGAGAGCGAGCCGGCCCAGAGACCACCCACTGGGATGGCGCAAAGTGAAGGTCAAGGACACAGGTGCCAACCAGAGCCCGCCCGCCCCGTGGCGCGGGGGCCGGCGATGCGGGGCCCCGGGCCTCACCAAAAGAAGGCGTCCCCCCACTCGTGGCTGTCATCGCCCTGCTTCTGCGCCCGGACGGTGAGGTCGAAGCGGGACCCGTCGTTGGGCCAGGAGAAGTAGAAGGCGCCCGAGCTGAGGATCTTCCTGAGGGCCGTGAGCCGGTCCTCCTCCCTGGCCTCTTCCTGCAGAGGGTAGAAGTCGGTGGCAGTGATTTTGTAGATCTCAGCCTCTGGGACTCTGCCCACGGACGTGCAGCCTGTCACCAACACCAGGAAGCTCAGGGACGCATCACCTGCGGGGGAAGCAGACGGGAGGGCTTAGGACCGCGGTGGGCAGCTCGAAGTGAGGGGCCCACACGGCCCAGTTCCCGCAGCCGCTATGAGACTTTCTGTTGGTGACTCCCACACATCCTCTGGCACCCCAGGTTCCTCAGCTCAGAGCTGCAGGAATCCCCCTGCCACGTGGGCCCGCCGTCTGAGCCGCGGCTCTGCACCCGGCCCGGACCCACAGCAGCGCCACCTGGGAGCCTGCTGGAAGCGCAGACTCTGGGCCCGCCCACACCTGCGGCCCGGCCGGCAGCCCGCGCTCCGACGCGCCCCAGGTGGGGCTGCTGCCTGTCGGGGGCTGAGGCTCACTGGCCCCTTAGAGCTCCGGACACTGATAAAAGACCCCTAGGACCTCCAGTTCCACTGCTCCCCCCTCCCCCACCCCTCCTCACACTTAACGGGCAGGAGAGTGCTGCCGGGTCAGGTCACGTCTGTTCTCTATTATTCTCTTATTATTGATAAACAAGTCCCCACTGGTACCATGCCTACCGCTGTGGCAGGGGTGGGGGTCCACCAGGCGACCGTTAGGGCCACGTCTGGCCTCGCCGCCCGTGGTCGGGAGACCCCTCTGAAAGCGCACCTAAGCTGCAGGTGGCAACAGGTGTCAGGGGCTGAGTTTCTGAAGTCGAACAGGCATCATTCTGGAAGACAGGTGGGTTCATGTGGAGGTGACATCCTCACACGCCACTCTTCCCACAGCCTGGGACCGACGCCCAGGCGTCCCGTCTGCCTCACCCGGCGGGCGCAGTGCAGGAGAAGCAGCGTCCAGGGACAGTCCCCAGGGAGCCCGGAGGACAGCCCTCATGCCCCAGGCTTCCAGCCCTAAGTTTAGACTCTGAAGGGCGTGGGTGGGAAGGGAGGCGTGGAGAATTTTACTTTCCGTCTCTGCATCCGAGTCCTCCCAGCCTCTGCGTGGGGAACGAGTCCCTGGCCAGAGTCCCAGGCTGCTGTGAAGACTGTGGGTACTTCCTGGGCAGGGTGTGGCCGGGAAGGGGGGGCTCGGGACAGGCAGGCCAAGAAGGCTCTTCAAATAAACAAGAGCGAAGGACAGAGCCGCCCCCACCGAGAACAGGGCTGAGCCCTGGGAGAGGGGCGGGCGGTGAGAGTCACTGGGGGCCTGGGAGCAGGGCGCTTTGATGACAGCTGGCTCTCACAGCAGTGCTCTGGGTCCGGCCCCCAAACTTCCTCCCAGCTGCCCCCTGGGGGGGTGCGGGGGAGGTGCCGTTTTCACCCCACTTTACACAAAGGGAGACACAGGCACAGAGAGGCTCTGAAGGGAGGGAAGAGTCCTGGCTTGAGCCTAGCACTAGGCTGTGGGGGGTCGCTGCCCCTGGGCCCACCGGTGGGGGCAGTGTTGGCCGTGTGCCCTCAGAGGTGTCTCTAGGGACCGGCCTGTGCAGGTGTGTGAGCAGGCCCCTCCGGTGCTCACCTGGGGCACAGGGGCCGAGCTTTGTTTTTACAATAGTTGGATGGGGCCAGTTTTCTCACCGGCAAGAAGTACACTGGGCCCGGGGAGGGGCTGCGTCGAGGGACTTGAAAGCAGCGAGGGCCCGGTACGGAGGGACAGACAAGCTCGCACTCGGCCCGGCTGCAGAAGACGGGCTCGGAGCTCTGCCACCCGCAATGACCTGAGCGGCCTGCGGCAGGTCTCCCTGGGCCTCGGGGGTGGGGCGTCAGATGGTCTCCATGTCCTTCCAGCCCCAACACTCCGGCTCCGGGCTCTGGCCAAAGCCACACCACACCAGGCCAGAGGGTGCTGGTCAGAGTGAGGTGGGGTGGCGGGGAGCGAAAGCAATGGGTCACAGGCCAAAGACACAGCAGACACAAACACACACGCACTCTCTCACACAGGTGCACACAGGTACTCACAGGCACACGCATGCACACCCCTCCAGAGGGCAGGAGGCTCAGGGCGCAGGTAACTCCGGCTGCAGCCGGGACGCGCAGGGCGGAGACCGGCCCGCACCACCTCAGCACCTGGAGCTTCGTGGGCCGAGTCTTGGTCTGGGAAGGAGAAACCCACTCTGCAGGCAGACGTGGCCAACGGTGTGCATGCCCTTCACACCACTGAACTGTACGTGTAACGTGGTTAAAAGTCTAAAGTTTAGCTCCCGTATATTTTACAACAATGAAAAAAACCAACTCCCAAACCTCAGCATCAGCTCAGAAATCCTTCCCTTCGAGAGGGCTGCCTCCAAAACCCACCTCCGAACCGGAGCGGCCACGCGGCCCCCAAGGCCCGCAGCAGCGGGGTCGAGTCTCATCCGGCCGTGGCCCTCTGCCACGCGGCAGGGGAGGGCTGGCACTGGGGCAGGGCAGACACAATGCCCTTTGTTTAGGGACAGTGCTGGGTGTGTCCTCCCGGAGCACGGCGTCCCCGTGCTGGCGTTTCTCCGTGTCTGCCCAGCTCTGCGTTCTCTCCCCGGCCGGGCTCCCGCCCCCCGAACCCTGGGCCACGCAGGGACCGCCTGATCGCTGTTCCTGCCCACACACACGCTCTCCAGCTCACGTCTGTGAACCAAGGGCCCGGGGCTCCGGGCTGCCCCACTGGGAAGGGAGGAGCTTTGGCCGGGGGCTCCCCGAGCCCCCTGCCCGCCCTGGACTGACTAACACGCTCAGAATTCTGTTGCCTCCGTAGCCAGGTGGCACGCTCTCAGGGGGCTCTCTCGCCTCCCCTTCCTGGACCGTGAGAGCGGGGTGTGCAGCCGTGCTGTGCCGGGCGCCTGCGCAGCTCACGACGGCCAGCCGCACACACGTTGTCCCCACTCTGACTGGTAGACGGCAATCATCCAGGTCAGCGTGGTTACACCGTGGGAATTCCCAGGGAGCTGGATGTCAAATATTTGCCAGCATACCACTGGGTATAGTTTTGGGGCTTGTTTTTTTTTTTTAAAGATTTTTACTTATTTATTTCCAGAGAGAGGGGGAGGGTATGGGAAAGAGAGGGGGTGAAACATCAATGTGTGTTCGCCACTCGCACGCCCCCAGCTAGGACCTGGCCCACAACCCAGGCATGTGCCCTAGACTGGGAATCGAACTGGTGACCCTTTGGTTTGCAGGCCGGCATTCAATCCACTGAGCTACACCAGGTAGGGCAAGGTATAGGTATTCAGATAAATTATTCTGAGACCGATGAAGGCCAGTGCATCTTGAGACTTGCCGGAGAACACTGCATACTCTGAATCTCAAGACTGTCAAACTCCTGTCTCCGGACTTTGCCTTCTGAAGGGACAACCCAGAGAAGTGAACTCAGCAAGCCTGTGCGTATTCATCAGGAGTCAAGGCTGCACAGGTACTCGGCCTTTGCCCTTGACCCCACACCCGGTTCTCCCAGAGGGACCCCTCTGCCGGCAGTCCCCTCCCACCCAGCGCCTGTTCTGTCACAGAAGCCTCTTAGGAACAGCGTTAGGACAGAGACGAGGGGTTTTCCTGGTTTTACAGGTGGGCCAACAGCCCTCGGGAGAGCAAAGGAACTCAGAGGCCAGCCTGTTGTGCGGCTGGGACTGGAGCGGGGAGGGATGTCTGGGGACAGGGGACAAGGGACAGGGCTGCCACACTGTCCCACAGGCTGTGCACGGCACAGTCCTGGAGACAGATGCCTTACAGACCTGGAGGTATTCGGCCCGAGGCGGTGGAACAGGGAGGCCTCCAGCACTTAGGTTAGAAGTAAGTCACTCCCTGGCATCCCGGGGACAAACTCTTGTCACTGCTACACTCCCACCCTCAGTGCTCTGCTCTGCGCTGTGTGGTCCCTGGGAAGCCCAGCTGCCCTGCTGACTGTGGGGTTCTGCCCCCTCCGGCTGGCATTTCAGGGAGGAAGGGGGCCTGTGAGCTCCCCGGGAACACCTGGGGACCAGGTGGAGTGAGGCTTTCATGCGGTTTCCCTGCACGTTCCTTCCTGTCCAACGTAAGGGTGGGAGGAAACTGGGCAACCTGCCCCAAGGTGGAGCCCGAGGGAGGGTCTCTTTCTCTGTAGGGAGCACCGCAGCCTAAAAAGTCAAAAGGGAGGCCAGCCCCCAGAAGGGTCGTCCTGGTGGCCACCAGAAGGTGAAGTACGCTCTGCACTTGCCAACAGACGAAGCAGGTACAGAAGAACAAAACAAAACAAAGCAAAGCAAAGCGAACAGATCCAGTCTGGGGTCAGGGGCTTGCAGCGGGAAAAGGCAATCAAGTCAAAGCCAAGTGCTCCTCACCGCAACCAGCTCGGATCTGAACAAGTCGATGCTGGGGCCCAACCCCTCCCCTCCTCCAGACACCCCAGGTCACGTTCAGAAACATGTTGAAAAAGCCAAGTCTCCGGACTTTCCAAATGCCAACCTCACCCCCTGCCCCCACGCCCTGGCTGGAGACCCAGGCAGGCGGGCCTGGGGACACTCAGAGGCCATCAGAAATGGGGGCGGGCCCCCTGCGGCCCTCCTGAGCTAGTCTCCTGGGCGGCCAGAGGCTGCATTCCCTCCTCCTCGGCCCAGCGACAGGCAGGCTGCCGGCTGCAGGAAGGGAAGGAAGGCGGCTTTGACTAGGCAGCCCCTGGAGCTGGTCACTTCTCTCCACACCCCTGGCCTGCGGACGCTGCCCTTGGCCTGGGCACCCTGCAGGCACCCAAGCTCATGGTGACAATGTTCTTCTGGGGGCTATCCCCCTTCCTGGTGGGGATGCCTTTCCTATAGCTGACCTCAGGTGACCGCCCAGGAAAACGAGGCTTCCCTCTGGGGTGGGGTGGGCATGCTCAGCCGCCTGCCCTCTCAGACAGAGCGGCCTGGGGGCAGAGAGCAGTCCCTGGGGCCAGACACCTGAGTCCCTGCATAAGAACTGCCTGACCTTGGGCAGGTTACGGCTCTGCCCTGAAGCCAGGCCCCCTTCTGATGTAAAATGCATCATTTCATTAAGTACAAGGAAAACGCTGCCCGTCACTCCCAGCAGGTAGCTCCCCACTGTCCCCCTGAGTCTGTAGAGGGGGGTAAGTGCAGCTCCGACCTCCCAGGCTGCCGGGAGACCTGAGTTCACGGCTACGACACTTACACAGGGCCTCGCCCAGGCGGAGCGCCCCGCGAGGCTGCCTGCCATCCTCACGGCATCCCCACTGCGGCCGGGGCCACAGGAATTTTTCATAACCTCGGCAAGATCGCCGCGGAGGGTGGGTGGGAGGCACCCTACAGAAAGCCCTCGGCAGACAGCACGTTTTCGGGGAAACAGCAAGGGTTTGGGGGCAGCTGGATCTGGGCTGGACGCCTGGCTGGGCTTCTTCAGGCCAGTGACTTTACCTCTCTGGGCCTGTTTCCCTTCCTGTAACTTGGGGTCTTCACACTGCTTATCTTCTGCAGGATTAAGTAAGCTGACGGGTGTGTAGCACTGGACACAACACGGACATTTAACACACACACCCTCTGTTGCGTGGGGACTGAGTGCTTTTCCTAAGTGCTGTTTAGAAGTCAGCCATGCTGTCAACATAGCGCCGAAAACATCAACCCATAAAAGACCCCGAGAAGCCGTGGCCAGCGCTGGCGCTCAGCCACCGTGCCCGAAGGCTCCCAGCCCTTCCCAGTGGGACCGAGAACCAGGAACACCACCCGGCTCTGGTCTTGGCTCCAAGCCTCTCTGCTAACACTGGGTGGGACCCACGTAAATTAGCTGGCTGAGACACAGGGAAGGACATGGTGGCACCAGGGCCCCCATGAGGTCCAGGAGCGCGGAGGTGGCTCAGAGGCCCCCTGGGGAGGCTGCAACCCCCAAGGACAGCCTGGCTGACGGCACGGCCCCTCGATCTCATCCCCAGCAAGGAAGCCCTCGTGTTCCTGTCAGCTCTGCCCTTTCCGGTCAGACCAGGCGGGTTTTGTGATGCCCTTTCCTTTCCTCTAGGTTCCCCCTCCCTCCCTTACTCCTTGTCCGGTGGCTTTTCTTTCCTCGCCAACAGTGCCCAGGCCCCTCCCTCAAACACACGCCCAGCCTGTCCAGGGGGCCTGGGACTCCTGGCATCCACCCCTCCTAGAGGACAGGTTCCTTGTAAATGACAAACAACCCCCTGGGTGGGCTGCCCCCCGCCCCCCACTGACGCTCAGGTGTGATAAGCAAACAACAAAGGTGAGCTTTCTTTGCAACCAAGGCTTTTGCCTACAAAGCAACACAGACAGGTGAGCACCAGGCCTCACTCACCTTGACCTTGCGGGCATGGAGGAGCAGGCTCAACAAAACAAACATTTACAAGGTCCTCACAGTGAAAACACAACGCCTGAACCCAGCAGTCCTTCCAAACCGATGGCCGGCGCTCAGACAGCCGCGGCTCCTCCGGGGGAGGGGACACTCACCGGATCTCAGCCTGAGCTCCCCCAAGCAGCCGTAAGCATCCGTGAGCTTCCCGTACTGGCCTCTGATGACCTCCTTCTCCTCCGGGGCTGGGGGACAAACACATCACAGACACTGTCAGCCTGAGTCCCCCTGCGGAATTCACGCACCGCAGCCTTCCAAGGGCTCCCCACCCACTCGGAAAAGAAGACGCAGAGACAATGGCCCGGCCTCCAGGAACGCGTGTGAGGGTTTCATAACCAGCGAGCGAATCCCCAGGCAGCCGAGATTTCACTCTCCCCACGGAGAGCTCGCTCTCTGGAAGCCCCCACCACTTTCTGGGGGCTGGAGAGGGTGAGGGGCACCCCGGCTGGCGGGAGGCACTGGGTTCCAGCTGGAAGCAGGTACCGGGGGCCCGAGCTTGTCACCCTGCGGCACAGTCCACATGCTCAGAAACAGGAATGAGACATCGTTACCCGCTGAGTCCGCCCCTACAGATGTCCCTGGAGGCTTTGTTCTGCAGTGCCCATGCCCCTGGGGACCTGCTGACCTGAGCAGAAGGTGGTGCCCAGATGCCCCGGGCCCTGTACACTGAACCCCAAGGCGCACTGCGTGAGCAGAGCGCCCCCACTTCAGCAGTGGCCCTCGAAGCCCAGGCAAATCACAGGCTGGCGAGAAAGCAAAGCTGACAGAAGGAAGGACCCTCAGGGCAGGGAGCCCCAACCCCTCTGCTGGCTATTCGGGGGGCAGGCTCTAGACCCCTTCTCAGGGCATGTCCCCCGGTGCACAGAACAGACTGAAACATGGGCGGATCCTCGCACGGGGCCTGGCAGACCCCACGAGGAGACTTCCAGGGAGCAGGCACCTCGTTTCCATCGGATTCGCCGACTACTAAGGCTTCTCTGGGGCGACGGGGAAGGCCCAGGACACCCGGCAGCCACACGCGGGGCTTTGGGGAGGACCTGCGTCATCGCTAAAGTTGTGTGCTCATGTTTCTGGACACGCAATTTCGTAGGGCTAGGTCCATAGTTTTCGTCAGAATCTCAGGTTGGTGACACCAGAAAGGTTAAGAACCAGTTTAATAAATTACATTTCTACCCCAATATTCACTGAATTTTTCTGATTGGTTTTTTTTGGGGGGTGGGGGCAGAGAAACCTACCGGTAATTATGAAAAGGACTGGGAGGCCACAGTCCCGCCCACCCCGTCCCCTATGTCCTCGGAGCAGGGGGCAGTGGAACAGCTTTAGTCTCTGACCGCTGCTGTAACCAATGACCCAGAGTCCAAGGCTCAAAACAACACACATCCATGGCCTACAGAAATGGGTCTCACAGGGTCAAAATCAAGGTGTCCACAGGACTGTTCCTTCTGGAAGCTCCAGGAGAGAATCCATTCCCCAGGGCTGTCTAGCTTCTGCGGGCCACGCTGGCTGCGGACCCCCGACCCTCTCCAAAGCAGCCACCGAGCTGCTCTGGCCACTCCCCCTTCCCATCTGCTTCTCCCCCTCCTGCCTCCCTCCCCATCTTTTAAGGTCCCTTGTGCGCACACCGGTCCCACCCACACCACGCAGGATAACCTCCCCAGCTCAAGGCCCTTAATTAACTTAATCACAGCGGCGAAGTCCCTTTTACCAGGTAAGGGACCATTCCCAGGAGCTGCGGCTTAGGACTCGGAGGCCCGCTCCTGTGAGCCCGAGGGGGCCCTGCTCCCACAGCGGTCACGGCCGAGGGGACCAGGCATCCGCTCCGGCCCTCGCCTCTGCTCCCGGCCACGGCCACCGACATGAACAACATCCTCTGCACAGAGGCAACGACATGCCCCCCGCTAAGGGACCGGAACTGCCAGGCGCCCAGGGAGTCCCCCTGGAAACAGGCCCCCTCCCTGCCGGAGGACAGGTAAGTCCTGGGAAACCCCCACCTCACAGGCGGAGGCGGGCGCCCCTCTGGCAGGCCCCGCGTGGCATTTCCACGTCCACAGGGGCTGTGGGCAGAGCCAGGGAGCGGTAACCGTGCAGCTCCCCGGCCTCGGCGCAGCAGACAAGGGGGTAAATGCAAGAGAATGATTCTGACACACACAAAATACGTATTTCGACCCTAGGGGCTTGCTTCACAACGCCTCCCGACAGAACCCTGAAGCCTAGTATGACCGGGTGGGTCGCCGTGAAACAAGAGATTCTGTGCACCCAACAGAACAGAAGCAAACCGCTCGGCCCCGGGCTGTGGTCAGACCCACACTTCGGACGCGGGGCGTGACCACAGGGCCCACACTTCGGACGCGGGGCGTGACCACAGGGGAGGCTGCAGAAACACACCGTCCACTCGCCCTGCGGGGGCTCGGAGGACAGGTACGCACGTCACCAGCAACAGGGAACAAACACGGGGAAAGAGACTTGTCGTCTTCCTACTTAAAAACAAGCAAGCACCCCGCCGCGGGCCGCCTGGTCCCCTTCGAAACCTGTGGACGTGGACTCCCTGACATAAACATCTTCCTGCCTGTCTTTCCCTGGGACGACTCATGGCATGTGGGGACCTCGGAGGTCGGGGGCCGTGATCCTCCTGGGAGAAGGTGCAGTTTCCCACCACAACCCAGGTCTCTCAGAGCGACAATGATCACCTCACAGTCCTGGGGGCTGCGGTATGAAAGCAAGGGGGCAAAGCCTGGGTGCGCAGGCTGGGCTCCCTGCCTCGTCCCAGCTTCCGGGGGCGGAGCTCAGCCCTGGCCTGAGCGGCATCGCCCCAGCCTCTGCCTCCACCGCCACACGGCCACCTCCTCCCCGTGCGTGTGTCTCCCTCCTCTTCTTATAAGGACACCTGTCCCATTGGATTTGAGGTCACCCTACTCCAGCATGACCTCCTCTCCAGAAACTGCATCTCCAATGACCCTATTTCCAAATAAGGTCACATTCTTAGGTACGGGGAGCTGGGACTTCAACGTATGATGTTGGGGACACATTTGAACCCCTACCACTTAGTAATCTTTTCACTGGTGACCCAGTCCTTTCAAAGCCCAGACTCCCCTGCAAACCATCTCTGCAGGAAGCTGCTTTTTCTTTTTTTCTCAATGTCTTCCTCTCTGAGGCTCCTTCTTTTTTTGTTTTTAAAGCTTTTATTTATTTGTTTTTAGAAAGAAGGGAAGGGAGGGAGAAAGAGAGAAACATTAATGTGTGGCTGCCTCTCACACACCCCCTACTGGGGACCTGGCTGCAACTCAGGCATGTGCCCTGACTGGGAATCGAACTGGCAACCCTTTGGTTTGCAGGCCGACACTCAATCCACTGAGCCAAATCAGCCAGGGCTCCAAGGCTCCTTCTAACACACCCCTGTGATACAAATCCCCACACTCCCCTAGGCCTGGCCTCCCAGACGGCCTATCCCAAAACCACCTGCAACCCTTGTTGGTCCCAAACAACCATTTCCTCATTAGGTCTGAAGGAAGGAGAAATCCCTTTTGCTCAAAAACAAGCTTCCAGCCTGGTTGGTGTGGGTTGCAGGCCAGGTCCCCAGTAGGGGGCGCTGGAGAGGCAACCACACACTGATGTTTCCCTCCCTCTTTTTCTCTCCCTTCCTCTCTCTAAAAGTAAATAAATAAAGTATTAAAACAAACAAACAAACAAAAAAGAGCTTCCAAATCAAGTATCTGCAAACACCAAGCAGGTAAGGAGTGAAGGACAGTGCTGGGTGGGAGTGACAAAGGACACACCCACTGGGGGGTTGCGGCCAGTCAGTTCCAGCCAGCTGCCCCAGGTGGGCATGCCAGCCCAGTGCCAGCAGGCCTCCAGCTTCTGCAAGAGAAACAGGCCGTCCTGGTTTTTCAGTGTGACAAGCAGCCCGAGCTTATTTCAGGCACCGTGTGGGCGGCACACGCACCTCTGCAGCCTGCGCTTGGCCGGCCCACGTGCGACTTTTGTCCTTCCTGCTACGTCTCGGAAAGAACATTCCTGCCTTCCACACCTTTGCCGCATTTCCTGTGGGTTTTTCCCCGTGAGGATGTTTTGGCTTCCCCTGCCATTGGCCGTGATTGTCCAGCTTGCTAAGGAAAACCTCTCAGCTACCCTCCCATCCTCTTCCTCACCCACGTCTTGGCCCTGGGATGCCGCCATTCATTCTCGAGCGTGCACGCGGGAGCCCACGGGGGCTGGGCACCGGGATCCAGCAGTGAACCACGCAGGCGGCAGCCCGAGCACATCAGAGGCAGCAAGGCAGGCGCGGGGCTGCGGCAAAGCGGGGACACGTGACGTGGATGGGTGACAGTGGGGGCCAACCCAGTGGGTGGGGCACAGCCGAGGCCCCTCACAAAGACAGCGGAGCGGTGGGGCCTACTGGGCACCAGGTACCGTGTGAGCCCCCCGCCAGGGTGGACAGACAAGGTCGGTGAGCACAATACAGACAGTGACATGAGCTAAGGAGGGGAAGTGAGCAAATTGGGGGGGTATGAAGTAGGGTGCGGGGTGTGGGGTGTGTCTGTGTGTGTGTGTGAAATTTTATGGTTCAAGAAGGCCTCTGCACATTGGCGACCTGAATGCAGACCAGAAGGAGGGGAGAGAGAAGGCTGAGTGGAGATTTGGGAGCATTGTAGGCCCAACAGAACATGTGCAAAGGTCCTGAGGCAGAACCTTTCCAGGACCAGAGAAGGGAAGTGTGTCCGACAGAGGACTCAGAATGAGGACACATTATAAACAGCTTTCTAGGTCATAAAAGGACTTGGGACTTCCCTGGGGGTGTGGGGGCCCTTGCGGAGTTTTGGGGTCTCTTTGGCTGCTGTATTAAGAACAGATCCCAGAGGGTATGAGGAAACAGCAAGGAGACCACGGCGACTGAGATGAGAGGGGATGCCCCCTGGACCACGGCAGCGGCAGCAGAGGTGCCGAGAAACCACCAGAGTCTGAAAACACCCACACACGCTTTCATTACGGAAATCTCTGAAGGAAAGCACAGTGGGTGTGATAGGTCCTATGCACCCACACACCATGCACCCACCAGCTCCAGCATCAGCTCGGGCCCCGCCCTGTCTCATTCGTTGCCCCCCCCACCCCCAGGCTCCCACCCCTTAGCACCCCTGGGCCTCAGCACACGGCCCTTGGACAGTAAGCCTCGCCCAGCATTAGTAACACAAATGAGCAGGCCCCTCCCAGCCGAGCTGACTCAGAGACTCTGGGCTTGAGACCCGGAAATCTGTGTTTTACTGAGTGCTCTCGGTGAGAATCGCTGCCTGAGATTATTCTAAGTAAACCCCAGACTTCGTATCCTTTCACCTCCAAATATTTCAGTAAGAATCTCCAAAAGGTAAGAGTTCTTTTTATTGATTGATTTTTTTTTTACTGACACAGAGAAACACTGAATGTTGTTCCACTTATTTATGCATTCATTGGTTGCCTCTCCTATGGGCCCTGACCAGGAATCGAACCCACAACCTTGGCGTATCAAGATGACGTTCTAACCCACTGAGCAACCCGGCCAGGGCAGGGTTCTTTTCAAACACATAACTTCAATATCATTATCACACCTAAAAAAACTTAAGCATACTTCCTTAACACCATTAAATACCTGCACGTTTTGAAAGCAGAACCCAAGGACCTGTGGAAGACTAGATGTGGGATAGGAGGGAAGACAGGGTTCAAGGACGATGCCAAGTCTGTCTCCCAAACCCCCGAAAGGAGGAGTGGCTGTCACCCGCGATGGGGAGGGCGGACAGGACAGGTCTGGGTGCAGTGGCGGGAGCTGAGGCTGGACAAGCCAGCGATGTAGCTGCGGGTCTCCGTGGAGAAGCCGGGGACAGCGCCGGCCCAGAGCCCCGCAGAGAAGGCCGGCTAAGACACAGCCTGGATGTCCCCAGCAGACAGGAGGTATTTAGCCTCCTGAGACTGGGGCAGATCACCCGGGGAGGGAGGGCAGGGGACAGCGTGGTCACAGGTCAGGGAGGCTGAAGAGACATGGCCAAAAAGATGTCAGAAATCCAGGAGTGCGTGGTGTCTTGTGAGCCTGGGGGCAGAAGCGTGTCAGGGAGGCAGCAGGGGTCAGTGGGGTGTGACGCTGCCCTGTGTCCTGTGACAAAGTGAGTGCTTGTCACTTTAGTTAGGGTTTGGCCAGGCACTGAGGGATGGTTTCAGTGAAGCTGAGGAGCAAAACTGTAATGAAGAGGGACAGAAAATGGGGACGGTGAGCAAAGACAATCCGGTGTGTGTGTGTGCATGCACGTGCCTGCATGTCTGTGCGTGTGTGTGTGTGTGTAGAAGAGAGAAGTGCGGAGGTTGTGGAGAGGACGGTGAGGTCGAAAGCCTTCTCTAAGATGGGGGCTAACCCCCAGCCCACACACGGGCAGAGGGCGGAAACGATCCGGGAGAGGGAAAGGCTGCGGCAGCAGGAAAGAGGCAGCTCGGCTGGAGCCACGCCTGGGACGGAGCGGGTCAGCGCCGATGTGGGGGGAGCGGGGGTGCTCACCCTACACTCACACAGCCTGCCCACGGCTATGGGCTATCGGGAGAGAAGGGGCAGATGCGGGCGGGCGGGTAACTGGAAATTCTCTCCTGCTTGCTTCCACTTTCTCCATGCAAGGAGAAGCAGCTCTACCAGCTAAGAGAAAGGGGGAGGGGGAGGAAGGTGAGGGCGGGTGGGAGGGAAGATGGGAGAAACTAGCTGTGGGGATGGTGGGAGAGTGAGCTGAATGCAGAAGCAATTGAAGGGCCTGCCTGGACTTAGGGATCATGAAGTGGCCATGAGACCGGGCAGCGTGGTAGTGGGTAGCTTCCAGAAACCTCTAACTGTGGCTGTACCTGGTGAGTAGGACCACGCAAGGGCGGAGCAGGGGAGGGCGGGAGGGTGCAAGGCCAGGTGAGGGGCAAGCAGGGAGGAGAGGCATGGGGCAGGGGAGGACTGTGTGGGGGAGCGGTTAAAGGGACCACAGTCCCAGGAAGGGCGGGGCGGGGGGGGGCTGGAATGGGAGCACTGAGGGAGGAGCTGAGAAGACCGAGGTGGAAGATGGAGGCAGGGACATTTGACACTGATGGTGGCTGAGGAGTGAGTAGCTGAGCCAGGGTGGCAGACACACTCCCCAGAGGAGGGGAGGTCAGGGAGCCCAAGGCCAAGGTCGTCAGAAGGATCACCAGGGCCACGGAAGGCACCAGTGAGGGCGGGACTTGGCACTGCAGAGACTGTCCAAGGAGGAAGGTCAAATCTCCAAGGAACCAGGCGAGTCTGAGGAAGGCGGTGGGTGGCCTGGTTCCTTGATACGTGTGGGCAAAGGTTTAACGCCGCCTGCCAGAGAGTCGGACCTTAGGCTCCCTTTCCAGCCCTGTCTCCCTGGTAACCTGGTAAGAGTTGTCCCTGTTATTAGACAACATGGCTAATGATAAAAACAGACCCGACTGGTAGAAGGATGTGGACCGAGAAGAACCCCGCCATGCGGGGGAGCGTGCCAGAGGGTCTCCAGATTGCATGTGGACTTACAGGGCTGCTGTGAGGACACCTCTGGAGGGGAACGCTCTCCCCATCCCCCCACGCCCTGCCAGCAAGCCGTGTCCCCATCCTGGGTCCCAGAGGGGCGATGGCCATTTGGACATTTAGAGGGACCTAGAAAGACCCCCCTGGGGGGTGCTGTGCGGGAGATCAAAGTTGAGTGCTGTTATGGAGGAAAGAAGGAGAGGGTCTGGGCAGGGTGCAGAGGGGTTCAGGGGACACACATCCCACCCCTGGGCCCAGTGGGCCAAGTGGAGTGGAAAAGAATCAGCCCCGACTTGAGTGGCCTGCAGGGGGACCAGTGTCCTGCCTCAGAGCAGAGCCAGCTTGGCCGTGGATTCTGGTGCCCAAGACAGTGCTGTGGTCAGACGCCCTGACCTGGGGCGGCTGTCCCCGCGGTGGCCCGAGCCTGCTTCCCAAGCCCCGGGGCCCACAGGCCGAGATCCTGGTCGGCAAACAGCCAGCCCACATCACTACTCACACCGACCACACGTGCTCCTTTCTTTCACATTTTCTTTTTTTCTTTCATCAAAGTTTCCACAGTAACACACTATAAGGAAATTCCAGCAAAGCCCAGCCCGCAGGTCAGAAAAACAAGTAGGTCAAGTTAACAGTGCAGACAGCCCAAGACTGAGGTGCCATTTGTGGCTGCATTCTTGCACAGAATATTAAACCATCCTCTTGTATTTCAGGGTCTCAAGAGGCTAGAATCGTCCAGATCAAGGTCACTGTCTCCATCGTGTGCTCATTCTGAGCTCAGCTAAGACCGGCTGGGGGCTGTTCCTTCCAGAGTTATCAGTTGGGAGCTGAAGCAGCTCTTCAGAGAGACAATGGTTTTTCTGGGCGGACAGAGGCTGCTGGGGCGTTGCTAAGCACAGTGGAAATCAAAACAGCGGTCTGAAACAGGAGCTGCAGAGCCAAGACAAAAGCCAACGGGGCTGACACGTCAGCCCGCCTCCCTCCCTCCCTGAAACGTCCAGGCCACACAGAAGAGTGGGGGGGGGGTCCTCAGAAAAGCATTACCTAAGCAAATGCACCGCCCCCCACCAAGCTGCGCTGCAGTGCACAGCCTAGCCAGAGAAAATAAGGGGGGAAATGTATCCTCTCCTGCGGCCACAGCTGGAAAAACATCTGCAGGGCACCCCTACCCTGTGCCGAGGTCAGCAGTGGCTGAGGTTACTGGGCTGAAGGAGCTGGCCGGCAGCTTGGACAACAGGGCTTGAGTGCAGAGCTGAACACAGAGGCTTTGCAGTTTTTTTCCCCCCTTAAAAAGAGGAAATTGAGGTCTTAATTCAGCACTGATACAGTGTTGAAGCCTCAATCAGCAGTCCTTACAGCTTAGGGCGGGGCAGCTGTGGGGAATAAGAACGAAGCATAAAAATACCTCCCTCCTCAGATGTGCACATGCTCTCTTTAGACCTGGGCGGGGGGGGGGCCCGAGGATAAATCCTCGTGGGCAATGGGTCATGGCCTGGCCACAGACCTTACTCCTGGGCCCAGTCTCTTCCCGCCCAAGGGACGCCTGCTGGACCAAGGCTGGGAGCGTCCCTTCCTCCTGCGGCAAGCCCTTCGGTTCCCTCCCAATGACTAACAAGGTAGGTCCAGGCCTGGGCTGGAGCTGGAGGTTCCACTCCGGCCTCTTCCCCGGTTTCTTCGCCAAGGGACCAGCCAGACCGGTCCCGGGTGCATCCCCTCTCCTCTTCCTCACTCAGGTTCTCCCGCCAGCTGAACGCCCACCCAGCTCTGCTATAACCTCGCCTCCATACGACCTTCCCACCACGGAAGCCCTATTTCCATGCGTGTGCACTGCACGCACATGCACACAACCCTTCAGAAGCCATGTGGTGCTAGCCATACATTATCTTCTTATGCTACACGCACAGCAGGGGGGCAGCAGGGGGAAGGGGAAAGCCACCCTCTCAGACTCCAATTCCATCACTCGGCAAGGCTTCCGGATGCCTGCTGTGTGCCCTCGACGTTGCTCTCGGTCCTGGGGAAACAGCAGAAAGGCAGAAACAGGACCCGGAGAAGAAGTAGGAAAGGGGCGTGATCACTGCTGGACGGTGGTCAGCCCTGCTCAGGACGGCAGGTGGTGAAGGGCTTCAGGGGCCTGGCAGGGACGGCAGCCTGGTGGCCCTGCATCGGGGAGAACAGGACGGGAGAGAGTGGAGATGGCACGTCCCGGTCCCCACAGGGAAGGAGGGAAGGAGGGAAGGGGGTGGGGTTGGCGTCCAAAGTGGGTTTCTTACAACAGTCTGTGCGTGTACAACAGCCTGCGCGTGTACAACAGCCTGTGTGTGCACAACAGCCTGTGCGTGTAACAGCCATAATGACCTAGGTTGGAGGGAAAGGGGGAAACTGTGGGAACCAAGCCTTCACAGTGAGACGGGACAGGACCCAGTGGGAAGGGGGGATCACCTGGGGGGCCGTCAGCTGTGACAGAGGTGGGCGGTGCACACCAGCCCGGGGCACACAGACGAGGTGATGGGGCCCGGGCAAGTTCTCTTTATCCGCCCACCCATTCTCAGTGGAATGGGAAGCGGAATCCTTAGCTGGGAGGGGCCGGGCCCTGAAGGCCCGAGGGCCGTAAGTGGTCGTCTTGGAGAGCAGCGGTGGAGACACGTGACCAGGCCAATGTAGGAGGATTTCCGGCTGCAATGCAAAGGCTTTACGGGGCCTCCACAGACAGGCCCATGCCGTGTGCTTCTCAGCATGTTCAGCGTCGCGGGCACGTGCATGGAGCAGAGGGCAGTGGGGTTTCTGCGGCTGGGGCGCCGTCCCACAAGCATGGAGGAGAGTGCGGTGCAAAGAATGGAGACTGACCAGGCAGGGAGGGCCCCCCGTCCCAGTGGACCGGGGGCTAAGCAACAGAAGGAGGGCAGAGAGGGTTTGAGGTAGTGAACGGTGGTGGGTCTGGGCGTCCACAGACTAGGTCTGGGTGGGCTGCAGAGGTCTCTGGGCAGCGGTTCTAAGGGACTCAGGAGGACAGAAGTAGCAGAGAAGGATGCCTTGGTCGTCAGCACTCCTGGTCCTGCCCCTCCCGCCTCACTCCCCAGAGCCCTGCCCCCGGTTCCCAGTTCCCAGCACTGAGCAGGCTGGCGGGCAGGAACCTGAGCAGGTGTGTCCTGCCCAGGACAAGGCAGGTCTGGGCTGTCCCAAAACCTGAGGGGCTGGCCCAGGGAGCCAGGGCACCAGAGACCCAGGTGAGCCCCGGGAGACGGGTCAGCGCAAGGGGAGAGGGGCAGGTGTGAGGGCAGAGCTGTGGGGCCAGGAGGGAGGGGTGACTAAGAGAGGGCACTGTTTGTCACCTGGTGCTTCCCTGCCTGAATCACAGGAGATGGCAGGAAAAATGGAGCAGAATAACTAAGAATTCGAGTTCACCCATCAAGCACCTATTTCAGCATGAGGCAGAGCCGCTGGCAGGGCGGGCTCACTTGTCCTGGCCACTTGTACCTTTTCTTTGGGGAATGGCTGTGTTGGTGACTAGCTCGTCCTGGTTTAAAGCCCCGGGCCCATAGGAACCCATATCCCTACAAAGGGCCCAAAGGTCTCTGTATAGATTCCAGGGTTTGCCTGGGGCATGCCCAGGTTCCAGAGTTGTCCCACTTCGGGAAGCACTAAGCCTGGTGTCCCCTGTCCCCATCAGGAGCTTTTCATTCATTCACTCATGGTCCTTCCCTCTCCAGGAGCAAAGTAGGTGAGGTCATTTTTATGCTAAGCGGAGTTAACTAGAGAGTTCAACAGATGGCAGGTTCTCCTGTGGGAGGGAAAAAGAGCCCTACGTTATACCAGGCAGTAGAGTAAATTCTAGAGGTGTGTAAGAGTTAAAGGTACAGGAAGCCAGCTCTAAGCGTATCGGAGAAAATGCAGGAGAAGCTTTCACAGATTTATGGTATGAAAAGCCTTTCTAAGCAAAGCATAGAACTCAGAAGTCATACAACCACAGTGCCTGACGGTTTTTTAATATGTAGTATAACACGTACAGGAAAACGAGCACACCCTAAGCATTTTCACAGAATGATCACACCCACATAACCAGCCTGAAGACCTGGAAACAGAACGGGTGGCCCCCTGGGACCCGCTCCTCTTCCAGCCTGAGCCCTGGTGGAGGGAGGGCTCACCCTACTTCGGTAGGGCCTTATCTTAATTTGCATCTCAAGTAGGTCTGCAAAGACCCTCTTTGTAAATAAAGTCACAGTCTGCTACCAGGGGTTAGGACTTCAGCGAATCTTTGTGGGGACACTGACACCCCACAGAATCCTGCTCCGGGGGGGCCTGCATTCTCATCAGCAACAGGCAGTGTGAGCAAATGGAGAAGGTGATTCCAGTGACACCTACTGCAAAGACAAGGAAGTAGGTGATGGAAGAGACACAGCTGGAGTGCGCAGGCCCCGGGCTAGTCCTGCGAGGGTGGCTGGGGAAAGTCTCACCAAGGTCATCAGGAATGAGGGGAGGTGGCCAGGCAGAGGTCTGGGGGAAGAGCACTGTGGGCAGGGGCGGCGGAGGGGGGGGCTATGCAGGGGAGCGAGCCCATGAAGTTCGAGCTGGGAGGCTGGAGAAAGAGCCAGGGCCGGGATGGAGGCTGTGCGGGCTTGAGCGGGCACTGGGTAGGACCGGGGGCGTGCACCAGGTGTGGCAGCGGGAGCCCTGCTGGGCGGCGACTGCCCGTCCAAGAGAGAACAGGCCGTGGGTTTTACATTGATATTACATTTTACATTGATATTTACATTTCATAGCTAGATAGGAAGAGAGAGGGAGGGCAACATCGATTTGCTGTTCCACTTATTGATGCATTCACTGGTTGATTCTTGCATGTGGCCTGCCTAGGGATCGAAGCCGCAACCTTGGCGTATCAGGACGATGCTCTAACCAACTGAGCTACTGGGCCAGGGCCTGTTTTGGAGGAGAGTCGTCAGGACTGGCTGGTGGGCTGCCTGGGGCTGAGGAAGGCAGCGGGATCAGGGTGCCTGGCCGTCCTTATCCTGAGCCCTGCCCCATCCTATGGGCCGCCATGAACCAAAATACGGTAAGAATACATTTAAATGGGGGGGTGGGGAGAGGCCCAGATATACTTCAAAACCAGCCCATTAAGTTTTAGCTCAGACTCCTGTGGACTGGAATGTAATTGGATTTTACTCAGATATGTGCATCATAGATTAATTAGAGAACTAATGCGTGTTCATGGTTGATATTCCCATCCCCAAAATACGGTGTACCCTTTCACTTATTTGGTGCTTCAGTCAAGTTTTATGTCTTTCTTCTTTCAGGCCTTAGGTATTTTGTTGTGTTTATTCCCAGAAACTGCCACCCCTGGGAGCAGAGTCTTTCTTCCCACCGCTGCCTCTGACTAATGACGGTTTTTGGGAAAACCCATCAGGTCTTATCTGTTGGCTGAAGAGCCGTTAGCTCAGTAGCTCACTGAGTCTAACGGACAACCGAACACCTGTCGCCCGGCTCCACCTGCCATCCGCATCCCCCAATCCCGTGTCCCCTCCCCCCCTCGCTGCTGTGTGCGCACACGTGTGTCCATCTGTGCGTCCGTCCGTCCGTCTCCTGAAGTGTTAGACTCGGCACCACCGCACTCCGGCTACTTTGGGGTCTGTCTCCTGCGTTTTCTAAGTGTGCGGATCTCATCACCTGCCCCCGAAAGGCTGGACGTGTTCAGGGCAGGGGGAGACAGAAGCCACACAACGAGGGACTCTCCTGGAGGGCCCGGGACGAAGGTGGTGACCAAACTCCCGCCACGCAGCTCTTCCTCTGACACTCCCACCTTCTCCACACGGGATCTCAAGTCTGCCTCCTGGGTACGCATTCTCTCTCAGACAAAATTCTGACAGGCTCTCCGTAACCTCATTCTCCATCAGCAAATTGAACCAGATACCTAGAAGGCGGGGGTGCAGCGGAAGCTAGGACACAGACCCCGAAACCCCGCGGGCCGGAGCCCCCCTCTGCAGGCAGAGGTTTCTCTTTGCCGTTTCTCCCTCCGAGTGCCTGGTTTCTATGCGGCAGAGGTGCGAACGCCAGTTCCGCGGATGCACTGAAAATTTTATTATGACCACATGCGTTAGAAAAAAGCCTTTACCGACTGACTTTCTCCAGGGCAGCCTCCAGCCCACATGGGGAATTGGGAAAAGTGCCCCCTCTCGACAGATTCAGACCCACAGTCAGAGGCTGGAAAGCAGGGGCGGGGCTGGAAAGGGGAGCACGGGAGCGCTCTCTCTCTCTCTCTCTCTCTCTCACACACACACACACACACACACACACACACACACACACACAGAGCTGGGTGGAGCCCCCAGACCTGGCACCCAGGCCTGGACCTTCCCCTGTGTCCCCACCACAGGCTCCCTGGGGTCTGTGGCATCTTCAATCTTTTTAACATCCTTATGAGAATCATGCCTCTTCCCCTGTCAGTAATGAGCAAAACTTAAACAGATGATCTAGTAGATCAGGTAGACAGAGTTCTGGTTAAAATCAATTTCCTTATACCACCAGATAAAATCTCTCAGTCCTTACCCCAAAACACTGTTTTGTAGTCAGGCTAGGGGAAGTGGCAAGGAGCCCTTGGAAATGAGAAACTGAAGGTTCCATCTGTCCACTTCAGAGAAAAAAAATGTGAACGTGGAATTCCAGCCTCACAGCTCCATCGCTGGTCCTCCTGTTACCCTGGAAGGTGTGTCTGACCTCTGCGCCTCCCTGGGGGTTCAGGGGCTCCCCACTCCCTGTGGTCCGGTGAGAAGACAAGCAGATACACAGCAGGGGGACTTCGGTAGGAGGGCCTGGCTCAGCCGGGGCAGGTGGCAAGCTATTTCCAGCCCCCGTCTCCCAATATTCCTTTCTTTATCCACACCAAAGGAGCCCATTGTTGAGACAGGCCTGGGCGTGACTGTCACTGCTCCACTGGGCCACAGCACGTGTGACAGCGTTCTGCTCACTCCTCGCCGCCAGCAGGATCCAGCTCCGCCCCGCCTGACCTCAGCTGCTAAATCCAGCGGCGGGAGCTGCGGGGCACTGTCTCCTCTGCTTAAAGGGGCTTTTCCAACACACGGTATTTATCCCCCATGGACAAGATTCCCGCTGACGCCACATTCACGCAGCCCCAGTCAGTGAAACAAGCAGCTAAGAAGAGATGCATGCTCCCGGACACACCAGCTCTCCGCTCCAGCCCAGATTATTAAAAAAAAAAGTTACGCAATATGATGAAAGGGAGTTAGGAATTGCCATGGATATTAATAGGAATCGGCTACATGAGCTACTGAACTAGCACAGTTTATAGTATCTTAATAAATACCGTACTTTGTGTTCCTAATTTAAACTTAAATTGTTATGGCTTATTTATTTATTTATTTATTGCTGGTTATAAGGAAGAAGCAGAGTGAAGGACAGATATTCTCATGCATTTTAATTGATTCACGAAGTATCCACTAAAAATGTAGAGCATCAGATTCCCGGGTTAAGTTCGGGCTAAGATCTGCGCCATCTCGTATTTTGTGTGCCAGATCACTTCTCCTAACGTTCAAACGTCTGGCTGGCTTACAATCGTGTGTGTGTGCACATCTGTGACACTTTTTAAATTGTAACAATTTCTCACTTTCCCATTATAGTTGATGTGCCACATGACATTAGTTGCAGGTATACAGACATGTATACATGTCCGTATACAGCTTTCCAGGTGACCACCTGGAGACGCCGGACACCCACCCGACGCCATGCACAGTCACTGGGGACCGCTTCCACTGTCCCCTATGCTGAACTTGATTTCTCTGTAACTGTTCTGTAGCTGCCAATTTGCACTTCTTAATCCTTATAATTTTAACTGGGTGTGTGAAGTAGTGGTGTGTCTGATTTGCTTATGCTTAGTGTTTAAGTTTTTTTTTTAAGCCACAAGGAATCTCAGTAGAAAGAGTAGAAAGCCAATACAGGTTATCCTTCATTTGTTTTCAGATTAGGAGCTGAGGCCTGGAAGGATTAACTGTATTCCCCCAAGATTTAAAAAAAAAAAAAAACAACCAACAACTCATGAGCAGCCAGAGCCAGAATTCAGGTCCTGTCTCTGCTACACAAGACGTGGGAGAATGAGCAGGTGGAGGGTGCGGGGTGGTATCACTGCCTTCCAGGGTCAGACATGTGGACGGGGAAGTAGCTGTTTCTTCGTGGAGATCACTACCACCAATCCCTAATCAGTCAACACACACTGAACACGAAAAGGCAGCAGCCCGCGGAGAGGCTCAGCTTAGGTCTGGAGCAGCCCAGTCTCGCCCTGGGTCTGAGCATCAGCTGTGAACCCTGCCCTCTCCCCACCCCACTCCTCACACCCCACACCACAACTCTTGTTCTGCTCCCTGTGACCTCACACCATTGTAAAGGACACGGGAAAGTCCCTTGTCATTTCTTATCGCTCGTTTTGCCCTACCTGTCTCCTTAGATCTTGTCACGGAGCAGAAGAGGCAGAAGATGAGGCCCAGATCTCAGGGAGGGCATGGTTTCGTTGAAAACCCACAGGGAAGAGTCGGAGCCGGAGAGGAGAGCGCAGCGGCTGGCCCTCGGGCCGGACCAGGACCCCGGGGGTTCCGGGAGCTGTGGGAGGGCCGGCCGGCAGGCCGTGCCCCAGCATCTGAGAGGGAGGAGGCAGCGCAAAGAGGCACAGATGCAGGAATAGAATGAAGTGCCAGCTCCCATGACATTACAGAAGCCTCTCCGGAGGAGTCCCACATCCTCAAGAAACTGCCTTAAATTGAAGTCTGGCATCGTGCTTTGGAATAGCTGCTGTGAACTGGGCCATGGGAAGGAGCTGCCCGGCCGGCCCTCCATGTTTGGAGTGAACCACCCCCACCCCAAGTCCTTTCTGAGCCAGGCAGCTGTACAAGCAAAGGGTAGCCCGACAACTTCCCGTGCCAGGAGGGCTGCCTGGGCCTCCCCGGGACAGGGCCGAACGCACCTGGCCTTCCCAGCCGGGGCACGGTACCTGGCCCACGGCAGGCGCCCAGCATCCACCTCGGGTACCAAGCACAATAAATCCACCCACTTGGCAGAGGCCCCCCAGAACAAGCAAACAGGACCAGGAAGAGGCATTCCTGCAGGGCACCGGGCACACACACTCGGGGACAGTGCCCCGCTCACACTCGAGATCTTCGGATGAGGGCAGTGCATTCCATCTGCCTGACAGTCCTCACCGTGGAGCCCTGCACCCATATGTCAAACTATTTTTAAGTTTTAGGTCAAGCTAACAAATGATGAAACAAAACATGCTCTATCCTCTCAGTTTGAGAAGTACACCCCCGTGATGAACTGGAGCACCAGGCCCAGAATCCGGCCGGTGTGGGGAGCAGCCCCCACCCCACCTCAGTATCTTTCCACCAACCTCTGCTCTCCGGGCTCCATCCACCCTGGTAGCGGCCTCGTGCCCACACCTGAGGACACCCCAACCGGTGTGTGGCCAGTCCCTCCCACACCCAGGACCCTCGCCACACCCTCTCCCCAGGGCCAGAGCGGACACCCCCCGAGCAGGAGCTGGGGCCCTGGGCACCTGTGTCCTGGGGTGTGGTCCAGATGGGAAGCACAAATGGCAGGTGGACACGGCCCTCCGCCCCACTGCTTACTCCGGTGAGAGAAGCGGACTGTCTCCCCTGAGCCCATCCA
>CM052541.1:184948455-185005985 GCA_028533065.1 Trachops cirrhosus | reverse complement strand
GGAGGGTCACCGGGCACTGGCACATTTAGCAGATGGAGAGAGTAACCGATCTTGAGAAAGTCAAAACAGAAAAGAAGTCAGCTCAGCTCTGATACCTAACCCAGCAGCGCAGCCTGGGAAAACAGGTGGCCCCCTCTGAGTGGGGAGAGCCTGGGGACGCCCTGCCCCTGAGATGGGGAAGGAGGAGGTTAGGAAGGAAGAGGAGGCCAGTTCCATCAGCCACTGCAGGAGAGTCAGCCTGGCAGTGGGGACTCGGGACCTGGGGGGCCGGGGCCCAGCCAGCTGTCAGAGCAGCGGGCGAAGAAAGCAGAGAGAGCTCTGTGATCAGTGGAAGGCAGCTCACTGCACCTGACTGCATGACAGGCAAACAGGACCGGAAATGAGCCCAGTGTTCAGACACTGGGACAGTGGTGGCACCATCCGCAGCCCTAATTTTTAAATAAAACTGCATGGTTTTTCAAAATACTTTTTAATACATAACTCATTAGATATTCACCACACTGTGAGTGTAAGGCGAGAAACCAACATTCTCAGCTCTCTAATTAGCTGGTTCATTCATCCCCTGACCTTGGCTGCCCATGGGTTTGTTCAGCGCCTTTTGTCACCCCGAACTCTGGGCCCTTAACCTTGCTGGAGAGACAGCATAACCTTGCACACTGGTGTCATCTCCCAAAAAGTAATTATTCAGTATCATCAGTTAGTGTTCACACTGCCAACTGTCTCATCAGGACCACTTTCCCCACCGTTTGTGTGACTCACACAAGCAAGCCCCTTTTGGTACCTGTCTCCCTCCCTCCATCATTGTTCCTTCGCATTCGCTCGCTGAAAACCTGGGCTGCATGCCCCGCACTCCTTCGCGGGGGATTTGCTGTGCGTGTCCCTCTGGTGCCGCTCCGCGTTCCTACGCCCCCTGCATCGTCATAGAAGCCGGAGCAGACTCTGTCTCCTGGGCGGGGGTGTGTTCTCCCCGTCAGGAGGCACACGTCTGACTGTCCCCCTTCGTGATGCAGCAGCCACGGGTCATCGGTGCCGTCCACGTCCTCCCCCGAACACTCTGCTCCAGTCAGTCACGCCTCCTCCCCGGGAGCTGAGATTCCATGAACAGAAAATCCCACCTACTGTTTTACCGAGTGGTAACAAACAGAACAAATAGGACTCTCTTCCTTCATTGGTTAGTGTTCAAAATAATGAGCTATTTTGAATTCAGTGAATTGGTTCATTAAAATCCTCCAATGGCAACCAACTAATTTAGTGTTTTTTTTTTAATTTACTTTCATTATGAACTCATGATCGAGTTTAAGTGCATTTGGTGTGTTCTGGTTCAGCTCATGCTTAGCCACACCGATGATCCACGTGTCCCTCTCCGGCCCGTGGGGACCTCTGCAAGCTCGTCCCTGGTCCTCTTGACCAGTCCCCTGGCCTTCCGTCGGTTCTGTGCCTTCTGGTAGGACAGCATCCGGCTCATCTTGTACATTTTCTGCTCCTCGACCGAAATGAATCATTGCTCCAAGAAGTCCTGTTTTTTGTGTGTGGTATATATATATATATATATATACATATTTTTTTTGGTGGCAAAAGGATTTCAAGAGCACAGGCAGGCACAGACAGGCCTTGGAATGTCACCCTCATGGCCTTGGCCTCGGGCTCCCTGCAGCCTGGACAGCCGTGTGTTCAGCTCCTTCGGAGACAGTCATCCAACCAGCTGCTCCTCCGCCCCACATCCACACCCTCCAGCCCCACCCTGGCAGCTGGCCGACCGCAGGCGTCCCTGCGGAGCCTCAGCCTCTGGAACCGCAACTGCAGAGGCAGAGGGCAGGTCTCTGCCTCCCCCACACGCCCTGGGACCCTGACAGTCCTCCCTCCCCAAGGACTTTGTTCCTCTCCCGCCCCACTGTCCCATGCCACCCGTCTCTCCCTCTCTCCTGGATCATTCCCAGCAGGGTACACATGTGCTCCAGTGCCTCCCATCGCAAAGAGGGGCCCTCCCCCCATCCCAGATCACCTCTCACTGCGGCCCTTCGCAGAGGTCAGGAAATGAAAGCCAAGCCAGTCTGCAAGACTGTGGGTATTTTCCAGCGCCATTTGGGGGTGCTAGAAGCAAGCTGGAGCTGTCCGGGCAGAGCTGATTATCAATTCCACACCAAATCAGGTAAGCCTCCCCTGGGCCCCTCTCTCCTCTTGACCACCTTGGCCACCCCGTCACTGGACTCCGGCTGCGACTGGACTCCAGCTTCCCCTCCTTGCTGTAAAGCACCCATGGTGAGTCATGTGACCCCCGTCTCAGCTTCTGATGGCACTTGGGTGCAGTCTTCCTCCGCCCCTCCTGTCCTCCCACCTGCCACTCTTTCGTCAGCCCTGAGCTCCAGGCCTGCCCTCCCACTTGGTGCAGTGACTATGTCAAGCCCCAACTCCAGGTGCCCATGGCCACTGGCCGAGTCCTTCTCAACTTTCTTCAGCCTCCACGTGGCCCCGCAGAGGGATCTGGCCACACGTTCCCCGTGCCACGTTTCCCTGTTCTTTTCCCTCTTCCAACCCACAGGCGTCTGGGCTCTCATTGGCCACCTTCCCTAGACACAGCCCTGCAGGAGCCTGATATAAGGCCTCGGAAACTTGACCGCCTGGTCTGAGTCCTGGGTCTACCCTTTCCACCAGGGGCGCCCTTGAGCAACTTAAATACTGAACGCCCTGGGGCCCCAGACTCTTCATCTCTTACATCGAGAAGTCGTGAGAATTAAGTGCGTTGATACTCGGAAAAGGCAGGGAACAGCGCCAGGTCTGCAGTGCGCTGCATGGAGTGTGGCTGTCACTATACGTCCCCTACTGTCCCCTGGCTCTGGAGAGCCAGCACGACGTCCCTGGAGTGGCTGTTGGACCCCCAGCACCTGGCTTTCAGCGAGTCCCTGCTGAGTGAAGGAATGAAGGACGTGTGGACGCCTGCTTGGGGACGGCTGGGAAACTGGGCCTCTTAAGTGGACACAGGACAAATGGCAGTGCCAGGGACACATGCCACTGTCTTTCATTCTCACCGTCTGGGGACACGAGGACAACTGAGCAGCCAGTCACAGGGGGAGCTGGAGGAGGAGGCTCGTGAGGCTGACATTCAGGGAGGCTGGCTCTGTAGCAGGCGGCCTGGGCTGAGACAGCTGCCCTGCCCCGCCCTGTCCCGCCTGCCCGGCGAGCTGGCCCCGACCTGCTGGGAGGAAGGCAAGTGACTTCCGTTCAGTTCTGCAGCATCACTCCCCTCAGAACAGCTGTGCCTCTTGGCCACTGCCCGCCCTCGGGGGTGAGGGACAGCCACGCAGGCAGGTGAGCCTGAAGTCACGTCGCCCAGCTCCCTGGGACAGCCTGGCCTTTCCGCCGTCAGGAGGGGTGTCAGGCAGCTTTAATAGGACGGTTGTTTGGAAGTTCATCTTCACACACGCACGCACACAGGACTGGAGTTACGAGCTCAGGTTGCTGTGACTAGGCATAGGCTCCCGTCAGTTTTTCTCACAATGCACCTGAAGCAGCAGAGCGGGCCCGACTGTGACCTCTCAGAACCTCACCGGAGCCGGCCGGACACCATCACCGTGACCTGGCAGCTCCAGTGACGTGTGCCATGCAGACACGGGTGCACTCAGCGGGTTCCACCGGCCCCGGTGACCCAGACTCCCACACATGTGGCACCTGCCTCCCTGCCCCCGGGCAGAGCTGTTCCCATAGCACGGTTCCTCAAAATTCACTGCAATTTTCAAGCACGTTCCAGTTGTCCCTGAGCAGACATTACAACGTTTATCATTGCTTGCTCCTCATTGCCATGGGGTCCACTGATGGACCGTACTCCCCGACTCCATAAAATCAGGCATCACTGTGGGACCTGCTTTGGCCAACGAAAGGTAGTTGGGAGCAATGCGTGTACTTCGATGGAGACAGTGGAGTAAGTGGTGACATAGGGAAGCTCCGCTTAGGACACTGAGCCAGCAGTTGGGAGAGACATGGCCTGAGAGAGAGATGACTCTGCAGGAGCAAGAAAAAGAAACTCCTGCCACGTTGAGCCACTCAGCCCTGGGCTGTTTGTTACACAGCTCGAGCTGCAGCGGCCTGTCCTGACTGCTGCAATCCCTCTTCCGTTGTCCTCAACCAGCTGTCTGAAAATACGTTGCCTTCGTGAAGCAGGAGGGTTTGAAAATGTGCCATTTGGAAAATGACCCACCCACAGGAGGAAGCCAAACAAAACGAAAATTTGCAAAAGCAAACCACTTCCGTGAGCTCGAATTCTTTCGTTGATGTGTTTAAATCCTTTCCAGATGGATCAATCCACTGCAGTTCAGAAGGGTTTGTTCTTCCCTTGCCACACACCCAAACAGAATGGAAAACCACCAGCATAAACAGACAGTGTATCTCTGTAACAGGAAAATTCACCCCGGTGAGTTGAGCATTTTCTTTGAGGAGCCTCGGTTCTTCACCCCCTTCTTTTGCACGACGCTAGCTCTTCGTGTCCTAATATCCTTGGAAATGTGTTTGCAGCTGATTAATTTCCCAAACCCCCTTAGAGGTATGTTTGTCATCAGCTTCTAACTTGCTTCTAAAATAGGAAAGCCTGGCCTGTGGTCCATGCAGTACTGGGGAGGGGGTACATAGTAATGAATCACGTTCAATTGGAGGCAAATTATTCATGTGCCTTTTGTCCACTTTTTCTGGGGAAAGGGTTTGTCTCTCATCAGCTTCTTACAGGTGTGAGTGACTCAGCAGAGGGTCACTCTAAGACGTCAGATTCCTCACCAAACCAGATTTTCATCACACATGCCATCAGCCACTTCCTGTTCTCTCTCTCGTAGTTGGTTTTTCTCCTTCCTTCTATGGCTCCCGAATGAAGGGATGTCCTGAAGAGGGAGGGATGAGGAATCTCACCAGTGGATGGGAAGTCAGTTCCCGGCTAGTCCTCCAAGGTTCCAGCTGATGGCCCAGGACGCTGTCTGAACAAGACCCAGCGCTTCCGTCGGGGACAAGCCACGAGCACCTTCTGCTCAGAACAGCTCTGGGAAGTGACGCAGAACCAAGGGCCCCCCTCAGCCTTGGGCCAAAAGAGGGAGAAACGGGAGGACAGAGCCCTTATCCTAAAAAGGTGCATTCGCCTTCAGAGCTGCCCGCCCTGCGTGACTCGCTGTGGAGTTTTACATCTTTGTACGAAGGGCTGTGGAAAGAGTGGGGAGAGTTACAGCAGAACGAAGAGAGAGGGTGGGGAAAGTGGTACCTAGTGTATATCCTCACAACTTCCTGAACAGTCCTGGCACTGAGAGGCAGAACAAGCTTATTTAACTAATCACGAGCACGCCTTCCGGGTGCAGGGAGGGGAAGAGGTCTGGCCGCCATCAGTATCTTTGTGCAAACAAACACGTGCGCAGGCGGGCGGGCTCCCCGGCACTGAAGGCAGGAAGGAGTTCAAGCCCGAGCGCAGCTCTGTGCCCGGAGACCCCGCACGCCCGCGGGGGCCGGCCCAGAGCGCGCCTGGAGCCCTCCCAGGTCTTTCACGTGTGACACCCTTCCACTCTCAGCACCCTGAAAACTCAAACCGTGGGCATTTTGTAGCACAACGCCACGCCCTCGCCGAGGGCCGGACAGGGCGCCTCTTTCCACGAGCTCTGCAGGAAGCGGTAGAAGTGAGCGCTCATACGACGGACGGGAGGAGCCAGGTGACCTGGGTAACGGTCCCCTCTGGCTTCTTACTGTGCTCACCGGACTCTGGCAGCTCAATGCTGTTATTTTCATGATGTCTGACATGGATTTCTGTCCAGCGTTGAGGTTAAGACAGACAGCTTGAGATCCGCAAGAAGGCAACGCTGCTTTCCCCGCTGCTGCCAGTGGAGAAAACGAATCTCTTGCTCCACTTCTCTCTTCCACGCTCCCTGCGGGAGTATGGCCGTGGCTGCAGGGAAACGTGGGTGTCCGGTGTCTGAGCCGGGCTGAAGGTGCCGGTGACCTGTGCCTGAGTCCACGCACGAGGGGAACCAGTCTCGCTGCCTGGGTGTGTCGGGAACATGGGGAAAAACACTTCCTCTCGAACAGATAAAACACGGAATCGGAGAGGCAGTGTGGCCAACAGGGAAAACACGGGGGGAGGTTTGGAGGCCGGGGGTCTCATAGCCAGTGCTGCCGGGGCTTCAGTGCTCCCAGAGCAGGTCAGAAGTCATTCCTGTCCTTTCCACTTCACTGTGTCTGCCTTGGGAGGAAACAAGTGAAATATGGAAAACATTAAAACAATGTTCAGTTGTCTCTAAGGCAGCATCAAGCCCTACGTTAAACGAGAATGAGTATCAGATGCTGGCTATGCCAGGTGCACAGTCAGTCACCAGCCCCTTTCTCATCTGTCCATCTCAAAGTGAGGAGACTGGAAAAGTCTCCATTGTAGCCAGTGGGGACTTATGTGACACAGTTTTGGCCACGGAGTCTTAAGCAGAAATTTGTTAGGGACTTCTGGAGAAGCATTTGCCTTTTTCTTATAAAAGGGACAGAAATAGCTGGTGTGGATTCCTCTGTTTTTTCCTACCTTAAGTATAGGTGTGATGCCTGGAGCAGATGCAACCATTCTGTGATCATGAGACAACAGGCTGACGTGCTAAGAATAGTGGAACCAAAAGAACTTGCTTGGGTCTTTGATGGCATTGCTGAGTTGCTACCCCAGCTAAGGTGACCTCCCCGGAAACTTGTTTATTGAAAACTTTTATAGTTTTCTGTTACTTCATGAAAACATTTCAAAATACCCCTCATACACTGGCTATAATATGTTACTGGAAGATTTAACTAAATTACGTTCAAAAGGGAACCACCATACAGTAATCTGCAATTTCACTGTACTTTTCAAAACTAACTATATATGATGAAAAAATCGAGAGCAATTTTTAAAAAATTTTCTATTTTGATAATTTTCAAACAGAAAATTAGAAGCATAGTTTATTTAATTTCATATTTATATTTCATTCTAAATTTATAATTTAAAATATAAATTTGTATTTTATTTTTAATCCCTATACAATTATGTTTTGAAGATTTTCAAACATAAGAAAAATAAAATCTAAAGGAAGTTTCTCCTTTCTCACTACCCACAAGACAGGGGCGGCATCCAGCCCCCCTTTTTGGGAACCACAGCACCCATGTAACTTCTGGAAAGGTCCTGTGGGCGTTAAACCAACACCTGCTCCCCTGTCGCTTTTCCTCCGCTGTCCACATGATGTAAGGCCTCTGCTGCGTGGCATTTTCCCCATGGGTTCGGTAACCCACTCAGAAAAGAGGTGTTTCTGGAGGAGGGTCAAGGGTGGAAAGGTCACAGGACCCCCCCATTCCCTGAGAGGAGGCCCGCTCTTGCCTGCGCAGGGAATTCGGGGAGAGGGGCTGGGCAGCCATGGCTGCCCCCCGACCCCGTCTCCTCCAGCTCTTGTGCTGGGGCATGTGTTTGTCATCCAGCTCCTTCAGTGCACAGTGACCGAACAGCCAGACCCCAGCCTGAACAACGGCCCTCCCTAAAGGTGGCATCGAACTGGAGGCGCAAACCCTGGTGGTTCTTGGCACGTGCAAGTCTCCGCAGCCCCTCCCCCCCTACCTGTGACAGGTGTGCTTTGGGTTGTTTTTCCAGCTGTGAAGCTGGAGGCCCGACTGGCAGCTGGCACACTTGTGTTTGGAGCGAGGTCTTGGCTAAGCAGCGGTGTAGCTGCCCCAGTTCCCGGGCCCACAGGCGCCCACACAGACCAGTCTGCACCAGCTGCTCCCAGCACCAACTCCGACGTTCTCTGTGAATGGGAAAACTACCCCCACCTTAGAATTAAAACATAAATCATAGGCTTTCCACTTCCAGCCACGATGGGAGTAACAGAGGCCGGCTTACCCTCCTTTACTAAAAAGACAGAATCCAGGAACAAGGTTTCAGACATGAGATGCAGGCAGGGCAGGATCACTGAGAGGAGAAATGAGGCGAGCCCCATGGAGGCCCCGAATTACTGCTTGAATGCAGATTCCAGGCTCCGGACAGGAGGAGAAGCCAGATGTTCACGGTCTCTCTGAGCCCAGGAGACAGGAGTCAGCATTCAGGGAGACCACGGTGGGCAGGATTTGGAGGGCAAAGCACAGGAGAGAAGAGAGAAAGGAGAGAGACAAGACAGTCAGTTTGGAGTCCCCTGCGGGCATCCCTAGGAAGACCGGCTGGACATTTTTCCATGCATTCCTGGGAGGAAGCCACGTGGGGTTAGGGCTGCGACGACCATGCATTCCTGGGAGGAAGCCACGTGGGGTTAGGGCTGCGACCACCAGAAATTAAGCGCTCACACGACTTGTTCATGGTGACAGATGTCGGCCCCAGGCTGGCAACCGGAGCCCAGGGCACCCACACACAATGCAGGCCTGTGTGCACGACCAGAGGTCCTCCACCGAAAGGGCGTCTTCAAGCTTTGATGACGCCTGTGACACGGGGTGAACCCAACAGCAGGAACCGTGACCCGCGTGTGTGGGGAGAACCGGTGCTCAGTCGCAGTCAGAGCTAATTAATGGGCGTCCGGGGAGCAGATGGTTTGGGAAATGCCATCATCGTTCTAATAGTAAAAAGAGGTCTGACATTACAACGCGAGCTCACTTTGTTGAAAAGCTCTCAGAAAATACAATCTTCTGATAAACGTCCCTCACAATCACCTGCCCTGTGCACAAGCAGACACTGATCTTCGACAGCCCCGTCCCGCTTTCTGGGCCTGAGCGCCTCCCGTCGGCCCTCTCCCGGTCTCCTTTCCAAATACCCACTATTTCTACAGTGTCAAGATCTGTAAAAATTATAATCACCCCATACGCACAGCTCTTCTGTGATATCTAAGGGGTGACACAAACAGTCAAAAGTCGAACATCGACATGCAAGAACCACGTGGTTTCTGAACCCGGGGAGCATGAGGTGTACACCAACCAGGTCGTTACCATCCTGCCGCCTGGCGGGCAGTCTGCCGAGTGTGAACACCCACTGGGTAACTTTCCACTTTCAACCCCTTGTACTTTTCCCGGCTCACAGCCAGCCTCGCTGTTCTGGGGGTCCGGAGTCCCTCCTCCTTCCCCGGCCCCTTCCTCGTCCCGATGGCAGCACGTAGGAGGTGGACGCCGTGTGGGGGTGACCTGCAGGTGTCCAGCTGACCCAGCCGCAGGGTGCGCAGACACCTGGCGTGGCTACGCCACTGGTCCAGGCTGCTGTGCCAGCGGCTCCCCTGGGGGGCCGTGGACCCGCAGGTCCCCTGTGCCTGACGTGGAGTGGCAGGCAGGGAGGGAGGCCGCCCGGAGCCTCCGGTGGGCCCACAGGCGAATCGCAGCACAGGCCTTTAGGGTGTGGGGGGAAGCCCTGCCTCCCCCGCAGGTAACTACTCTCCTTTCGAGAAGCAGCTGCTGTGCCGCAGTAGAGACGGACGGAAGGGAAGTGGTTATGGGTCCGGCCAGAGCGGGCGCTGCAGGCTCCGCGAGGCTGCACGAGGAAGTGGCCAGGACGCCCGCGGTCCCCACTCCAGCGACACGACTCTCCCCTCCCAGCCGCACCTGTGGCACCACGGGGACTATTTCCAGCAGAGGGCAACAAACAGCAGCGATTTTTTTAAAAAATCACACAGGAACACCAAAAAATGTTTTGAAAAAGTGTTTTTGAGAATTTACTGTACAGCTTTTTTAAACAATTTGTTTATATGTTGGCTTCTACATGCTCTTACATTTGTGTAAACATTTATACATATTCTTTACAATTTGTACATATATTAAATGGTATATCATAAACACTGTTCTATTAGATTTTATAAAAGAAAAATCAGGTAGGGAAAATTACTTATAAAACATTAACAAAAACCCGTGAAACTGAAGAACACGAAGTTCCCCTTCATGTCTGTCTGATCTCCCCTCCTGCTTCGTTTTTGGTTTCACTTTATTCGGGCCGGACGTCCCGCTTTCTGGAAGGCAGCCGCCAGGCCAGAAAAGTGAGGCGGCGTGGGGCTCACGCGTAAGGCAAGTGTGCAGGGCGGAGCCCTGGGCCGCAGGGGAAGCTGCCGGTCGGACCGGCTGCGCTTCAGGCCACTGTCTGCAGTCCCAGCGACGGGGACTCTGCCTGAAGCCTGGGGCACAGTCAGGAAGAAGGCCGGCAGGCCGCGGATTAGCGCACAGTACTCAGGTCGCTGTCCTTCTCAGTCCCTAAGCTTTTCCGTCTGGAGGGGATGCGAGGGGTCTGTGAAACTGTTTGTCTGTCATCTTTTCAGACACCACCAACGGGCCCAGGTCCAGCGGCAAATCCTGTTCTTGTTTCCCACTGCGCCTGGCCGGGCAGCCGAAGACTAAAGCAGGTCCAAAGCTCGGAGGAGCCCGTCTGTCCCCCCACACCCACCCTGGCGCACTCCTTCCTGAGCATGGGGGGTCGGTGTGGCTGCTCCATCCCCGGGGCAGAGTCAGAGTACTGGAAAACTGACTCCAACCTTTCCCACGTTCTCCTCCCAGCCTGCCCTGCTTAGGAAGGAAGTGTGTGGAGAGAAGGCACCCCTCGCAGATGACAACGAGGACACTAGAGAACCCTTCCTAAGGGAGGGCCCGGGGCCCAGCGGCAGCCTCTGAAGGGAGAGGCCCCGGGCAGCCCCCACAGCCCGGACCCCTCTTTGCTTCCTCTCCCGAAAACCATAAGCACTGAGTCTTAAACGTTTATGTCAGTGAAAGGCATGTAGATTTTCCTAAAGAGACAGGAATCTCAAAGCACTGGAAAGAATTATAAAAATATATACAAACATATTTTTTTATTCTGGCATATTTCATATTTTTAAGAAAGCAATTAGTAATTATCTGATCTTGGGTAAGAACTGGAAGATTATGGGTGACCTAAAAATTACAATTTTATATAAAATATTGGTGGGGAAACCTCTAATTTTCCATTCAAAATTTTGGTAATTTTAAGTACTTTCCAAAAATAGAGATAACTTGCACTGGCTTAAATAACGGACGTAGAAATGAAGAAAAGAAGACGATACAACCGATGCATTTAGGCTGGTAATAAAGTAAACGTCGCTTTTTTGCAACTCCATTAATTTTTTGGTTTTCTCTCTTTCCTTTCATTTGGATGATGGGGGAAAACATTAAGGTGCATTGCCCCAAGTCAGAAAGAAGCCCTTCGGAGGTCTCTGCTCGTTCCGTTCTGCTCTACATGACCGGGAAGCGGCCGAGGGCCTGCCTCAGCTTCTCTGCAATCTGGTGAAAAAACAGAAAAATTCTGAGTATCGCCTCCGGTACAGCTTCAGAGTGTTCTGTTATTTCTATCTCTTCTGAGCTAAAGACACCGTGAAACCCTGGGGTCTACGCGTCTAGGCTGTTGCGGCCCCAACCCAGCTCCCATGCTGCTCCTGGAGGGACCTTCTTAAACGGCCGCGCCGGCAGGGAGCGCGCCCGCTCCCTCCCCGGTCCCCGGGCTCCGCCCGCCCCTGTGCCAGGCAGCATTTCAACACCATCCAGTGACGCAGGAGATCAGTCTGCCCGTGAACTCCCAGGACCCAGCCGAGGAGCACGCCCCTCTGCTACTACGGCGGTTGCCCCTGCCACCGTCCTCCTGAAGCTACCGCTGTCCGGCAGGTGATGCTGTGCCTGTCTCCCCCAGGGAGACGCGCCCCGTGAGGTGCCTTAGTCATCCCTGGTCCTGAGCATTTGCAGTAAGTGCTCAGTATATAATACTCAGTAAGTGTTTGCTCATGGACAAACACGCACATTTTAGTAACTATGTTAGATCGAACAAAGACAGTGATTAAACACATAGTTTACTCTTCCAAATTACGATGACATTAGTAATTAAACCCCACTTGGGCTTGAGAATTATTTAACAAATCAACACGATCGGAGTTTTAAGAGCTGCCCCTCCATTACTCTCGCACCCAGAACACAGGCGCCTGCCGCTCTAACTCAGGGTGCCGGGCAACCAGCCGACGGCGCAACCAGCCAGCTACAGGTGTGCGGAGCACGGCACAGGGCCCGTGCGCAGCGTGGGGAGAGCACACCGCGGGGAGAACGCCGCTCCGGGCGCTCTCTCTGCACATTCGTCTCCAAAACCACCTGTTTCCAACTCATAATGCACAACATGCACCGGGCACAGGGCGGCCTTTCCAGAATTTGCTGGTGGAGACGGAGGGACACCGTCGGTGGTGTCGAGTCCAGAGACGACGCGTGCACGGCATGCGTTCGTGGCCTGCCTACCGTCACCCCCGAACACACACACGCACACATGCACACACACACACACGCACACACATGGGAGGGGATGCCATGAAGGAGATGGAGGGCTGAGCGTCCGCTGACACGCTAGGGCTGTTTTCTGGGCACCCAGCACACAGTGAAACGGCCACACAGGGCACAGAAGTTTACGTTTTCTTTCTTGCTTTCTGATGAAGGTGCTGGAGGCCTCGCCCTGCCGTTGGCACACTGCGAGGCCCATTCACAGAGACGCCCGCGGAGCCGGAGGTGCCAGGCCCCTTCGGCCGGGCCTGCGGGGGCAGGGTGACCTCATCGGTCCAGCTGCGCTCCCGCGTGCAGAGAGGCGGGGGAGCGCGGGGAGCCACACAAGCCAGTCTTCCTGGCCCCGTCACTAGCGTCCAAGACCCTTTCTTCAAAAGAAAACTTTGTTTTCTTAAAACCCAGTGTTATTTAAAAGGCAGAGGTAATTAAGAGATTAAAATAAACCCTACTCAATATTTATAGCCTGTTCTGGTTTAATCTCAGGATTAAAAAATACAGACAGATTAACTTTACACACTGGAAGTACGTGAGCGGGAATCCCACCCGTGGGTGCAGACAGCGGGTGGGGGGGTGGGGGTGAGCCGACTCACCGTCTCGTAGAACTGCACCTGCTGCTCCAGGTACAGGCGGATGACGCTGTTGTAGTCATAGATCCGGTTACTGTGGAAGTGGTTCATCTCGGCTGCAACCAAAACCGACAGCTCCGTCAGTGCCCCCACTTCACAGCGACACCTGGCTTCTCTGCTGGGTGACCACTCGTCACCAGCCAGGTCTACGCTGGTCGGCTTCAGGGCAGTGCCAGCGCCGAGAAGTCACTTTAGAAAGAGGCTAGAAAATAACCTGAACAGCGGAGGGCAAACAGCGCTTTCTAGGAGAGGGATGACTTCCGCTGATCTGCACATTAAAACCACGGAACCCCAAGCAGACTATCACCCAGAGGTGGATGGCTGCCGTGACCAGAGACTGGGCGGGACACTGACTCAGTTGTCGTTTTCCCTGCAGGTGGCAACAGTTCAGACGCTCAGGTCTGTTCACAGGACCCGGCAAGGTAAGGGGGGGGGGCGGGGGCCGTGCCCTGCTCCTCCAGGCACAGTGACCGCCCAGGAAGGTCTCTCGAGGTGCCTCTGGAAGGGGGCCGATGAGAGGATGCAGTCACGGGGTCTCACCGCCCCTGAGCACCAGGGCCGTCTGAAATCCCCCCTTACTGGGGGAGAAGGTCTGATGGCCACTCTTCATCTCTGCTGGACAGATCCACTCAGCGACGAGTCCCTACTGGAATGTGTCTCTTGATGCCACTGCCCCCCTGCTTCCCTGCCCCCTGCCACCAACCACAACCTGCAGAGGCCTCCTCATCGGAGTCCTCCCCACCCCGCCCCCCGCACCGGTCCACCTGCCTTGCCCTTCCACTCCAGGCCCAGAAAGCCAACCGTCAGCATTGATTCCTACGAAGAGCTACCTGTGCTGAGGTCCACATTAAGTTGTCTCAAGTTGTACAAAGCTCTTCATTTACCTACGTGGATAACCCCAAACACAAGTTCAATACCAATTCCCTATTTCAAACCCTTCAAAACCCCATCGGCACTTGGGTTTCCCCATTCTGCTCTTGTCGTCTTGGTTCTGGGAGTCTTGCACATGTCTTCTTTCTCCTGCGAGTCCTCCAGCCCTGGGGGCCGCTCCTGGGAGAAGCTTGCAAATGCGTCTGTTCTCTTCCCCCAGCACCGCCTCTTCTTTGGGGCCCCAGGGCCTCTGACGGCCTGAGCAGCAGCTGCGGGCTGGCGGGTCCCGTGCAACTAGCACTCGCTTTGCCCTTGAGCATGGCCTTTTTGCCCCTCATCGGAACCTTCTGATGACGTCCCAATGCCCACACCCAGCCTAGACCCTTCCGCCCAGCTATCGAGGCCCTCCATAGCCACCTCCACTTACCCCAGTAACCCGCAGGTGTGTCTTCCTCCCACGGCCAACGACGTGGCCTGTACCACCGCTGTCTGTGCTTCTCGTCAGACTACAGCGTCCTTCCCCTTCCTCCTTTGCCCACGAATGCTCTACCCGTCCACCAAAGCAGGGAAAGGCCATTCCCTGCTCCTGCGTGCCGGGAAACACTCAGCTACGTCAAAATCAGTACCCTCCTCTTACTAACAGACTGTGCCTGTCTGCTGCCTCCGCCCTCCTGTGCACGCCATGGTGCTGGGCGTGGAGGGCACAGACACCTAGAAGCTGAGCGTGGGGGCCTACCACGGCATCACGAGAGGCACTGATACCCAGGCTGTAAAGGCATCTCCTTCGCTGTCGCTAGGAGATCCTGCCAACAACGGGCTTGCGAGGACAGTGTAGATCGGCTCTTATGTGACGGCTGTCCGCACCTGGGAGCAGCAGCTCGCCGCAGGGAGAAGAGCAGCCCGCCGGGGAAAGCAGGCCCCGCAGCCACGCACAAACCTTCTCACCTTGGAGCGCGTAAGACATCGTGCCCACGCGCTTCACCATGCTCTGCTTGTCCTGCGGGCTGATTTTACTAGTCGCAACCAATTTATCGCTCTCTTTCACTTTCTCTATTGCGCCCTGTGAATCATGGAAATGAAATGGCATCAGTAAAACAAAGCTAAGAGGATTAGTCATCAATTTAAACTATAAAAATGCACCACCTTTCACAACTGACTTGCTGTTGAACAGAAAACTTCCCCCCAAGGTAAAAACACAGGGAAGCATCTAAACACAACTTCCTTTGAGTCACTTGAAAAGTGTAACTGAGCTAAGATTTGCAGTTCGATGTAACGACGAGGCAGGAAACCAGACAGCGCTCTGGTCTGGATACATGTAAGTGACGGCCTGGACGAGAGCAGTTAGCCAAGGGCGGCAGGCGCTGGGTGGGCGCAGGTGCTGGGTGGACATGGAGGTGCAAGGAGCGAGCACTCCCCGTCTCTCCTGCACTAACAGGGAGGATTTCACAGGCTGACGCAGGCGCGTGTGCCACTGGGCAGAAGGCTGAGCTTTGCACTGTGGTCTCTGTAAGACGCGCTGAGTGGGCTTCAAGGCAACACTCGGACGGGAGCAGCTGTGGCAGCCGCCCAAGGGCCCGGCTGCAGGGCCTCCCAGTGCCCGTCACTTCCAGTCTGCAAAGAGCACCTCAGCTCTCCTGCGTGACTTAGGCTCCCGCCTGGGACTCTGACTCTGTGGCACCGATTCCACGACAAGCTAACTGTTCTGACGTATGTTGTTAACTGGGATTTTAACTTTATTAACTGTACTTTTCCAGCTTCACTGTAATACGACGACATACAAGGCTGGGTTGACTTAAGGCGTGCAACGTAATGACTTGAAATCCGTATCTGCTGTGGAACGGCTACCACAGTGAGCCTGGTAACTCTCACAGAGCTCCGGAACGTTCTTTCTCATGGTGAGAGTATTTATTTAAGACCTCCTCTCCTGGCAATCCCGCTTCGGTGACAGGTTCGAAGGGAACAAAGTCACCGTCTCAGAGAGACACAGCATTCCCAGGTCACTGCGACAGGATTTAAAATAGCGAAGATACGGACGAATGGATGAGAAAATGCTCAGAGTTTTACGTCAAGTTACCTGAAGCTGCACAAACTTTCTAATTTACCTACGCGGCCTCTTCGTGCTTTGGTTAGGAAGCCAAACGCTAACATGGACACAGCCCAGTCCTTTGTAGAGAGCTTCCCAATGAATCCAAGTACATCCCCAAGCACTACTGTCGATAAAATACCCCAAATTCCGAGGTAATACACAATTCTGACTCAGAGAAAAAATTAACCAGAATTGCAGTGGGAGGATACCCTAAGCCAATTTTTTAAATTTAGTTTACAAATGCCTTTTTGATGGCAGTGACAGTTTCCTCTTTACTGAAGTGGATGAACAGACAGCACCAGCAGTGACCACCTCACTGTCACTGGGGAGCCCCCTGCGGGGCTCCGGGAAGGACCTCTCGTCTCATCAGATGGGGAGGGTCTCCGGGGACCTGCCGCAGCAGCTCAGTGGCTTGGCACTGGTAAGGGAAAGATTGTTCTTATCGTTGCCTTGAGTTTCAAACATTAGGATTATTTTGTTTGACACCTAACTACTTACATGCATAAAGGAAAACTTTTCATATTTTTAGTTCCATCAAAATAATCCTTCTACAGAATAAAACAAACTGAAAACTGCTCTTCTATCCAAACTATGTGATGGGATCCTGCTATTTAAACGCTCCTGGATTTCCGGGGCTCCGGAAAGCCCCTCCAGGCATGGGAGTGGCTGACAGGTCCGCCCGCCCGCCGCCTTCGCGACCTTGCCCGTGGGGTCACCTTGTGTGCGCCGATGATGTCGGGGAAGCAGCCGAGGAAGCCCTTGTACTCGTGGTTACACTCCATCAGGAAGTGCAGGTCTTTCTTCGGCTGCAATGAGACAAGGGTGGGCTGTTACTGGCCGAGGAATTCGGAGCCTCAAGGGAAAGAAAGCTTTTATCCGAGGGCTGTGTTAGCCAAACCCTCCCGGTACCGTGTGGAGTGTGAAGCTTTCAGGTCAGTTTTCCTCCAAGAAAATAATCCCCAAGACCACGATGCCTTCAACCATAGGGTGTAAAGAAAATGATAAAACACCAGGCAACTTTTTAGTTGGTTGGTGAAATCAGCTAGTTTGAGGTGTCCCAAAGTATTACACCCAGAGGAAAAATGACTCCGAAACACCTAGTTAGGACTGTGTGTTTACACATAAGCAAATAAGATGTTAAAGTTTAAATGTCTACATTCTAGCAGAGAAAATAAGAGTATTTATAAAACGTAGTACTCATTCTTTGTGACGACTTTACCAGTTTTCATTTCCTGAATTACAATTTTTATAGCTGTGTCACACACAGGTCTGAAAGTTCATCTTCTTACAAGTATCAGAGAGCAGTTAACGACATGCGTGTCCACAGGCACACGTGTACACGTTTTAAAGAGTTACCGGAAAAAACGTGTTTTCGTTTTTGTTTTTCTCGTGCAGGGATCTGAAGCAACCAGACAGTTGTTTCCCCCCCAGGATGGAAGGAAGGGAGCCCCGGCCGCCGGAGCCTCCCGTCACCGCCACGTCTGTGACAGAGGCGCCTTCTGGGCGGGGCCCGTGGCAGGTGCCTTCTCTGCGTGAGCGGCCGGATCCCCAGCTCCTCCCTAGGCAGGTGCCACCGTTGCTGCGCTCCCCGGCGGGGGACGCCGAGGCTTGGCGGAGTCCGCCGTGAACAGGGGCAGGGCGCCTGCCTTGCTGTCTGACCCCTGAGGGCTGAGGACAGATCCGGGCCCCGGACACTGCAAGGCATTCCTTCAGATTTCCTGATGATGACTTTATCCGCCCCTTTAGCTTGACCTGAGAAGCACAATTACCAAGTACAACTAACAAAGATACGGAAAACAGAAGAGGATATGCACTGGGAAAGTTTGCCTTACACCGACTTTAAGTTAAATGTGGATGAGGTGGCGCGGAATCTGAACTGACTCGAGCAGTCACATTAATACCTGTTCTGCCACGAGGCTGGCGATCTCTTCGTATGTCTTTCCCGCTTCTGTTATCGCGTCGTTGAGGTCCGTTTCACCTGGAAGTCATTACCGTTTTCAGTGGTTGTAAGCTACACTGTTTTCCATCCGTGTGACTCAAACATTTTATTACAGAAAACTCCACGCTTTCAGAACCAGACAGACAGTGCAACGAATCCCCATCCACTCATGAGCCAGCTGCCCCGTGAGCGGTTCACGGGCGGTCCGTTCTCCTGCACCGTCCACTCCCACCTCCCCTTGCACTGGCCACATGACATTTCACCCACAAGTTTTACCCCAAACATAAGGACGATGCCACATCGCGATTAAGACCACTGCCCCTGGCGTATCAGTCACTGTGCAGCTTTCTGCTGTCTCAAGTCACGTGGGCGGCTTGGACGGGGGTGCAGGAGTGTCCACGTGGCACAAGGCTCACGTGTTCCTAGACCTACAGGCCCCTCCCCCCACTCCCTTTGACGCAGTGTCCTCCTCGGGTGTCCGGAGGAGGCTGGGCCATCCGCCCTGGGGCCCCCTGCCCCTGCCGTGACGGGCCATCTGCCCTGGGGCCCCTGTCCCTGCCGTGACAGCCAGCCTGCTGTTCCCCGTATTTCCTTCACACTGGTTAGATCCAGAGGCATGATCAGGTTCCGGGGACACAGCTCCTAGTTACTTGAACTTGGTGTGGCATCAGAAGCCACACCTGCTGACCCCGGTCCCACGGTCCGGGTCCTGTTTTGGTATGGGCCCGCAAACATGGCGCTCCTCCACTCCCGCCACTCCCACCACTCCCCACGAGCCTGGGCACTTCCCACGGAGCAGCTTTCCTGCACGGCTGTGTGGCTAACCTTGAGGCACAGAACCGGGAAGCGAAGTGCAGGTTAAATGCTTGGTTCTCCCTCTTTCCAGTTCTTAGAATGACGAGCTGATCCCCCACCACGCTCCAAAGGTAAACGAGATTAACATTTCCTGAACCGCCACTGCATTAAACATGGATTTAAACCTATGTGGTATGCGTCATTCCAGTGAATGAAGTGCAATTATTATCTGCACTAACGCTCAAATCTTTCCTTCACTGGTCAGTTGGTGGAAGGCCCTCCAAATTGGAGTCAGAGTTCTTTGGCTGGACAGGAACCTGGCTCGTCCGGTGGAACCTGGTGTCTAGAGATCACCACGTGGGTGATGCGGGGCGGGGCACTTCTTCCCGCTGGGTGGCTGTTCCCGCTGGGTGGGTGGGTCATCGGTCCTAGGTCTTTTCAGTCAACAGAGCAAAGCGAACTCGTGTTTTCGTAAGAGAAAAACACAAGTGAGCTCATACTGGTATCTGCACTCCAAAATTAGGATTACAGGGTTTTTCTGAATACATTTTAAAACTTTTGATTTTATCTCATTTAAAAATCTTAAGTGTTAACAACACTAACACAATTACATAGTTGCTTTCCCTTACAACATGTAAAATAACTTCAGAATTTTTGGAATCACAATATCAGTATTACATTGCTGATCAGCATTACTGAAAATAATTAAAAATTTCTTTGCAGTTTTTTACACCATAAGGCATCTGCTATGAAGGATGTACAGTCAAAACACACCGTTTTCAGGTGATTGGAAGTAATTCCTCTTTAGGTGGTTATGCCTTCATCTTTATGTATCAAGTCATTTGCCTTATTTTGCTTTTGTTTATTAGGAATTTTTAAAAGCATTTTGACTTAAATTTGTTTTCTAATAATTATGTACTACACTCACGTTTCCAAAGTCACAACTACCGAAAAAAGACACGACCGGAAGCCCAGCTCCTACAGCTGCCCCTTCCTTCCCTGCAGACGCCCGATTAAAAACCTGTATCCGCTCTGTTTCCGGGACGGTTCACAAGAACACGAGCTTCCGGGCCTGTGCGGGGCCTCGGTCTCGGCAGTGCTCCCATGTCAGTGCGCGCACTGCTGGGGCACACGGCAGTTCTATTCACGGGAACCCGAGGCACCCTGAGGAGCAGGGAACCCGACACAGAGCAGCACTGCCCCGAGACACCTGTGCATCCGGGGGCAGGGCCCTGCAGTAAGAACTGTCCTCATCGCTGCTGACCTTCATTTCCCTCGACGTGGAAGAAGCTGGTATCAGCCCCAAATCTTAAATCTGATGACACTAATTTCTTATTCCTGCAACTCACACGTGGGCAAAGACCCATGTTCCCTGGGTATCAGGATGAATGCCCTGGTGAAAGCACCAATTCCGTCATTTCTGTGACTGACAGGACATACATTTAATAGACGCCACTCACTTAAATACTTTTACTTCCTGCCTGCCCCCCCAGGGCAAATTGAAACTACGAGGGAAAACAACGAACTTGTTCCAAGTGTTATCAACATAAACACATGACGAACCTCAGGTGAGACATACAACGTGGGATGAGTGGAAAGCTATTATCAGTTATGGAGAGAACTAAGACAACGTGAATTTGTTATTGAAATTTTTTCCTCCCAGTGACCTCGATGAGGTCTGGCCTTGGTAAGGGGCGGACCTGAGCTCAGTGTGGCAGAGATGGAAGCAGGGGCTACGTGCAAAGCCACCTGTTTCGTTAAAACATGAGAGCTGTGCAAAAAAAAAAAAAGGGCAAAGGAGCTGGCAAGAAAATACAAGTAACACCCCTCCGCTCATCTCCAAAGGAGGCGCAGCTGCCCGAGTCCTGAGTGGTGCTCCCTGCGGAGTCCCCGTCTGTCTGCGGCGCCCGGGGCCGGCGGGCTGGGTGAGACCCTCGAGCCTCAGGAGCATGTGAATGGAGACGCACGCACCTTGGTAGCCGCTGGAACTGAACACGGTGGCTAAGCTCTGCAGGGCCTTGCCGATCTTCTGGTACTCCTTGGGTAACGCTGAAGGAGGAAGAAAGCAGCTGTCAGCCAGTGCTCGGAGCAACCCGAAATGGGGTTCGGGCTCCAAAATGGGACTATTTTCTAAAATCGATTGTTTTTAATAGAACTTTGATGTGTTTCAAAATTGTCTATATTCTTTAGTAAAATGATTGGGTTTTTAAATTACTGATTTTTAAGAATCGATTCTTTCAATCTGTAATTAACCACCTGTCCAGTGAACAGTGGACGCTGTTGCTCACGGTCGCCGCCGCTGCCCACGTGCCCACCCAGCACGTGGAATCCAAGTGCGCCAGCAGCTCATCGGGAGACCGCGCTTAGTGCACAGGGCGCTTGCAGAGACCACTCCGCTCGGGCCCCCCAGGGAGCCCTCGGCCCCACGGGTCAGGAAGATAAGGGTCAGGTGAGTTAGGTGCCCTGCCCAGGGTCGCACGGCTGACATGGTGGGTTTGGCCCTCATGATTCCAATTGCATCGCTTTCCCCACCCTGTTACGTACGTGTGAATAATTACTTGCAAAACCAAACCAAATGAAACCCTGAAAGCACCGAGGTGTGGAGAAAAAAGGCAGTGGAACTTCAAAGGACCAGGAAGGAGAGACCTGAGTCTTCTCATCAGCAAACTAAGCAGACCGACTAACTGCTCTCTAAGGTTCCTCCTGGTGCTAAAATTCTAGAATCCTCGGGTCACTCTGGAGAACTTCCCAAAGAAGAGGCTCTGCACCTTAGGCGATTTTCTTTGCGTCTGTATACAGTCCCCTCAGACACATCTTTGCCCTCCTCTGCGGGGAAGGAGCAGCTGTGCCGCCCCCTCGGGCGTGCACACAGGGGCCGTACACGCGGTGTCGTGGACAGAAGCCACATGGGTGGTGCAGGGAGGCATGCACGGCCTGTCTTCTGCACAGGGCCTGACGCCGAGTATTCCCGGAGTCCTGGGGCCACAGGCGTCTGCTGCACCTGCCAACTGCCACCGTGGCACGGAAGTAGCCAGAGACAACATGGGAATGAGGGGGTGGCTGTGTTCCTACCGCACCTTCTTTACAAAAATGGGCGGCCCCGGCCAGACCTGGCCGCAGGCCGGAGGGCGCCCGATCCCGACCGCAGCCTCTGGGCCAGCGGATCTCAGGACGGCCCTCGGCCGTGCTGTTTCAGTAGTTCATCCACACGTCCCTCACACTCAGTTTCTTGCTCATGAAAACTGTTTTCTGACTTCGAATTCTGATTCTCTACAATAAATGCCTTAAAAAACTCCTTACAAAAACACAACTTAACCTCTTTCCTACACCGAGTACAAACTATTGATGCAATTTAAAAGTGGGTATGTATGACTTTTTAAGTCAAAGTAAAGCCATTTTTATTTTTAAAAAACAACTGGGGACAACCAGTGCTCCTGCAGGTCCCAGTGGCAGACGGGCAGGACCTTGTTCGCCTGAGATAGATGCTGGGGGGCCACCCCCAGAGCTCGGGAAGCTGGGGTCTCTCTGGGCTCAGAAGGCAGTGCTGGCAACAAGGGCAGAGCAGGTGTCGCGGGAACCACGTCCTGAGCCTCTGAGGCAGAGACACCTGTGTGACCGCCACTGCCACGGGCCCGACCGCCAGAGACTGTGCCTTCAGGAGGGGCAGGGCGGACGCCTGTTTCCAGCTGGGCCATCCGCCCTCAGCGCGGCGTGGTCCTGGGGAGCATGGGGAACCTGGTTCGGCGGCGTGACAGCCCCCAGATGAAGGGCAGCCGGGGCACGGGAAGCCCCCGAGGACGTGGGAATGGCAGGCAGGGTGCCGTGGCTGACGGCGCCACGTGCCCCTCAGCAGCGCTCCAGGGGGACCTGTCCTAGGTTTCCTACCAACTGCACTGCTTCTTCCTAAAAATCAGTCACATCAACATCTTACCGAGGGAGGAAGATTAAGAGGTAAAATCATGAGATTAAATATAACCACAAGCTTTCCGTACACATGCAGAAGAGAGTAATTTTCCATGGGTTACAGCACCCCAGAGCACTGGAGCTACTCAGACAAATGCGGGGTTTTCTGATGAGAGCTCTTAACTGGCTTTGTTCGAGCCCACTGTCCGTTCTTAACTCGGAGTGAGTGAGGAGTGGGGTTCATCGAGCAGCCGGGGAGGACACGGCTCCAGGACACTAAACGCAACTCCACCTGAGGCGCCGGGTCCCCCCGCCCCGTGACAACGGCCACTGCGGACCAGGGAACCGGTGGCACACTCACGTCCTGTGCATCGCTTCCAGTGCTCCTGCCCCACGGTCAGCAGCTCCTTCACGCCATCGTCCATGGCCTTGGTGAATTTACCGACGGCGTCGCACTTCTGCTCTCTGTGGGGTGACAACACAGGAAGGCGCGTCCTGGCCTCAGCTACCGACGCCCGGCACCAGGCGCGGGAGGGGAACCACCAACGTGGCCGGGGACGCTCGCCCCGAACATAGCCACAGGCCCCGGGTTTCCTGTCCGATAATAACTGCCCTTTACGGAGATTAGCACTGAAACAGCCCTGATCAGGTCTTTAAATACTTAGCAACGTGCCATTCACATTTTACTCTGCTTCCTTTCCCCCTCAATTGCTTGTGAATGGCAAATAAAATTATTCTAAACAAATCCTCATTTCTTGACTATTTTATTTCATGAAGTTCAATCCTGGGAGGTACCCTCGAACCCATAAAACAATACTATGGCTTGCTAACGGTAGGTATTCCTTCTTTCCAACGGCGAATCACAGAAAATAACCTGGCTGCCCAGCCACCCAAGGCAGCAACTTCCAGCTGGTGCGTCACAACAATTTTTAAAACACGCAACACCTGACCACTTAGTCAGGGGCACTGCCCTCTTCTCCCTTAGATTGTCAACTGAAAAAATGACAACAGCCAACACAATGGCCATTTGGTGTGAACTAATAAAAGTTTTACCCGTTTTTGTCAGATCAGCAAAAAGAGCAGTGGTTTTGGAGCGCCGCGGCGTCTCAGCAGTTAGCTTAGGTGCACCGCGAGGGGACAAAGGCTGAACATCGCTGGTCTGAGGTGGCACTGAGCACATCAAAGTTTAAGGGTGTAAAAAGTACTCACCAACCTGAAAAATTCATCGCTATAATACTCTTAGATTTTTAAAAAAAGATGATAAAGGAGAACAGTCCTTTTTGCGCGAACGATTCTTCCTGCAGACACATATGTACGTGAAGAGGAGCGTTTGGAAGGTTACGACGGGGACCAACATGTTAACACCGACTTTCTCTCCGGGCAGTGAGAAGACTGTGTTTTTTTCTCGTTTATATTTTTGGTAACACATAAGCAATGATTTTACAAGAAACGTTTCTTAAAATAAACCTCAAGTCTTCCTATTAGTCCTTACATAGAAAAGAAACTACTCCAGATTTCCAACCAAGCCCACATTTAAAAAAATGCCGTGATTAAGAACAACAGAAAAGAACCAGAAAAGCGGGCCGGAGACTTTCTCCTTCCAGACCACGCCCACAGCGGGGCCTGCTCCGTGGACGGGTGGGCGCGGCCTGGCTCTGGCCGCCCGCTCCACCCACCTTGCTGGGAATAGGACCGGCCCCTGTGCGCCAGCTTCGAAAGCACGGACTTCAGGGTAAAAAGGAAGCAGGCCTTCCTCTGGGTTCCGGCTGGAAAGACGTGCTCTCCTCGTCCTCTGACTACAAGCCCCGCTCATTTCCTACACTCAGACAGTCCGGGTTCCACTCCGGCCGTGCTGGCCAGGCCCGGGGCAAAGGAGGCGGACACCGTGCAGGAGAAGGCAAGTCAGGCAGTATCTCTTACATTTCCGTCAGGTCCAAGTCAGGGGCCTCTGGTTCCATGGTGGAGAATATCATAACGCCCACCAGCTCATCCTTCTCGGCCTTCCTCTTCCCAGTCTTCCATTCCTGCAGACGGGACAGCCAGGAGCAACAGTCTGAGAGCAGGGCCAGACCGGTCCACACAGCTCCCGAGCAGGTGCGCTCACCGGTCACCGGCCTCGCTCCTACTCAGGGAGCGGCAGGCCCCCTGCCAGCCCTCTGCGCCGTGGGCCAATGCCCACACCTCACACGTCACCCCGCACGGGAACAAGGTCCCTGCACAGCACACTCCCTCTGGGCCAAGGCCTTTCTGGGTGAGGTGACCCAGCCACGGTTCCTTTCCCAAGCCAGCAATCCAAACACAGTGAGTAGAAACACACCCTAAGAACTGTGACCAAGTGCCTCAAAATTTTAGGTTGTTTAGTTCTAGAAAAAGGTTAAAGCTTTTCTAAAATACACGACAGAACACGTATTGTGAGCCAGTTTTAAACTCCTACTACTGTAAGACACATATAACATACATGCACACACACGGAGAAGTGCCCAGTGCAGAACAGACGTGCGAGGAACTCTCTCGAAGTGAACGCCTGGGCCACTCCCGGCAAGGCGACGCGAGGGGAAGCGCTCGCCTTCCAGGAGCCCCTCCCCCACGAGGTAACATCACCCTCCCTTCTTTAACGGTGGTCATTCCCTCACTGTTCTGCAGCGTTGACCACCGAGGCACGAGTCCCTAAACTACGATTTTGCTGGGTTTTTTTTTAAACTAGCCAAAACCCGGCACTGCACATCTTGTGTGTGTGCCTGGCTTCCTCTCCCCCATCTGTGCCCAGGAGCCGCATCCGCAGCCGTCACCGCTGCTCACTGCTCCCTGCTCGACGGCTCCCATTTATTTAGCTGTTCTACGCCTGGCCGTCACTCCTGGCCCCTGCCAAGTCGTGAACGAAGCTGCTGTGCACACAATGTATGTATCATACATCACGTATCAGATACACACACACACACACGCCCACTCTGTTAGGCGTAGACATGGGAGTGGAAAATCGCTGAACGTCGGTAGGTAATGTGAGACCCATTTCCACACCCGTTGGCCGTGCCAGAGTCCCAGCAGCACCCCTCCCACCGAGAGGACACTGGGTGGGGCAGAGTTTCTGGTGCGTGTGCAGTGGTGTTCACTGCGGTTTCAGTGTGCGTTTCCTTGATTATTAATGAGATTGAAGTAGTTTTTAAAATACATTTGGTGAAGATTCGGATACTTTCTTTTGGGAAGTACATTACCAAATCTACATTTTTTTTTTTACTGTGATGATTATTTTATCTTGTGTGGGTTTTCATATATTCTAAAATCCAGCCCTCGGTTATATATGTTCATATTCTTGTTTTTCATTTGCAATGGCTTCTGCTGATAAATGGAAGTTATTAATTAAAAAAAAGATTTTATTTATTTTTACAGAGAGGAGAATGGAGGAAGAGAGGGAGAGAAACATTAATGCATGGTTGCCTCTCACACACCCTCTACTGGGGACCTGACCCACAACCCAGGCATGTGCCCTGACTGGGAATTGAACCGGCGACCCCTTGGCTCGCAGGCCAGCACTCAATCCACTGAGCCACACCAGCCAGGGCAGAAATTGTAATTTTAACGCAGTCTAATTTTCCAGTCTGTTCCTGTGTGGTGAGTCGTGTTCGTGTCTTGTTTCAGAAACCCCCCCCCCCATTGTAGGGAAATGAGGATGTGCTCCTACGTTTCCTTCTAGACGCTGCACTGGGTCGCCTTTCACAGTCAGACCTACGAAAGATCTGGAACTGACTTTTAAAAACTTTATACATTGGAAACTTCCAAACATATACAAAGGTAGAAAGAAAAGTACAATAACCCCCTACAGACTCAGCCCTCAATAATGGCAAAATTTTGCCAATTTTATTTTATTTACTCTCCTCCATTCTACCTGTTTTTCTTACTTATTTAAATGGAAATCTCAGCCATAAATCATTTCACCTATAAATGCTATGTTATATACCTTTTGCAGATAAGGCCATGTTTTCCAAACATAACCACATGCTAGAATCAGCCCTAACAAGAGCAACAGGACATCATGACGAGGTGGTGCCCTCACGGACTCCGCACCATCTGTTGGAAGGACCGTCCTTCCCCCACTGCACTTGGCATCGTCTGTGGCACAGAGCAAGTGGCCATTCTGTTCCGTTCTGCGGGTCCCTTCTCTTTATGCCGCCGCCTTGCTTTTGAAAGTCTTCCGTCTCTACAGGAGTCTTGCTAGTCAATGAAGTCCTGCTCCCACTTCCTTCTTTCTCAGAGTACCCTGGCTTTGCTCAGTGCTTTGATTTCTACACAGGACACCATTACTGTCCCTCAACCCATGAGACAGACGGTAATACCGGGACACTTATTTTCTACTTCTATTTTTCTCAACAACATTTCACAGTTTTTTATGTAGATTAAAGATTTTATTTATTTATTTTTGGAGTGGAAAGGAGGGAGAAAGAGGAGAGAAACATCAATGTGGGGTTGCCTCTTGAGTGCCCCCTATTGGCGACCTGGCCCGCAACCCAGGCATGTGTCCTGACTAGGAATCGAACCAGCAACTCTTTGGTTCGCAGGCCGGTGCTCAATCCACTGAGCCACACCAGCAAGGGCTAGATTATTATTTTTAATAATATTCTGCATAAAACATGAACTTTTGAAGTGTTTTCTAAATCAAATCCTTGCCAAAGTCATCAAATAAACCCTTGTTGAAGTCCTGTGAGTCACCAGGAAGGCAACAACCTTGGAGGGAGCTTTTGTAACTACAAAGTAACAAAACCGATCTACACAACACAAAGAACCCAATACAGCAACCTGACATCCGGTGACCGAATAGCACATCCCACCAGAAAAACCAGTTTTCCAGGGCAGTCTGTAAGGCTAGACCTATGGTAGATACAAATTCACAAAGAAATGCTGAAACACCCCATTGTTTTTTAATTCCCAGCCTGGTTACATACAACATGCTCAAATAAGTCCGTCAATTCTAGAAGTAAGCAGTAACTGAAAATAAGGCCCAAATATTTATATTTTACTAAGTGTATGCATATGTCTATAAAAACACACAGCCTTAATATTTAGGCTTATTATTTTAAATGTAGTCACTTTAAGTAGGAAAAAGTACTACGAAGAAATTTAGCAAAAAAGTATATCTTTGTCTGAAAGTTTCAACAAGGTATACAATATTCTATTATTTGATCAAACACAAAAATTATTTCATGACTGCTTTTCTAGGATCATGATTTATGTTGTATCTGTTGGTATCTGAGCTAACTTTTGCTTTTATTCTTATTTTCCAGGACATGTAATAACTTATGAGGAAACTATGGAGAGAACACATTTAGAGAAGATACCATAAAGAGTGCATTACAAGCTTATTGAGAGAGAAAACTTTATCTTCTCAGACAATAATGAGATGCCCAACTGCCCACAGTCCCTTGGTTGTCAAAAAAGAACAGATGACTATTGGCCAAAAAAAAAAAAAAAAGACTGCCCACAGGTCAGCATTTACTTTGGACTCACAACTACAGTTCTGGAAAAACAGCTTTGCTTCGAGAAGAATGGCTCAATTCCGAATCCACTTTTCCTTTCAAAATGCATTCCACTGTAAGGTCACGATGTGATCATGAAAAGTCATTCACTCCATTTCCCTCACTTCACACTGACGATACCCTGAGTAGCTTGGGGTCTAACTGCTTTTTTTAAGTGCCCAGCACATCCTTCACCCTGGGCACCGACTCGGGACCGACCTGTTCCCTGCTGACGGAAAACCGTCCTGATGAGCAGATCTTCCATCCTTAGTGACTGCCTGCCTACAGCTGCGATTTCGGTTCCTATCCTCTCGTCTTTGGAGGAAATGAGAAATACCCAACTAGCCAACGCGATTCCAACCCTTTTCAGACATGAAACTGGTGTGAATGTGACATTCCCAACATACACTAAGCCTGTCATAATAAAATATCCTACCTTTTCATCCCGGAAGTTTAGAAACTGCTGGAAGACCTCACTTTCTGAAACCACTGGATGGCGACACATCCTGGTCATCCACGCCTGCAGCCGCTCCATGCGCATTTTGATGAATTCTTCTTCGAAGCGACCTGCAAGGCACACGCCGGGAATGACGCACCAGTTTGTCTGGAAAGTATCACCGCCACCACGGCTGAGAGCTGTTGATGCAGCTACCGGCTGCTCGGTAGACAGTCATGTAGTGAAGTGTAAACCACGGTGATTCGTCACCAACCTAAGGACCAGCAGCACAGCGACTGCCCACGGACCCCCAGGAGCGACACAACTGACTTTTCCGTTTAAACGAGTAAGAATGAAAATGAAATTCCAGTCTGACAAATTATTTGTGACAAGAATACCACAGCTTCAAAGTGCTCCTTTCTTCAAGGATCCCTAGAGTACTTGTAAATTAGAAGTAAATCTTACTTCAATACGAAAAACTTGCTCTTTCTTATATAACTAGCATGTGGCCATATTAAGCCGTATAAGCAAGTAAGGGGTGATATAGTTGAATTTAATAAGTATTTCTTACAAAGTACATGAAATTTCTATATTTATAAAAATGTGACCAAGTGCAATATAATCTCAGATACACAAATTTATTAAATTTAGTATTTATGCAAAGTAACTCAGGACTATAGATTTTTTCATTTTGTTTTGTAAATCACTTAAAAATGAAAATAGAAAAAGAAATTTCCCGTGAATGCAATAATGAAAGCTGCTATTCTAGAACTTATGACCATCCTAAAACAGCTTCATATACCATATTTCTGTTTTAAAAGTAGAAAATGAGCTTAACGAGACTGACACACTGAACATCAAGTGAACACGGAGGGTTTTTATAAGCCCACCATCCAAAGTCACCGTCAGTTAAAAGGCTTCTGGAGATGGAAATTCCAGCTAGTTATGTGAGGCAATCAGCCAATCCAGTCCCCGAAAAATAACTCGAAACCCAGACACCACAATCAGTGCTCTGGAAACCAGCTGAAGGCAGACGGCCCTCTGAGAAGTGTTCGTGTTTGCAAACTGCTGACTGTCAGGCACACACAGCGGAGATCTGTGGCGTTCTGGCTGGGGACAGGTCCTGTCTCCCCACCCCCAACCTCCCTACCCTCCCTTGACCTGCTGTGCTGGGAGACGCCCATGCTCAGCAGGGGCAGGGACCGCCCAGAGGCTGGTGAACAGGGGGCGCCAGCAGCTGCACTAGCCAAGGTGACCAGTTGAGCCAGGACACGCCAGGCTGAGGCTGAGGCGGAAACAGTGGAGATGTGATGGGGTGCGGGCCAGGCACGCACGGCTGGCCAACTCCGAGGCTGCACGCATATACAGGAGACACGAAAGGGCCTGGAGAAAGCGGACACCAGGCTAACTCGAAGATGACTGGAGCTCTGAGCACACTCCCCTGCTTACACGCAGGTCCACTGGCAGGGGACAGAGTCTGATGGCCCAGGGGGCGCACCCCCAGTACACACAGATCCCAGTGAACCCTAGGGGCCCAGATTTGAAATACTACTACTACTACTACTACTACTACTACTACTCCTCCTCCTCCTCGAGCTGCAGGAGAGACAAATTTCAGAAATTTAGCCCAAGCAAGCTACTTACAAAACAAACAAACAAAAATAAAGCAGAAACAACCATCTTCAGAGAGAAAATCCAGAATCCAGAATTGCTAAAATATAGTCTCCAAAATGTTCAGGGTTCGACAAAACATTGAGGGATTGCCAAGCACGAGCCACACCGGGGAAAACGCGGTCCAGAGAAACTGCCTCCGAGTGCTGCCGGATGCCGAACGGAGCAGACGAAACCACAGCAGCAGGCAAAGAGGATTCTATGAATATTTTTGAAGAACTCAAGGAAGCCATGTTAAAAAAATTAAAGAAAAGAAGGGCAAGGAATCAACAAATAGAGATTCTTAAGACAGAAATTACTAAAAAAAGAATCAAAAGAAAACTTTGAAGCTAGAAATACAGTAACTGATGTTAAAAATTCACTGCAGCCCTGGCTGGTGTGGTTCAGTGGATGGAGTGCAGGCCTGCGAACCAAAGGGTCGCAGGTTCAATTCCCAGTCAGGGCACGTGCCTGGGTTGTGGGCCAGGTTGCCAGTAGGGGACGCTTGAGAAGCAACCACACATTGATGTTTCTCTTCCTCTTTCCCCATCACTCCCTCTCTGTCTAAAAATGAATAAATAAAACCTTAAAAAATACACTGTAAGGGTTTAACAACCCTTACAGTTCTGCACATGCTGGGAGCAGAGTCAAGCACTGCGCACGCTTAGGCTGTGCATAAATGGTCCCATCCTCTGGGAATAAGGTGACACCCCCTCCACCCGCCCCCACCTCGGACAGAAAAGACCCACTGCGTTGGCTTGGGCCCGAGCTATGCATGCCGATCCCCTATCACGAGCGAACACGTGAATTATACCAAGACCTACTCACTGGCTGATTCTTATTCTTGCTGAAATGCTTCTGACAGCTGGTTTATTTCCAAATGATGACGTCAGAAGGTATTGTGTGCTTGGTGAGATCTTCACACCAGGTTTGAGAGAATTGGAGAAAAGTGGGGAGGAAGGATTTGCATTTCCCCATTTTCAATGAACCTTACTTAGGCTTTTCACTAAGAAAGTGAATATACCAGTTTTCTACCCGGGAGTAGAACCAGATTCGTTCAGTATCATTTCCCGGAGAACAAACCTATGAACAACAACACACGTCCACTCTAAGTTTTCCACGGACCCATCAACAGCCCAGGGAGACGTGACATCATCGACTCGGCACTCCTTCCGTTCTCCAGGATTTCAGGGAGAGGCAAGTTTATATAATAACGATCCTGTGGCCTCACGGGCAGACGAGGGAGAGATAAAGTGGCTTCTGTGCTTTCCGCTTCCTCGGCACACGTCCCAGTCAGTGAATCAAAGCTCAACTTTCTTCAGATGAGGGGCTGTTGCTGTCTGGCTTTTCTAGGACATAACCCTGGCTTCAGGCCTGAACTTCTTTTTTAAAGAAACAAACCTTAACATGGGAATAGAACCATGACTCTCTGATGCTTTAAAATAGCGCTTTGTTATCTGATTTAGAATAAACGATGTATTAAAACCTAAGTGATCTGAGAAATCTCCTTGGCCCTACAATAACTCAATCCCTTCACTTCAACACTCACAACTGTGCCAATCAAGTTGGTAAAGGAGAGAACAACGTTCAGGAAACAAACTGAAATTTGAAAATACGGAGAGAGGCAGACTGAAGTTTTCATGGAAAGAAATCTAAATTTTTTAAAAGAAAGCTGAATTTAAAGCAGTAGAAGGACAAAAAGGAAGGACTGTGACCATGTGAGCTGGGCACAGAGCCAGGGGCACGGTGACGCCTCAGAGCGGAAGGAGGCGGCAGTGCACACGGGCCCGGCCACCCCGACGGGCTTCCGCTCACCTGCGCCCGCTCAGGAGTCCCCGGGCAGGGGCGAGGACCTGCTCCCCACGTGGCAATAGAGCCCGGGCCCCACTTTCCGCTCTGCCCTGACAACTTGAAACTTCAAAATTAAAAAAAAAAAATCAAAACAACTTTTTAAAAACAAACGTTTCCATCTCCTCAAAAAAAAACCTCAGAGAAACATGAAACATACAACAAAGTACAAAGGAAAGTTGGAAAGAGCACAGAACTCTAACTCCAGAGTAGCGGGTCCACAGTCAGGGACAGGGGCAAGCTGTGGACCAGACTCCCACCGCGGCTCAGCACCACCGAGCAGAGCGCACTCAGCGCCGCGGTCTCTGGGCTGAGACAGCGCAGCGCAGCCCCAGTGCGGAAAGCACCCGACGCGGGTTCGGCCACCGGGCTGATTAGGACCGCCAGCTCCTCTCTGAACCGTCTGGGCCCTCACTGAGTGAGGGCTAAGCCCTGTCCTCTCTTCCCTTGTTCAGGCCCTGCGTTTCTCCTGGCCGGGTCTCCGCTGGCCGGCGGACGTCCACGTGTCTCAGAGGCCTGTCCAGCTCAGACCTTTTAAGCCTCACACTCATCTTTAACCCCTTCCTTTCCAGGTCTACCAGTTCCATTTACCTGAAAAATTTCTAGCTACATCCTAAAACTATTTCCGATCTTTAGTAAAGCTCAGCTTCTTTGTAAACTTTTATTCCAAGAAAAACATACTGAGTCCTGAGTCCTGATATTCCAGGCTCTGTACTAGGAGATAAAAAAAATCAACAACGCTTCTCAGGACACAGAAGCAAATGCTCTCTGACCGTGCACCTGCAAGGGGCTCTGGCAGCACCGCGGATCACCGACCAGATCACCCGGGGTCGGGCTGGCGGGGAAACACGACACCTTAACTCAGTAGGAAAGAGGAGAAGCTAACAACCAGCGGAAAATAAAAACACCCAAATGCACACAGTCACCTGAATAACTGAGTAGAAAGCTGGGCAACTCCCCACAGCTGCGCCCTGATGCTCGCGCCCTGCTAATGAAAACACCGCACCTGGACTGCACGCGTGTGCGCGCCGGCTGGCCACAGACTCTCATCCCCAGGTCAGGCCTCGCGGATCACGGCCATCTCCTCAGGTGCTATTTTTCACATTTAAAAAGCTCACGTGTTTCTTCCGCAGGAAAGGGTGCAGCAATAAAGACACAATGGCTGCCAGAACGCGAGACATGTGTCCAAGACCTCTGATGGAAAACCTTACGAAACTTTCTCGTTAGGGGCTTAGGTAACCTCCAAATACGAGTGCGCTACATACAGCTGTATGGGCTACCGTTTCCAAACCCCTACGTCGGCTGCTCCGGAGGGCGGAAAATGCCGTACGATTCCCACGGAAACGCTTGCCAGAGCCTTGCACTTGGCATCCCGAGTCCAGTGTCGCACCCACTCACCTGTGACTTGCTTGTCTGGAAGAGAAGGGATTGGAATGGCTGACCCAAACTTAACCAGGAGGCGTTCGTACAACCAGTCAAAGTGCTTATACCTGTGGTTTACAGATCGATTGGTATTCTACAAAACAAGGGAAAGAGGAGAAAAAGTTATAATGCCATTAGAGAAAATCAAGAAAAATGCCGGTAACTAGCAACTCTCGTTTGACACCTGGGGTACTCACCGTGGGCGTCAGCTGGTACTCAATGTAGCTCTTCAGCCCGTACATTTTGGAGCCCTTCCTGGGGTCCGCTACCACGCAGTCGAAGGTGGAGGTAGGGTAAACCCACATCGGGCCGTAGTCTCCGACCTGCATGGCACAACGTGCCCGGGAGAGTTACATTTGTTACAAGGAGAAACAGTGAGCGAAACTGATGTACCAAATGAGAGCCAAAGCTGAGAATCAAACGATTCTCTTTAAGACCCAGAGTCCTCTGGGGGTCATCCCTGCCCTTGTTCGAGGAGTGACCCCAACGCCCCCAGTTCTGCTGAGGCCGTCCTGCAGAACCGCCAGCCGCACCCTCTGCTCCTCAGGTGGCCACACGGCTGCGTGGAGCGGAGGCCGACTCCCCCGGGCCCCCACCCCCGGCCCCCACCCCCGTCCCCGCGGGTGCAGAATGGAACGCCATCTCTCTCTCTAGTCCAGCTGTCTGAGTTACATGTATAAAAGGGTACTTTTTAAAAAACATTTCTTATCTATCACAAGCTGAGAGTTCGTGACTTCAGAGTTCGGAAGTCTGAACAATGTCGAGCGGCCATCAGACTTTGTCAACACTCTCACTTTCTGGACACCCAGTCCCAGCTCTTTCCGAAGGTGGAAGGGAGAGAAAACGGGTGGGGCATGGAAGTTCAGAGGTTCTTAGGTCAGGACGGTGGCTGGGGTGGCTGGGGTCGGGGGAATTTTAATGAGACCAAAGAGAAGGCCTCAGACAAGAGCTACTCTGCCCATCCCCCCGCCCCTCGAGGAAGAGCCCAGGCCCAGAAACACCCTCAAGCTGCAGCCCAGACGTCTCTCAGAGGAGCCTCCGGGGGACTTGTCACTGTGACTGGGACCGAGAGACGGAGGGCTCAATACCCAGGGGTCACATTTTATTAGTGGGGGGGGGGGGAGGGCACTGCTGTGCCTTAAGAGCAAAGAGCCAGGTCTGCTTTCTCGCAGTTTCCTAAAGATGCGACGGCTTCCCCAGGCTCCTTTTCCACGCAAGAAGCCCACGCAGGCCAGCCTGCCTGCGGGGAGCACGGCCCGGTTCTACCTAAGACATCTGGGACCTAACTCCTGGGGCCCTTCAATGCTGCTCCACCACGGCCATGCCGTGACCAAGCCCCCTTTGGGACTCCGAGGGGCAGGGCCTCGGGCTCTTAACTGTGTGGAGATTTAAATCTGATGAAAAGAGCAATGATACATGTTCAGTATTTACCAAAATATCAGAAGAAAAAGTAAATTAAAATTATTTTAATCGAGTGACATCATTAAGAATATCTTAGAAGACAATTACCCCAAATTTGATTTGAGGAAAGAGGGAAAAAAAGGGGTCTTGGTCACATCCCTTCTTTCTGGAGTTTTCTAGGTTTCAAAGTTGTAGGAACAAGTAATAAAATAAGTCCAACATCATTCTTGCAGTTTTCTCCAGTTTCCCGGGACCCAGAGACTACAGAGTGAGACCAGATGTTCCCTCTTCCTCGTCTGAGTCCACAGCGATTTCCCTCAAGGTCCGCCTCCCCCACGGCTACAGGGCCGAGTCCACGGGGCCAGAAGACAGCCACCAGACCTCTCTGCCGGACCCTCATTGGGGAATCTCAGCTGTGTAACGCTTAGACGGGAGTCTACCAGCCATCAACGTTTGGGTGAAACGTAACCACCAAGTTATTCTAAGACGTATTCTCAATGCGTCCTTAACTCCCAGCTTTCACTTGCTACCTCCTTATTCTGACCTGAGGGCTGTTTACTGGAAGAAAGGCTAATTACTATCAACATCATGGAAAAGGCACTTTATTCTGGTAACATGCATGTACTGTGCCAGGAAGAAACCTAAATATTTGATCGGGGTTTATTGGCTCAATCTATATGGCTGGTAGAAAAGCAGCACATGAGATACTTCAAGACAACTTGGAGATGAAGAACGACTCGAAGAATATATGACTGTGGTGCTGCTGGTTCAATTACTGAAGCTGAAAGGTAGAGAGTATCTAAACATATAAAGAACAGGCATTACTTCATGCTAATTATCTTCAGTACTCTCAAAATACTAACACACTCTGTCAGTTATTTGGAGCATTAAATGTGTTTAAAACTGCTTTCCCAATGACTAATAATCCCCTTAGCTTTAAAGCACACGAAAGAGCTTAATCAGAAACAGAGCAAATAAACAAAAATGGACAAACTTACAATGATAGTAATCTTCTCTTTGGGTTTTGCTAGTTGCTTGGCCAACAAATACTGTTCCATCCCAGGCTTTGCAAATCCAGGAAACCTAATCATGAAGACAAATGGCTCGTGAGTGTTAGGTCTTTATTAAAAGAGTTACGCAGCTCTCGTCCACGTTTACTCAGCCCGACCATCCTAACCTTGCTCCGTCTTTCAGATGGACCAGAACTAGGAAACTGTGGTAAACGAAACCTAGTGCCATCAGATTGTTCGAGGGCCAACTCGTCACTTCATTAAGCGCTATCTGGTAAGAGCGGTGTGACTCCACAGAAGGTGTGATATTTGTGGTGCTCTGTTTGCTTAACTGGGTCTGAAACACTCTATCACCCCACGAAGAGTGAAGGGCAGCCCAGAGAAACGCCCCCAGGGTCACAGGAGGAGATGGCCCCGAGCTTGGCAATGGGAACTGACCGCCCAGGCAACGGCCACGCACGGGCACCTCTGCGTCCGAATTAAAGCTGCCTTTCGACACGCGCCCCCGGGAAGCCACAGCTACCCCCAGACACTGCCACTGTTCAAGAGCACTGGCGCTGCTTTCTGTTGGAACTGCCACAAGAAAAACAACAGTTTATGAACTACAAAAGGAAACCCATCTTCTTCGTAAGAGACCTGAAACATAATAAAATTGGCTACTTCCAGAAACCAAATCTAAATCCAAAGCAAATTTCTAAAACTGGAGAAAGCTGGGACCAACACCAGCCACCAGAAATGTTACTTCTGAAGAAGACAGGGTAAATTTGGGCTGCAGAAATTTTTGCAGATGCAAATTAGGACTGCTTTGATTCTGTTTCAACCTGGAATGAAATCTTAGAGCAGAAAATTCTTCAAACCAGCCCCTTCACTTGGGAGATGAGGAAACTGAGATTGAAACAGGTCGTCCAGCTCCCTCCAGACCCCACAGCAAAGGAGAGCGCCGTGAGGAGGGAGCAAGGGAGGCGGAGCCCGAGGCCTGGGCGCCCGCCACTACCTCGCGCTCCAGCTACGGAAACTTGGCCAGTCCTGTGACTCAGTCTCGGCTTCCTCACTTTCAGACAAGGACGAGGAGACACGCTCTATTTTAACGGGTTTGAAGTATACTGTGTATTCAGGTTTAAACAGAGAGTAACATCCATCACTGCGGACCATACTGAAAACTTCAAATTTGACTCTAAGAAACAGGATACTGTCAACAATAAACGACTACTTTTTATCATACAAGCAGCTGAGCATAAAAATACATAATGGGAGAAACTAGACAGAGAGGTAGGAAAAGTGGGTAGCTGAAAGATGACAATCACGGATGCTATTTAAACACAGTAAGGGGACTGGCAGGGCTTCTGAAACGTGTGCGCATGCGTGCAGGTCCAGACCTAGAGCCCGAGATCTAGACACAGCGTCCAGAAGTCAGGCCTGCCTGAGCGCGGTGGGGAGGGCAGCAACGTGGGTGCAACGGTTTGTAGTTGAACTGGAACGTTTCACCTAAAATGTCATATGGTGTGCAGAATTACATGCTTGTGATTTTGTAATAAAGGATTTTGCATTAACAAAGGGCCGTTATTTGTGCCAGACCTTGTGTACAGCAAACGTTACGTTTACAACTTTTTTCCAGACAGAGATTAGCATTCCTTGGTATCTGCTTTGAATCATGGACTTGGAACTTTGAGAAAAAGTGTCAGTGACTTTAGAAAATAAAACCACTTTGAACGTAACTGCTGTAAGAGGAGTACTTGGGGAGTCTCCCGCAGGGCACACGCCACCTCTCCTTCCAGCCCACCGGTGTGAACGGCAGACTCGCCCAGCGCTCTCCCCCAGGGAAGGCTGCGGCGCTCGGTCCACACCGAGCACGTGCTCCCCTGGGAAGCAGCACCTCTGCGAGTGCCGCTCGAGGCTCGCTCTCTCTGATCTGAAGAAACCCAGGTGGAAACCGAGTCTCGAACACACGAAGCGCTGTTTAGAGCACACAGCTCAGGAGACTGAGGGACCGGACTGGAACCCCGACCAGATCACTTCCCCTGTGTGAGGCGGGGCAGTCACCTAACCTCCTTGGGCCTCAGCTTCCCCACGTATGAACACAGACTATACATACTGCAAAGGGACGGGAGGTCACGTGAGAATGCATGCCAACCGCTCTGCACAAGGCCGGGCAACACGGCAAGCCATACGTACTAGTAAAACACTGAAAAGAGTAACTACTTTAATTTTCCTGGGATGTCAGCAATGAAACCTTAATTCGTCATGGAGTTGATAAAGCTAAAATAGTGTTTGCAGATCATTAAGTAGAACAAGTGTTTCCTTTAAAATGAAAAAATAAAAACCTGTAATAAGCCACCAAGCTAAGATCCAAGCCAAAGCGAGCAGTATGCAAAGCCTCATAAATCACTGAGAAGAGAAAAAGCCTCTCGTTCCTCCCGTCTGTGCCCACACAGAGCCCCCGCCTCCCGACGCCCCTAAACCTACTTGTTGAGCGGCAGCTTCATGGACGAGGCGCCAGGACGGCTGTTTCCGCGCTGAGCACCTCCTGCTTCGGCCGCCTCTGAGTCCTTGAAGTAGGGAGAGGACGACTTGGGGTCGTCCCAGTCTTCATCCCAGTCGTCATCGTCACCAGTGGCTGGGGGTGGGCGCAGCACACGGTCAGTGAAGAAAAACAAAACACAAAGGGAACGACTTGATTTTCTGATCATAACTACGGACTGGGCGGAAGGGCTGAAACAGGAGGGAAGGGTGTGCCCTGGGGTGCAGAGCACACGGGAGGAGGACAGGCTCTGCAGGCAGCTTAAGGCTTGAATCGTAGACTCTGTCTTTTAGTGCAAAAGACAAGGCAGAAACAGCTTAAAGAGGACTGTCTGTCCAGTAATTTCACGTGAATGCAGCCTGTAAAAACGCTGCACAGAACCCAAGGGAAGGCCTTCCAGGGCCTGTATGCTGACAGGTCCAGCTCTGCAAACTTGCAAATAAGCAGGTCAAATACCTGGACTGGGGAGGTCAACAGGTGTGAGGAGAAAGCTCTGAGAAAGCACTGTTTAATGTTCACAATAATAAAGGCGAGAGGAGGGCCCGGAGGGCCAGGCGGAGAGAAACAGGACCGGGACGGAGGGAAGGGGAAGGAAAACACGAGAGACAAAGGGTCATGGAGCAGTGCCAGCAGCCTCACAGAGAGAATCACGGCGGCGGGTGAGGCTGCCAGCTTTCCTGCTTCCGTGTCCACGGTCTGGGTCCCTGTCCCCTCCACCCCATGGTCTGATGCGTCCTTTTGCCATGTGATGGGAAACGGCCCCCGACCTCTGCCCTCAGAGTGCCACCACGAGAGACAAATGTCAAAACAAAAAAGAACAGAAGTAGCTGAAGGATCTGGGCCGAGGCTCCTATGCCGCGTCCCTACAGAACGAAGGGCAGCGGTCTGGCTCCCGGGTCCACGTAGCCCACGACTCCCAGGTCTGTCCACAGGCCGGCGCCTTCCAGAGGGAGCTCGGAGCCAGCTCCGTGCCCTTCACGGTCCCCGCGGGCAAGTCCCTCGCCAGGGAGCACGTTCCACTCCGGCACAATGTGCTCGTGTGGGGGCATGAAAGTGATGAGCAGATTTTCACCCTTCTACTTCATTTCAGGACAGACATAAATGCCCTTCCTTAATTTCTGCATGGTTTCCCCTTCTAGAAATTCCTTTTCTGCCTCGGTATTTCCATTAATAGCCTGGGAGTCCGATAGGCAGTTAAGGAAAAGATGAAACAGTTAAGTCAGAGACCATAAACTGGCGGGTGATAAACCGTATTTGATCCGTACACACATTTTTTAGCCCAAGACTTAAAAGCAAATAAATGTGTGTTACTTGCCGAGATTTTAAAGTGTTCTCTTGCTTTGCAGACCTGGCCTCTGCAAGCGTCTGCACTTGCGAGCTCAGTCAGATGACCGAGACTGGACTCCGGGTTAGAGTCAACGACAACCCACAGCAGGTGCGGGCGCAGGGCTTGCTGCGCGTGGACGGGAGCCCCAGAGAGCAGTTCCTGCGATCAGAGTCCACTGCACCTCGGGTGCCCTAGTCACGCTGAGGGCGGGCCCCAGCGCGGGCCCAGCCCCTTCCTCACCTGGTCCCGGGTAGGCCTGGGGGTGACCGAAGCCGCTGTCCCAGTTATTGGCAGTGCTTCTCGGAGCTGCCGTCCCCTCCGGCTTGGCCCCCCAGCCGTCCGTGCTGTCCCAGTTTCCAGGTTTGGAGGTACTCCAGGCTGACCAGGGGTCACTGCCACTGCCAACCTGTTGTCAGGGGTCAGAAAGAAAGACTATTTGTGATTTCTAGAAAGCATTACTCACTTCAGTAGGAGGCACGGAACAATTGAACACAGTAGGGATGTTGAAAGAAATCAATAGGGCCCTCGCTGGCGTGGTTCAGTGGACTGAGCATCAGCCTGAGAGCCAAAGGGTCACTGGTACAATTCCCAATCAAGGCACACGCTGGGTTGTGGGCCAGGTCCCCAGTAGGGGGCGCATGAGAGGCAACCACACATTAATGCTTCTCTCCCTCTCTTTCTCCCTCCCTTCCCCTCTTTAAAAATAAGTAAATAAAAAATTTAGAAAAATCAATATAAATGTAAAACACTAAAAATAAATAAAATTTTAAATAAAAATGTTAAACATGGAGGAGGGCACAGAAAGCAGCATTAACCTGATTTGACTGATGTTAACATTCTGCTGTATTTGCTTAGGATTTGACAGCCAGTGACAAAGGAAGTGTTGGGCTAGCCCCGCCCACTCCCTAGCTTCTTCCTTCCCCGAGTCACTGCTTCCTGATTCACAGTCCTTCCTCTGTGTGTGTGTGTGTGTGTACTTCCACTGTGTATGCCCATGCTCATAACTTTCATACTTTCAAAACGGAACCAAACATTATACTGTATGTATTCCTCTGCAACTTGTTTTTTCACTTAACATTATGTTTGTGAAACTATACGTGCTAACAGTAAGGATGTTTTATTCACTTCAACTGATTAAGAGCAATCAGTTGTATTTTTACTAGCATATTTTTATTTAAAAAAGTAATACATTCCCAGTTTAAAACAAAAACCCTCAAACAGAATAAAAAAACATAGTCTTTAAAAAAAAGTCCTCGGGTTGGGATAAAAAAATACATAAAAACACGCCTACGGCCTTAAGACGCCAGTCATTCCTTCAAAGATGACACTCCTAACGGACGCCTCGTACGCACTCACACATCCCATTCACGGCGGCCCTCTGCGCCTGAAACACGTCCGTGAGCCCAGAGGACACTCGCTGCTCGGCACTTTTACCCGCCCCCACCCCAGGAGGCTGGCACGAGCTCCGAGGTGCGCCGGCACACACGGACAGCATCCTTCTTTCACCCGGGTCCAGGCTCCACTGTGCGTGCTCCCCGTGACGAACCGGCACGTGGTGACGCTCACTTATCTGGTTTCCAGTGCTTTGCTCCTGTAAATAAGGCTGCAGCCCACGCCCTTGTAACCCCTTCCCCATGCGCCCACCGGGCCCACGTGAAATTCCCAAAGGAAATCTGCTGGGTTCCTGAGATTGTGCTCTGATAGTCAGTGCATTCTGTCCCAAGTTCTCCGAAGAGGTCGTACAGTGACATTCCTACACTCCTACATGCTAAGGAGTTCTGTCTTCCACAAAAGGGGGTTGCCTTACCCCGAAGATATTTTAAAGTATTTTTCTCCCATTATTTCTGTAATTTTAGTTTAATTATTGTTTTTTAAAAGACTTTATTTATTTTTAGAGAGAGGAAGGGAAGGAGAAAGAGAGGGAGAGAAACATCAATGTGTGGTTGCCTCTCACAAATCCCCTACTGGGAATCTGGTCCACAACTCAGGCATATGCCCTGACTGGGAATCGAACCGGCAAACCTTTGCTTTGCAGTCCAGAGCTCAATCCACTGAGCCACACCAGCCAGGGCTAAACACTATTATAAATAAGATTTTGAACAGGCAATGTATGGTACCCAATTTCAGGGAACACCTGCAGGAAGAGCACCTGTAGCCCACCTCTCACCCCTGCTGTACCCGCTCAGGAGTCAAACACAGTGTTGCTTGTTTTTTTTGTCTGTTTCCTTGATTTAAAAACTTTAAATCTTTAGCCTGTCTGGAATTTACTTTGGTATAAGAAATAATATTCCCCTGGCCAGGTGGCTCAATTGGCTGGACCATCATCCTGGGCAGGTTTGGTCCCCAGTCAGGGCATGTACGGGAAGCAACTAACTGATGCCTCTCCCATCAGTGATCCTCTCATTCTCTTTCTTCCTCTCTCTCTAAAATCAACAAACATATCCTTGGGTGAGGATTTTAAAAAAGAAGGAGGAATATAGGAATCCAGCTTAATTTTTTCTTTTAGTCTATCTGTTGTCCTCTCATTTAAGGGATGACCCACCCTCCCCCACTGATCTGAAATGTCACGTTCATCCTACACCGGACGGGGCCCACTCCCAGGCTCCGCTGTAACCAACATTCTACCTGCCCCAGCACCGAGCTGCCGCAGAGCCCACCGCACGGGATACCATCAGGGCTTTAGCATAACGTCTTCCACTGGTTTATTCTCACACGTGACCTTTGGCATCAGCTGAATATTTTAAACCTAAAACAATCTGGACTTTAGCTTTAGAGTGTCAAATTTTAAAAAATGTGTTGATTTCCATTTTCATCAGCTTAAATTTACAGATAAATTCAGGGAAAGCAAATATTGCCTTTTTCAATGTTGAATCTGTTTATATAGGAAAAGGGAATAGGCGAATTTCTCCCTCGCTGGAGCCTTCTTTCTCACATGAAAAAAATTTGGTGCAGGGGAGACAGGGAGAGCGGGAGAGAAGGAGAGGGAGAGGGAGTGAGGGCGGGGAGAGAGAGAAAGAGACGGAGAGAAAGACATGGGGGATCTCCCAGAACCTTCCCCAAGCTGCGTGTCACCTCCCTCCCCGGTGGTTTAGAGCCCTGTGACGCTGGTCTCTTCCTGCGTGGCACTGACCGGCAGATGGGCGGCTAGCTGGCGCCACAGCCCAGAGGCATCAGAAACAGAGCATGTGTTTCACATGTGGGAGGATGACTGCATTCCAACGTCCCTTTATACCCTCAGGGCAAAAATGAAGTTACTAGTGATTTTGCTCAAAGTCAAAGATTGATAGCAGAGATGTTTCAAACATACGACTGAACTTCTCGGGCCTGTGGCTTACAAGATGACACCTTCAAGCTACTCTAGAGGATACTGGAAATGCAGGTAGACACCGAGGGCAGCGAAGTCTGGAACAGAGCTGCCCTCCAGGTCGGGCTGGGAGTTCAAGTCCCAGCTCTGCCTCTTTCTAGCCGGGCAACCTCAGCTGGAATGTGAACCCAGGCAACCTGTCTCAGATTCGGAAAGACTGACAGAACTGAATGAAGTAAACCGCAAAGAGCAGAGGGTTATAAGCTAGACCAACAGGAGGAGTAAAAGCCCAGCGTTGCCATGACAACAAGACTGTACGTGTTAGCAAACTGTCAAAGGAAGATCTTCATCAATACTGAGGGGAAAATCGAATGTGAGCTATTCATAGCAAGTGTCCTAAAAAATTAACACTTAGAACAAAAGAACGTAACATGATAATTCTCTTTAAAACTACTCTGTTTACAAATTGCTTGTAAAAATGGCTGTTTTATTTGGCTATGTATATGATCTTAGCTCTCTATCTAGGTTATACAATCCTTGTAGGCAAATCTAGTAATTGCTGGCTTCTCGCCATCTGACTTTTGTCACTTTTCCTGGAACATTCCCTCTATCTTGTTTCAATCTGACTCCTGCTCATAAATCTTTCCAAACCCAACCGAAGGAAAACCTCTCCAGCTTCTCTCGCTGATTCTTTACTGGCTTTCCCGCTCTCTGACGAGCCGTCCCTGACCTCCAGGACCCCCCTCTAACATTGGCAGCTAAAACCAGCTCACAGAGTCTCTCAGGGTCTGTCTCTCTTGCACCCACCCTTCCCGCCCTTTGGCCTCTGCTTTCTTTGCTGCCCCACCCCCCGCAAGCCCCCTTTGTCCCTCACCTGCAGGCACAGGTCACACAGGAACCGTTCTGCTCCTCCCTAAGGTCGCAACCCCAAGGCACCTCTTCCCGGCTTATTTCCAGCTTTCCTCCCTCTCTGTCTATCCACAGATGTCTTCCTCCTCCTCCTCGTTTGCCTCCCTCTGGGGCACCAAACCCCTCCTGACTCTCAACCGCATGGTGTTAAACACCCTTCACTGCTCTCACTGGCCATGGAATGAACTGCCAGCTCTCAGTCCACCCGCCCCACTCCCCCCACCACTAACCTCCACCTCTGTCCCTCGGCCTTCAGTTTCCCTGTGTCCTTGCCTCTGCTCACGCTACTCTCTCTGTCATGCACACAGCCTCTCCCTCATCTTCCTCAATTTTGTCCAAGTCCCAGTGCTGGAAGGGCTCTGGCCCCAGAACCTGCCAGCTCACACTGCCACATCCGCACGCCCTCCCAAAGTCGGTCTTAAGTAGAGTTATTTGCATATCAGGTGGTCACTCCCACTAGTAGGTCGGGGTATAAGCCTACCTTATTCACAAAACATTTTGCCCAACAATTCTCAAAGTATCTTACATAAAGTGGCATGGTCTCAATTTTTTGGTTTTTTTTTTTGACTTAAAGTGGTTCAGCATGATGTTCTTGATCATTTGTGTGGAATGCACATCACTCCCTGGCAGACACCTGACCTTCACAACCCCGCCCCCACCTCACAAACAGGGAGGTCGGGTCTTCCTCGTGCACACCGACCCGAGTCTTTTCTCGGGAGGCAGCCTGCCCCGGTCGGTCACATGCGTGGTTTTCAGCACCTGACACCGCCACACTCTTAGAATAACCACGCCCCCCACTTCACAAATCGGCGTCAGCGCACTGCAGAGAAGGCGGAGGGTACAGACAGGCACAGACGGACAGAGGGACGGGCAGGTGTGTGATAAAGCAAGAACAGGGAAATGTGAATGGTAGCGTTCAGGACGCGGTTCACGGTTGTGCACCACGAAATCACCGAAGTTGTCAAGGCCTGAAGTTTCAGCAAATGCTGGCAGATCCAGCAAACAGGGTCTGTATATACCATTATGTGTCTCTGCACTCTGCCAGGACGCACGCAGGGGACACGGAAAAGGGCTGTGTCCCTCAGTCACGAGTGACTCCCTGCTGCCTATGAACATGGGACCTGGTACGTCGTGAGTAGTGATTGCTTAGTAAACTAAGTACTCGTCAGATGAAAATACACCCAAAGTGTGTTTGTCTGGATCTCTATCACAAATGCACTTTCATCTGTCTTTGCGGAGACTGGCCGATTACCCCTGACTCTTCGCCTCATCCCTGTGCCAACTAAATCAAACACCCCGTAAGGCCAGGAGCACCTCGTCCGCACATTTGCTGATCTAGCACTCTCGAGTGAAAAGCAATCCTAGCCTCATAAAACAAAGAGAGAATTGCATTTACACTGCCTTTATAGCTTGAGAAGTATTTCAGTACATCCACCGAGAGGATTAAAGCACAGGCCGAGTGTCTGCAGAAACTGCAGACTGGCTTGTACCTGCCTGCACACCCAGCAAGACCCCAGACGAACCCGCGTGGCCACGGGGTGGGCAGTGATGGGTGTCCCTGAGATGGCCATCCCAGGAAAGCTGTGCACCTTACAAATGCATACAGGAGATAAAAGGGCAAGGGTAAGAATCCTGGTCCACTCTGGCTGGGGGTGGGGGACTCAGCTGGTTGGAGAGTCATCCCGAACACCAAAAGGTTGTGGGTTCGATCCCTGGTGGAGGCACGTACGGGAGGCAACCAATACATGTCTCTCTCTCACATCAATGTTCCTCTCTCTCTCCACCCCCTTCCTCTCTCCCTCCCTCCCTTTTTCTCTAATAACAATGAAAAAGAAAACATCCTTGGGTGAGGATTAAAAGAAAAAGAATACTGGTCCACTGGGTTCATTTTAAATCCAGGGACCGCAGATTCAGTAGAATTTGATTTAGTTAATTTCTCATGGGTACAGCGGTTCAGAACTGGGGCCCCAGAGCTGTCTGTCTGGGATTAAGCCCCAGCGTTACCACTGACGAGCTGCATGAACTTGTGCAGGTGACTCCATCTCCCTTAGTGTCCACGCTCATGCAATGGGTGCAATAACTTTAACTTCCTCGTGGGAGTTTTGTAAGGATTAAATGACATGACATACGCAAAGCACTTAGCACAATACCCAGCACACAGTATGCCTTCAGGAGTGGTAACCTTGTTACATGGAGGGGTCGTCTAGAATACAGAGAAAAGAATGAAGACTGGCAGTTCCTCGAACAAAACCCAAGATGGCCAGTACACCTACTGTTTTATGCTTTGGAGGAAAAGATCGAAAAGTCCTGTTTCCAATTGGTTTCAATGCCAGATCACACGAAAGAGGTAATAACAAGCGTTTAAGATGTTTTCTATTCTAGCCAAAGATCTGTTCCAAACCTCAGGTTTCAGATACTTGAATGAAAGAGGGAGAAGAGAGAACTGTTTCACCTTGTGCTCAACTGTAGCCCTAATTCTCTGGGCCCTGGCACAAACGTCTTCTGAGCACTAAACGCTGGGACCGTGGTTTCCTCAAAGCCTGACCCCACTGTAACAAACTGGGCTGCGATGGCCGGCTCAGTAACAAGCCTCTGGCCTCTGACTTCTGTGCTGTCCACGCCGGTGAGCCCCTGGTCCCTCACCTGCAGGCGCGGGTCACACACGGACCCCCTCTGCTCCTCCCTAAGGTTTCAAACCCCAGGCGCCTCTTCTCGCTTCTGCCAGCTCTCCTCCCTCTCTCCGGTCCACCCACCCGCCAGTTAGCTCCTCCTCCTCCTCTCCCTCCTGTTCAGGCCCAAGCCCCTGCTGACTCTGCAACTCCAAATGTCCCACAGGCCTGAAGAGCTCTGTCACATACCTGACACAAGGTGTGCTTTACCTGAGACAAGGACCTAACTGAGAAGAAGGTATTACTTCTAGGGGTCTTAAATGGTTCTTTCCTCTTGCATTCGAGTTTGAATTTTACCTTATTTACGGAAGAGGAAGGAGAAGGAGAAGATGAAGAAGGTGGCGACTGGCTGAGACTTTCAACACAACGAATCTGAGCCAAAATATCCACCTTAAAATAAAAAAGGCGCTCAGTAAATGCAGGGGAAAAGAGCACACCAAAGCTTTTCACTGAAAACAGCGAGTTCACAGCAGGGCTTGGTTCACCAGAGAAATCCAGCATGCCCCTCTCTCTCTCTCTCTCTCTCTCTCTCTCTCTCTCTCTCTCTCACACACACACACACACACACATGCCGCGTGCAAAAGCAGAGCCCCGGGGTGCAGCGGTGGGTTACCTTCAGCGCCACAGCACGCGTTCTAAGACTGTTGCTGTCGTAACGCAGCATCTCTGAAGCACTGAGAACAATTATTTGCAGCACAGAACGAATGGAACAAGTATCATGCAAGTCACCCTGCCAACGAAAGAAACCAGAGAAATAACACAGCCAAGCTTTGAAAAACGTTAGATGTTGAACCTTTTGCTTTCACAGCCACCAGATACGCGAGAGCCCAGACGAGATGAGCACAGCCACCGGGCTGACGAGAGACGACCACAGAACCACGACGAACCGGACCCGCCAGGCCCGGCCGAGAGCACAGAACAGACCGTCCAGGCTGTGAACCCGGGAGCAAAGGGCTTTCGGGGTGCGCTCCCGCGACCCTGACTGGCTCGGTATGCAGCCTCGTCGTGAGAACAGGTCACTGAGAACAGGCAACCTCCCACGAAGCCAGGCAATGGCCCAAGTGGCATCGCTGCTGAGAGGATGGCTCTGGAGCCTAATTTCCAGGTTTCGAATCCCAGCACCGCAACGATCCATTAGGAAAGTCCCTGCCATCATTTAACATTCATAAGGGTTATGAGAACGCACTTTTCAGGGGCGACTCTCTTGTGGTCTAAGTGGTGGCATTATTTCTGTTTTATAGATGTAGATAAACTTGGTTTCAAAAATCAATTAACACGCCAAGTAGGCGACTGAGATGGAGTACCCGGGACACAGTTTACACCTCCACTTGAAACTAGAAAACAGAAATGACAAAACACGTGGAACTGTCTTCACACCCCGGGCATGGGGCACCACAGGACGTGGCCCTGCCTGCAGAGGCTTCCCAGGCCACAGCTGCGGGGGGGCAGCCCACGCCAAGCCCAGTGGGCTGCAGGGACAGCTGGGAGCCTGGGGCAGGGGACTGAGCGGGGAGATGTGGCCGACTGAGGGGGACCCCGGTCGCCGGCGCAGCGCTGAGCAGCGTGTGCGGGCGAGGAAACGCCAGCCGAGAGGATTCAGTGTCCATCCCTCACACGGGGCTCTGCTCGCCGGCCAGGACTGGGAACCCTCCTCGTTCGGGAGGCGCTGGGCACAGAACTAAAACTGGTTTGGCCTCGATGGACGGGCAAAATGTCCTAAATGTTGCTCTGGTCCCACTTTAAACCGTTTAAAAAATAAGACCCGAAAGAATTAAGCTGCTGCTAAGTGACTTGCCTGCATGCAGAACAAGGATAAAAAATACTGGCGGGACCACACCTCCAGCGTATCGCAAGGGCAGAGTCCCGAACGCCTGGCGTCCAGTAAGAAATCACCAGGCGTGAAAAGCAGCAGGAAAGTACGGCCCATAGCAAGAGAAAGATCAATCGAGCTGACCCAGGAATAGCACAGATGGCAGTCAACAATACTGAAGAGTAAGAAAATTTTAGGTATTGATGGGACAGAGGAAATGCTGTCAGTGGGCCCCCAAGGGGTGACAATATTAACTATAAAGAAAAAAACACTCTAGTAAATCCGCGGGTCCCTAGTAATAGTGAAAAAAGGAAAGAAAAACTCACTTGTCACTGTGTGAGACAACTATTCAAACAACCTCTTACTTTGAAAACTGGCAAAATTCAAGGGAAAGAGCCAAACAGTTCTACTGAATTCCATCAGAAACTTCCAAGGCAGCTGACTAGCTCCAGCTGACGGAGGGGAGTGGCTGCTTTACGATGACAGCCAGCGGGAGAGCGCCAGCTCAGCGACCGGGGAGGAAGGGTGTTACTGACTCAGGCAGGCGCGGACCACCAGCTGGGGCTGAGCCATCAGGTGGACGGTGAACGGCGTTACACGACGCCGGACAGACTGCTTCACGGTCGTGCGTGTGGAGAAAATAACCAGTCAATGGAGGCGCCCGACTGTCGTCATCCTGACCCACGGTCGTTCCGATCGGCACCGGTGGGCTGACCAGGTGTCACGTCTCCTGATGTGGCAGCACGTGTACAGGAGATCATCTACGATGCATCCTCAGCCCGAATGTCCGATGTGAATCCTTCCAGCCTTTGTGTACAACTTCCAGTTCATAAGAGGACAGAGGAACAACTTAATACAGAGAGGCACAAGCAGACAGACCCAGAAGATAGGAATTTAACAGGACAACTGGCTAAGTCAGAATTTTTTTAAAAAGCAGGAACAGTGATGAAAAAAGGAACTCACAGAGACATACTGAACATAACCAGATGTAATCAGCTTGGTTCGAGATTGGACACTAGCTCACAAACTAGTAAAGGACATTCTCGGGTCAGCTGGGAACATTAAAACTGGCCTAGACATTATGTGAGATGAAAGTTTAATGAAAAGGATCATCAGCTTTTAAAAGGTTACAAACAGTATGCAGTGCTGCACATGTCCCACAGGGACACACGTGTGTGTACACCCCCGTGCACACAGAGAGAATGAGACGCGGACCAAGGAGTAAATAGTAGTGGGCGGTGGGACTGGGATGCTTTTCTTTTTTTAAAAAGTATTTTATTGTTGTTCAATTACAGTTGTCTGCATTCCCCCCCACTCCAGCCAAACCCCCCTCCCTCCCTTGCTTCCACCCTCCCCCTTGGTTTTGTCCAGTGTCCTTTATAGTAGCTCCTGAAAACCCTTCCCTCCATTATCCCCTCCCACCTCCCCTCTGGTTACTATCAGATTGTCCTTAATTTCAATGTCTCTGGTTATATTTTGTTTGCTTTTTTCTTTTGTTGATTAGGTTCCAGTTAAAGGTGAGATCATATGGTATTTGTCCCTCACCACCTGGCTAATTTCACTCAGCATAATGCTCTCCAGATCCGTCCATGCTGTTGCAGAGGGTAGGGGCTCCTTCTTCTCTCTGCTGCGTAGAATTCCACTGTGTAAATGTACCACAGTTTCTTGATCCACTCATTTGCTAGTGGGCACTTAGGTTGCTTCCAGCACTTGGCTATTGTAAATTGTGCTGCTATGAACACTGGGGTGCATAGGTTCTTTAGAATTGGTGTTTCAAGATTGGTGTTTCAGAGTATAAACCCAACAGTGGAATTGCCAGGTCAAAAGGCAGTTCCATTTTTAGTTTTCTGAGGAAGTTCCATGCTGTTTTCCACAGTGGCTACACCAGTCTGCATTCCCACCAACAGTGCACTAGGGTTCCCTTTTCTTCACATCCTCTCCAACACTTGTTTGTTGATTTGGTTATGATGGCCATTCTGACCTGTGTGAAGTGGCATCTCATTGTGGTTTTAATTTGCACCTCTCTCATGGCCAGTGATGCTGAGCATCTTTTCATATGTCTCTGGGCCCTCTGTATGTCCTCCTTGGAGTGCTTTTCTTTTTGCTAGTTTGAATTTCCTAATTTTTTCCAGCTCACACGGCACTGGACTGAAACACGTGGACTGTTTCTATAACAATAAAAGGTTACTTACAAAATTCCTTTAAAAAAATAAAAATGCTAATCTGCAACTGCTGATCATAAACGTGATAGGTTCTGGTTTTGTTATACTTTGCTTCGTGCATGGCATCCTCGGGGACCTGGACCACTAAGAATCACGCTCCTACTCTGACAGCAGGTGTCAGTGTGAACGCAGTGGGACCTAAGCAGGAGCTGCTGGAGAACAACTCGCTGGAGAACAACTCGCTGGCCTGCCAGCGAGCGGACAAGACGCGGTCTGGGAAGAGCAGCGTTCACTGCTCAGGCCGTGAGAACGGCTCCAGGAGAGCAGGCTGGGAGAAGGACGGGACGGGCACCGGGCACCGTTCCTTCTCCGTGCCCACCTGAACCAGGTCAGACCTCAGGTGGCCCGGATCTGAGAATCCGTGGAAAAGACAACGTATTTCACTGAGGCTGCTTTCTGCCAAGCCGGCAAACGAGAGTACAAAGGACATATGGTCAAAAGACAGTGATGGGGAGTCACGGCTCCCACCACCCACCTGGCTCCTTACAGAGGACACCCCGAGTTTAATGTGGGTCAGCAAGACCATCCAGGTGGGTGAGTTCACTGAAGTAAGAGGGGTCCCTAACCAGGGGCTCGCTGCCTGAGGCACTGTTTTCTTGGGGGCGAGGCCCGAGAGGCATTCCAGGGTCCGCCTCACTGCCACGTAAGGAGACTCCTGCAGCGCCCTTGGCCACACACGTTTACATCCTGCATGTGGTGCGGTCGTCCGGCCCACGGCCTGTCTCACTGCCAGACCCTAAGACATGGTCTCCTGATCGGAAGGGGAGGAGGCGGGCTGGCATTCAGGAACTAGAAACTTCCGGGGCAAGACTGTGCAGGGGCGCACACGGAAACCGAACAGGGAGTTACCTGTTCTGTGAAGGCCGAGGTTACTACCATCTGACCGCCTCCGACCTCTGACCTTGAGGTTGCAAGCCATCGGACCAAAGTCTACCTGACACTGTGCGTTTATCCAACATTTAAAAACCACGTGCCCGCGGTGACAAGCAGGAATGAAAAGCAAACACTGTGTTTCAAACCTACACTGAAGAACACGTCCATCCGTTTCTGACACGACTCTTTCTGGAAGAGCCTCCAGAGGGTACACAACTCTCTTATATAAAAACTGAACCGTGTCAGCTCACAATACACCAGAACTGTAAATTTCCTATTTTGTTCCTTATATTTGCTCAAAGGACATCACCTAATTCTATAAATGAACCTCTACTAACTTCAGAAAAACACTATCACAAATATAAAACCTATACATTCTTTTAAAAATGAGGTCACTAAAACAGATTAAATCCATTGCTTACCAGTCATATCAATACTAACTGCAAATTTAAATGGCTTACCAAATCCTTCGTTAATTTACATTGTGAACCCGCAGATGTCAATACCGGATATTTACTTTTTAAATAAAGAAAATTTAAAATCTGCCCTGGCTGGTGTGGCTCAGTGGCTCAGGACACGCCTGGGTCGCAGGCCAGGTCCCCAGGAAGGGGTGCCTGAGAGGCAACCACACACTGATGTTTCTCTCCCTCTCCTTCTCTTTCCCTTCTCCTCTCTCTAAAAATAAATAAAACCTTAAAAAATTAAAATTTACCTTAGAAAATGGATAATACTTGTATTAGCCTAGACAGTTTACTCACTTTATTAGCACATAGTTTTAAAGCAGGTACCAGGCTTTATGTACCAAGCAGGATGGTGCTAGAAATAGCAAAAGACCGTTTGCTTCTTGGCAGATCTGCCTCTTCCGACGACGGGCTTTGCACACGGCAATGCTGTGCAGCCCTCTGTCACGGCTGTCTAAGGTAGAGACCAAAACAAACCCTTTGCTTTTGTCAACTGTTTCCCACTAGACAGAAACACACACCAAAACCAGCCTAAACAACAAATTTCACTGGCGTGTCGTTTTGAAAGCTTCCCCAGATACACAGAGCTGCCTCACAGAAGGCCGGGGCCGTGACCGGCAACGCTGCCGGGTGTCAGCACGGCCAGCCGAGAGCAGTTTCGGAGAACAATGCCAACAAGACCTACAATAGATGTATACGACCTCCCTCACAAAGCCCCGGGACTTCACACTGGAGGGATTCAGCTGGGGTAAGAGCAGGGGTGGGGGGCCAGAGAGAACCTTTTCAATAAGCGTTTTGTAAGAGGAAATCTCAATAAGCAATTATTAGAGGTCAAATAGCATCACGGACCTTATTCGAGGAAATGAAATAATAACCAAGCTTAATACTTTTGTGAAGGCTTCTTTTACTGATTTATTTCAACACGGGCTACAAAATGGCCTTAAAATGGCCCAACGTTGATTTTTTTTTTTTTTGGAGAAATGAGAAAGCAAAGTGTAGTTCTAACATGGGAGTACCGTTATTGCCTTTCTCATCTCTTAACCAATAAGAATTCCTTTATAACCAGTATCATTACACTGAAAATCTCTGCCTACTAAGAAGATGCTACACTCCGAGTGCCCACCTAGCACACAGCACTTGTTTACTATCTGCGCGGCTAAAAGCAGTGACCATCCGGGGGCTTTTCTGGAGGAGAGCTCACTGGTTGGATGGGCAGCTGGCAGAAGGCACAGCGACGGGCTGGTGGCCGCCCCTGCTCTCGCCACCCCTGCCCAGCACGCAGTCCTCCTCCGCGCGGGGGTCCAGGGGACATCGGCAAACCTCCAAGCACGTCCCACTGCAAGTGCCTTCTGATGTACTTGCGACTGAACACAAAACTGATCCCAGCGTTTGCAGAGTGCTCTGTTATGACGCAAGGCCTCTACAGTTACAAAAATGGAAGCAATGTGACAAAAGTCCTGCCTGTCACCAAGCTTACAAGTAAGTGATATAATTTATAAGAGTCACAAATAGTGCTGAAAGAATGAAGAGGAAGCATGAACCAAAGCATCGCAGGTTCGATTCCCAGTCAGGGCACAGGCCTGGGTTGCGGGCCAGGTCCCCAGTGGGGACCACATGAGAGGCAACCACACATTGATGTTTCTGTCTCTCTCCCCTTCTCCCTCCCTTCCCCTCTCTAAAAGTAAATAAATAAAATCTAAAACAAAAAAGCTCTTAAAAAAAAAAAAAAGAATGAAGAGGAAGCAAAGGGGAGAAGAAAAGACACAAAGACTTCTGAAGACCGTGCTGCTCGAGCTGAGCCTGGAGGGATGGGCAGCCTTCTGAGAGATGGAAGGAGTCACCCCGTCACTACTGGAAGAGGGCAAAGGTACAGAGAAAAGGGGCGCAGCTCGAGGCGCATTTGCAGAACGGCCAGTTGGGCTGGAGCCTAGTAGGTAGAATGGACCAGATGCACTGAGGAATCACAGAAATATAGCTCAGGGTGGAAAAGTACCTAGTCCCACCTCAAATTCAGATGAATTATCACACAGTTTCCTGCCCCACACTGTTCAGCGTCCACCTGACTAGTCCGATGGGTAGGACAGGGGCTGCCTCCTCCACGCTCCTCCTCTTTGCAGGCTTCAGGGCCCTGCAGGAGGCCCCGACTGTCTTAGGGCAGAGGCAGAGGTACGTAAGATAACTGCAAGGAACACTCATCGGATCAAAGCCCCACTAAGTACTAAGTACCGACATGACCACTTCAGAACTACTCTCCCAGTACTCCTTCCAACAGTTCTACAAGGTTTCACTGATGAGGAAACGGAGGCACACACAACCTAAGTAAGTTGAAAAAATATCAAGAAACAACAGGCCCTGGCTGGTGCGGCTCAGTGGATTGAGTGCCAGCTTCCAAACCAAAGGGTCACAGGTTCGATTCCTGGTCAGGGCACATGCCTGGGTTGTAGGCCAGGTCAGGTCCCCAGTGGGGGGTGTGGGAGAGGCAACCACTCATTGATCTTTCTCTCCCTCTCTTCCTCTCTCTCTAAAAATAAATAAATAAAATCTTTAAAAAAAAGAAATAACATTCCCTAAAGTGTACCCATTACACAGATGTGAGCGGCAACACTGCTCTGGTACCCATCCTCTCAGTGCTCGTCCCTCATGGTGGGTAATCAGTTAGCAACAGCTGAATGAGGACGCATCACCTAAACGATCATATCTTCGTTAACATCAATGCAAAATGTCACTGTAATTTTCTAACTGTCCCACTCTGCCAAGTCCCCTAGAAGCAGCGCAACAACGGTGCCCAGTGCTGAGCACTGCAGTCGCAGTCACTCTCATTTGCGTTGCGCCTGTGAACATGGGTGCTCCACCGAGCGCTCGAGTGATGGCCGAGGTCGGGCCCGCGCCCCGGCCCGCCCGGGCTTCCACACAGCCCACCTCAGCACAGGACCCTCCTTTCCCCCCATGCCCTCGCGTGGCGGGGTGTTCCCAGTCATGAGGTCTGCGCTCAGATCCTGCCAGACGCCGAAAGGCGACTCTGGATGAACACCCTGCCTGCTCTCTTATAATCACCTTTACAAACGGTCTTCCGCAGGTTCAACAAGCAGGTTCTTTGTTAATGCGCAACAGAAATGCCACACGGACATCCGACAGCTACAGCGTATCACGCGTGTTCCCAATGCACTCGCTCTCTGGAAAGGCAGCCACACCCAGCGGGGTCAGTGGAACGTACCTGGTTGTTACTGTTGGCAGCTGATGAATTAGTGTGGGCCGCACTCGCCGAGAGAGAATCGAGGAAGGCCTGGTCAGCCACTGAATTTCCACAAGAAAACGGGTCTTTTCCATCACTGGGTAAAATCTGAATGTCAAAGAGAGGCAGGATTATTTCCACAGATTAGAGTTACTTCAGAGTCAGAGTCCCTAAGCACAAGTAAGAACTGTCATTTATTATGGGAAAGGGGTTCATATTCTGAAAAGGCAAGCAAGCCCAGGACCATCTATAACGAGTCCTTTGTGTAAATATGCAGAACGCTCGAGAATGCAGTTCATGCCAGTATCTGCTTAAATCCTCCGAGTGTCCCCATTCTTGTCGATCGGGAGAATCCTGAGAAGGGCTACAGATTTCATCACCTTCTCCGGAGGGTTCGCAGCTTCCTACCCCAACTCCCAATCAGGAACAAGTGCCGCAGGCAGCACCCAGGAGAACACCTTCCCCCCCATATAGTGTCGTTCCTCTCTACTGGAGGGGAGCTGCAGGGACCTTTATTCTTGCTCTCACTCGGATTTTGCCACAGGGCACCAGGCAACCTTAGTTTCTATCATCCGAGATGAGGCAAGCTCACCTATGGTGTAGGTCCTTAGTTTTGAGTGAGCTACAGACAGCCAGCAGGGGGCGCCAGGAGGCTGCCAGCAAGAAGGCTGGCCGGCTCAGTGGGTGTGACCCAGGCTGGGAGCTTCACTCATTCAGGGTGTTGTAACTCTGTCCTTGGCATCTATCATACTAGAACTTCAACCAGGCCATGGTTCTCACAGCAGCTCCTTTCACACCCTCTGTCTGCAGGAATGAGAGAAGGAGCTGAGGGGTGTGTCCTAAACCACTACAGGGAGAAGTAATGAGCTACTTTAAAAAAATCTTAAACTTTGAGAGTCAATTCTCCAGCGAACAGTATTGTAGGCAGCAGCTGTTACACAATATGAGCAAATGAACAAGAGAGACCTGTATTCAGGATAATTAAACACGGCTACCCTTGGAAAGAACTTAATCTAAATATTAGGAGTCATCTTTGGAGCTTGGGTCTGTCGGCAGCATTTTTCTCAGTTCCACTTCAACGTGTTCTCCACGTTTTACATAATCAGCATGCACTACTTTCACAACGGAAATTTTTAATTAAAAAGAAGCTGCTCTCTTCCAGTGTGCTCTCTGAGTGGAGGTGGTGACTCATAAAAAGATGACGGAGACCGGGGGCGTCAGCATGTGGCAGGGAGCTCTTACTTCGACGTAGTCTGTGGGCACCAGGCCGCGCTCCCCTCTGCTGTTTCTTCCTTCCAGCCAGCCTCCACCAACGTCCTAAGGAAAACGTTTTTTAGAAAAGGAAGAGAAAAAGACTATAGTTGGAATTTCCTGCAGAAGTTTTGCTTTGTGAATTGTCATACATGAAAAACAATGAACATTAATCTTTTTATTCCTATAAAACTAAGTTCAAAATTTAACATTTCTAAGCCTTCTCTTTGCTCCAGAAAGTCGTATCATCTAAAAACAAGAACATGGAACTTCAACGGTAAGTGACCAGGGACTGACGGCAGCCCACTAACACAAGGCCACCATTAGGAGGTCGCTTTCTGGGTCCTGCTCTGGGAGGTCACGAAGCTGATCCGCAGCTCCAGGGTCATGCACGAAGCAGAGTGCACACCCCACCCCCAGAGTCTGCTCCGCCCTTTGTGACCACCTGGGCCAACAGAGTGAGGTGGGAATGGGGGGGGGCTCAGAGCCTGGCCTGAGAGGCCCTGCACACTCCAGACGGCTTCCCCCCCAAAGAGCTGCTATGAGAATACACTTGGGCTGCTAGACGATGAGGGAGACAGGGCCCAATCTGCCCACTGCCCCACCCAAAGCCAGCCACCCCCAGCAGGAGGCCAGCCACCCCCAGCAGGAGCCCAGCGAGACAGGAGAGTGAGGCCACGTGAGGCCCTGGGCCCCAGGTGACAGCAGGCTCCTGAATGCGCCCAGTCGGGGAACCACCCAGCGACTTGTAGAGTCCTGGTGGTTTAAGCCACTCAGTTTAGGGCTGCTTGCCATTTAGGGAACGCTAACCACTGACCCAGGGCTCCTTAGCCCTTCTGAATCAGTAGTCCTAGCAAACCAAATAATCCGGTACTCTATACCAGGATTCCTGTTTCTCAATCTGTTACCTCAGCAAAATCCCAGTTTTCCCCCTTAAAACAGTAAGAGCTAAGTGCATAAAGTGTGCCCTAATTAGTCAATAACTACCTGAATCCAGATAAAATATTCTTTCAAAAATCACTTTAAGCCACAACTTTGTCCATTTTAGACAATAGCAACTTAAAGACAATACTGTTTCTTCCGCGATATGAAGAACACTTCATTTAAAAAAACTAGATGGGTAGATAATCTAAATTTATCCTATGATTAAAAATAGAACCCATTTGCTTATATACACTTAGCATATTTTATAAAACTACATACACCGTATTTTGCCGTGTA
>CM052541.1:184923523-184947955 GCA_028533065.1 Trachops cirrhosus | reverse complement strand
GCAGCGAGTGAGTGCCTGTGCAGAGGTAGCTGGAAAGAGGCCAGAGGGCACTGGCGTGTGTCTGTTTGTCTTCCGTTTGACTGGGGAGATGTGGTGCATTCACAGGATTTCTAGCCCTGTCCTTTACAGAAGAAACATCACTCTTCAAAAATGCAGCAAAGCAAATGAGAAGAGAAGAGTCACCCGGTTACAAAGCAAGTCTGCCAGTTGGCAAGTGGCGTTGGCCACGCGGCTCCCAGAGCTGCTTCTAGGCCGACCCAGCCTGACACAGGAGCTCTGAGTGGGGGAGACGTGCAGCAGCACCCCCCCTGCCGTGACCACTGCTCCCCAGGATCTTCCTTTTCACTAGCCTCCTGGGGTGAGCCGCACCCCTCCGGAGCCCCGGCCTGGCCCTTTCCCAGCTGAGCTGTTGCCCAGGGTCCAGTTGTGGCTTTCACTTTGCTGTCTCAGACTTTTCACAGCGTAGTGCGTCTGCCGTGCAAACAGAAGCTCCAGCTCTGAAGCCACATGTAACCTCCTCTGTGTGCTCGCTCTGGGCACGTGCTCTCCCTGGCTGGGCACACGCTCCCCACCGTTGGATTCTGCAGAGCGTCAGAATATGCATCGGCCCTTCCTAGCCCTGGTTTCGAGGGACCCTCATAACAACCTGTCAGAAACTGTCAGCTTCATTTCACAAATGGAGAAACCGAGGCCCAGAGCACTTCCGTAGACTACGTCTGAGGTTATACAGTTGAGATGCACCAGAACTTGCTTCTAGGTCAACCCTTCCGCATCCTGCAAGCTTATGTCTTTTTAAAGAGCCCATTTTATGCTTAAAAGCTCTTTCTGCTCTGCAGGGCCCAATTCTAGAATAATAGGAAAGTGGTGACTCATAACCAGCTTGACTTCTTGCGCTGCACACACAAAACCAGGCTCTCTACTTTGTTTTTCCGAAGAACCCATCACGTCCTTAAGCATGTTCTTCAGCTCCGAGCATAAGTGACAGAGAGCAGTCAGGGACCCTCGAAACTTGCTGTCATCTGAAAGAAAACCAAACCGTGCCTCCAACACTCCAAAAATAAGTGACTCTGCGAAACGAACACCACAGGAAGAAACCGAAGCGCAGTGTGCCAGCTCTTCTGATACAATCGACGGAGTCACCTAGAACGCGATAAAAAATCCACATCCGTGCGGCAGGCGGCTGTGGGGGCAGGCTCCCCCCAAGGAGAAGTGTTTCGGCTCCGCCTGTGCTCACAATGGCCGCATATGGCGATAATAAAAAGCAGGCCAATCAGTTGGTTTCTTATTATTTTTGCAGTGCTCTGCCGACAATGCCCCTCAGTTCCCATGACTCCCTCCGCCCCCTCAGCTCACTGCCAAGAGTAACCAATGAGTGATTCATGCTACCCATCAGGTCAGATGGTTTCAAAGTTGTTTTTATGGCTTTTTAATTTTTTTTCTTTTTAAATAAGTAAATCTTGCTTCCCGCTGCTTGGTTGCCAGATCCTGCCTTCCCCAGCCTGGTTACCCCCAGCTGTTTGCAGACTCCTGTCAGCCAGGCCAGAGGCAGTGAGAACTGAATCCCTTCCCCGTAGGGAGTGCGGACTGGGGTCTGTCTGCTGCGGCCCCCACCCCCGCTCAAGCACAATGGGGTGACCAGTCCACCAGGTTGGCCTCTGCCCTGATCCTGGGTTTCTTCTGACCCCGAAATCCAGCCCTGGGTGTCAAGCTAGACACTTGTGCCCCAGTCCCTGCCACCTACTTCCTCCCTGTCCCCAAATCCTCTGTGTCCTGGACAGAGCTCGGTAGCACAGTGGCCCTGGCATCCTCCCCATCAGCCCTCTCCTGCACCAGCCTCGCCAGGCTGTCGGAGGTCAGTGCTGCCCTGGGGCAGACACGTGGGGTGGCGCCCCCCGCCTGGTTTCAGCGCCGCGCTGGCAGAGGTTGACAACCACCTCTCTGGAAGGAAAGAGCCCTGCACTAGTGACATGGTGGATGTCCTCGAGCTGCGGCCAGTGGCCTCCCAGGCGTCGGTGACTGCGGAGTTGGGAGGGGATGTATAGCCGGGCACCGCGACGGTCATGTAGACCCTCCCCCAGGCCGACGGAACAGGAACAGTGTTTGAATGAACTCCACAGCTTAGAAGATGTAAATCATTAAGACGTGTTGAGGTGTAGGTGTTTATTCATTCCACTTTCAGTATAACTTATCCCATCTGTGAGTTTACATACTTCGGTTTGTCATGGTGGCTTAAGTCAGTTCCCCTGGGCTGTCCCGGCCAGCCCCCGCACACCGCTGCCTGCTGTGTGCCCCAGGCCCCGTCCCCGCCACTCCACTCGCCTCACCCGCTGCCAGCCTGGCAGCCCGAGGGATCTCCGGGCCTGCCGGATCTCCGGCTCTTACCGGCCAGGGCCACGTGACTTCTGCGCTCCGGGTTGCTAAATTTAGTGTGGACATTCCAGCCCTTATCCTGCCTGGCCTTCCAGGGGCCTATGGCACCGGCTCCCTGCAACTCTGCAGCATCCTCCTTTCTCGCCGGTGGTTTCAGGCGGCTCCCACAGATTCCCGGGAGCCCCTGTTTCTCTGCTCGCCCTCTAACCGGTGGTGTCGCCCCGGATCTGGACGTGGTTTCTGTCCGCCCTCCGTCCTCCTTGCTCTGAAGGCAAATGTGGAATTTTTCCCCAGACTATACCTTTGGCCAGATCTCTCTTTTTTTAAAAACAATAAATGTTTATTTTTCAATTACAGTTGACATACAACATTATATTCGCTTCAGGTACATGACTTTATATAACTGATGAAGTGATCATCCCAATAAATCCAGTACCCATCTGACACCATGGTTATTACAATGTTATGGGCTGTATTCCCTACGCTGTACTTTACGTCCCTGTGACTGTTTTTATAACTGGCAATTTGTACACCTTAATCCCTTCCCTTTCTTCACCCATCTCCCCAACCCCCTCCCATCTAGCAACCATTAAAATGTTCTCTGTATCTACGAGTTTGCTTCTGTTTTTTTTTTTGTTCACTTATTTTGTTTTTTAGAGCCCACATATAAGTGAATCATATGGTGGAGAAAGCTCTACCTGACTTATTTCATTTAGCATAACACTCCTTGGGCCCACCCGTGTTGCTGCAGATGGTAGGATTTTATCCTACTTGATGGCTGAGTCCCATTCCGTTGTCTATACGGATCCCTTCCTTACCATTCACCTGTCCATGGCCCTGAGGTACGGACCTTGGCCACTGTGCGTAGTGCTGCGCTGACGTTGGCGTGCGTATGTCTTTTTGAATCAGTGCTTTGGGTTTCCTTGGGTAACAGTGCAGCCACCAGACCTTTGAACTCCAGGCTCATGCGTGTCGCTGCCCGCAGCATCCCTCCGCCTGACGGCCTCCCGCTCGCCAAGTGCCGTCCTCCCCGCCCCGAGCGTGTTCTTCGGGCACATTCCTCCCTCGGGCACTCGTGCCGGCCTCCGTTCCACCAACACTGACCGACCGCTGCAGACAGCACAGCCCTGAAGAGGCCACAGTGCCTGTCCTCACGCAGCTTACTCAGGGAAGGTGGCGTCACATCCTCCCGGTGACCTAAGCCCGGACACTGAGGCACCCTCGATTCCTGCCTCTCCCACATTTCTTACTTATCACCATTTGGTGAGGAAATCTAATCTCCTCCACTTCTGAAACAGGCCTGGAACCCTTCCTCTCCTTCCAACCGCACCGCGACTGCGTCCTCTCAGGTCCGGGGGGCCTGTCCCCTGGGTGACGCAGGAAGCCTCTCCCTGGTCCTTCCGTCCAGAGACTTACTGCTTTCTAGTCCATTCTCCGTCATGTGGCGTGATGATATTTCTGAAATCACACCTATGATCTTATTTCCTGGTATAGAATTTCTCTGTCTTCAGAACAAAAATCTCTGCTCCGTGGCATGAAATAAAAGGCCATCTCTGAGACCCCTTAGTCGTCTTGTCACCGTCCCACTTGGGCCCTGTGCTCTAACCAGAGGGACCCTCCTTGGGCCTCCCCACCCTTCTCTCTGCCCGGAATCCCTCCACCCTCCCACGCCACCCCCACCCCCAGTCCCTTCTTGGATTGCCTGCTCCTTCCAGTCACCCTTCAAAACTTGTCCTGACGCCAGTCTGCCAGTGCGGCTGCGTGGCAGGCATTGCAAAACCAGGGAGGGGCCCCGTTCGCACCTGTGGTCACCACAGTGTATCATGACCATTTTCTGGCACATGGTGGTAAGGTGAATAGTGTCATTAAGGCCACCAATGGGGCTGCTCCTGTCACTTCCTCCTGTGGGTGTTTGTGAGCCCTCCCACTCTGCATCCATGACTCTTCTCTGTCATGTCCATGTGGGACCACGCTGTCAGCATCTGTTGGCTTCTTTGGGAAATGAACTTCTAAGGGAGGGACTGTGTCCTTCATCTCTGTATCAACAAGGAAGGTGCAGGGCCCCTAGTATGTCAGTAGTTACTAAACCCTTGTTACTGGAGTGAATGTGTAAGTAATGACAGAGTGAGGTGGCCAAGGGCATGGGACTCCTAGTGACTCCTGGTGCAGATGTCCCCACAGACAGTGGCTTGGGCACCTCGCTCCACAAAGTGGCCACTTCATACGGTGGGTGCGCAGCTCACGTGAGGAAAGGGGCTGTCAGGCACCGGGTACACAGGCACTGAACGGCAGCTATCGTGACGATAGAATGTGTTCAGGCGCTTACGTTGCTCCTCTGTCGTGCTTCACAGCTCACTTTTTGGTGCTCCCTCTCATGGGTGGTCATTATCACCTTCCTGATTTTTACTAGGGAAGTGGCATAATCCTGATGGTGTAGATTATTTTAAACTGCTGGCTCTTGGAGCGGGGTGGGGGTTGGGTGTAAAAGTGGATGGCTATTCCAAGATCCAGTGTCCCGATGTGTGAGGAGGTACCGTAACTCACACACGGGACCGCTGAAATCTGGGGGAAAGGCTGCCAAAACCTGGATTATCTGGCCATTCCCAGCAGCAGTGGGCTTGGAGCCTGGCTTCCTCTGCGTACTGGCACCACTTCCCCGCATTCCTGACGGGCTGGCTCCCTATCGCCACGCCCTGTGCTGGCCAGACAGCTTCAGTGTGTTGGACTATGTTGCCCCCTAGGGATCAGGCCTAGTTTTCAGTGAGTCTTTCCTTGCTGGCTGGAGCATCTCCTCCCTGCATGCTGTGTCAGAAACTACAGGGGCGGAGAAGGGACTCCTGTCCTCAAGGTATGATGTCCACATTCAACGAGCGAGAAACTTGACTAATCTTGGAAAAACGTCCAGCAGGACTAAAACTCGGGAGATTTCTGAGTACAATGAGGCATGAGTTTCTGAGCCTTGTCCTGTAGGACAATGAATGATGGCAAGGAATCGTATCTACAGGGAGCTTGCAATTGACAGAGGACGGTGACATTTCCAAATTTAACCCTTTCAACTCTTTTCAATAGTCAGATGGGACTATCGGTAACTGCCTTGTTAGTCAGCTGATGCTACGTCTCGTCTCAAAGGTCACGCTTGCAACGAAGCTTAACTTCACAGGAAAAAAAAACAACCCACGGATATGACTCACTGGTATTATCTTTCTGCGGCCGGGGAGCTCCCTACCCTGCCTCTCCCATAACATCTGAGAAGATCAAAGCAGCGGCAGACAGATGTGATTACTGGAGAGGCATCTTGTGGGTAATTTTCAATCCCTGCCTTGCGGCCGTGATCCTAGAACTTACCAAAGGATGTGTTTAAGATTAAAAGCATTTAGCTCTGTTTCTTTATGGGAATAGAAAACCAAAATCATTCTGAAGTCATGTTTCTTTTTTTAAGAATCTAAACAACTTTTAAGTTTCTCATATTTAAGCTGAACTCACAGTGACATTGCCCCATTATAATCTATGTAAGTTAGATCGAATAGTGGGAAAGCGTCCTTTCTTTTTTCCCCTTTAGTCTTTGAGGAAAAAAACAAACAAAAAAAACCCCACAAAAAAACCTCCAAAATTATGCCAGGCTGTCAGTAGCCTCTGTTGCCGCACACATTCAAAGAGAAATGTCCCCAAACTATGAGTTGGTGTTTTCCCTACTCAGAGGACTTCCCTGCCCTCCTGGGAAGGAGGGAGGGACTAACGCTCAGGAATATGGTGCCAGGAGGGTCCCTGGGAAGACAAAATGACAGAGAGAGAGAGAATTTCTCCCTGGAGATTGTGAATACTCTTTTCAGGAGAGAAGACCCCTTTGCCAGGTTCCCTTTGTATCTCCTTGGTCAGGGTGGGGGTTGCTTATCTATTTCGTGTCTATTGCTAAACCCCCCACTGGCAGATGTTGTGTGGGGGGGTGGGAATGTGTTACCTGAGTGCTTTGGGTAATTCTCTTGGTGTAGAATGAATACTGGAGAGTTGACCGTCACTTTGGATACTGTATCGAGAAACTTTGACAGCCAGCCCAGGCGTTCTTTGGTGTTAGACAGATCAGAGGTCCTTGTTGATTAAATGAAAGTGAGAAAGAAATGGGAATACATTTGTACTCTGAATGCAGGACGCATCTGCTGTTGTCTTGTGGGGGACATCTTCCATTCCAGGAGCTCTCCCGCCAACCCGCAGGAGAGGGATGTTTGCTTGGTCCCTCCGTGACTCTCTGTGACAGCGGGGAGGTCCTTTCTGGGCCTCTGGACAGCCCCTGGGTGATGATGACCTTGCAGAAATAACTTTGACACGCAGCAATTTGCTTTTAGCAAAATTGAAGTCCTTTGATTGGGGATCAGAAGAGCATTACAAGAAAACTGAATCTTTTGACCTTTCTTTCTGAAGGGCAGCCACCAGATGCAGGGCAACGTGAGCTGGTTTTCTCCAGGACCCGTCTGCGAGGGGAGGCCAGGGGGTCTCTGTGGTTCGGCAGTGCAGGCACAGGGCAGTGTCTCTTGTCCCGAGATTGTTGCTCTTTCTGGAAACACCGTAGCCTCCTGAAATAGTTTCCCAGAGGTTGTAACTGGAGAACAGTCTGACCAGGGGAGATATTTAATGTAGGCAAAAGAGAGGCGTGGCAGGAGCCTGGTTGGGAGATGGGGAAGGAACCCTTCCCATCATGTCTCTGGGCCTTTTAGTTCTGTGGTCTTGGTTTCCAATCTATTGAGGGACACGGATTTAATGCGTGTCCTCTGAAGTACATCTGCCTTCTTGGGTGGCTGCCTGGCCCCCTTTCTCCCCCCACTCTTATTCTGACAACAGCATTTGATGCTTTGGGGTTTTGATAGCTGCACAGTTGTGAGGGAAAGCTCTTATTTAGAAATTTTGTCACAGAACCCCAGAGGCACAGGGCAGCTCATGAAAAGCTGATGTCTACTTTTACGACTGACTTTCCTGCCCATTTTGCATAAGGTCATGTACGTATAGACCCAGTTTTAAGAAAGCACTTTTTTTGGTCTCGACTCATGGTGGACATCCGATGAACACAGACACGGTTCGGAGCCCACCCAGCAGCCACTCCGGCTTCTTCCTTGCTAACTGAGCCCTGACGGAGTCCGAGTCTCTATACTGTGTCCCACTTCCAGCCCTAGAAGCAGAATCTCAGTGACTCTGCCCCAGGGACAGGTTTAGAGTGAATATACCATCAGTGCTGGCCAATAAGACATGTGGGGAAATCTGGAAGCTTCTGGGGCAGGTTTCTCTGATTCTTGAAATAGAGAGAAGAAAGAGACCGCCCACCTCCTCTTCCGGACTCTGCCATAGCTGTTTGTAAGAGGCAAGCACCGTGTGAAGGGGATGGGAAGGAGCCAGGGGTGCATCTGACCTACTGAGTGCAGTAGACTGCAGAAATGTAAGTTACTGGGATCCTTGGGGATGCTGAGCCATTGAATTAATCAGTTCTGAGAGGGCGATACCTCTGAATTTCTTGTTTTATGAGATGAAGCCCCCTTGTTTAGACCGTCCTGAGTTCAGACTAAAAAAGCGTTCTCAACAGCAGTCCACAATGGGCTGTGGCCTCTGTGCACAGGCTGCTGTATCCCCTGCCTTCTAGAAGTTTCTCCACCCTCCATCTCAGCAGGAGTTTTTCTAAGCTTTGGGCGGTGGGGTCTCCCTGCCTGAAGCTCATTAGCACAACCCCAGAACAGAAATACACATTAGCACGATTGCCAATGCTGATGCTAACTCCTCCCCCTTCCTCATCCTGGGCCCCTCATGGGGCCAGTGCTAAGCCTTTGTATCTTATCTTATTTAACTATCAAATAAGTTATTTAAATAAGATAGTTAAAGATGGTATTTAACTATCTTATTTAATTATCAAATTGATTCCATGAGGTAGGGACTCTAATTATTCCTGTTTGATAAATGAGAAAACCAAGGCCCACCAAAGTTGTGGTTTTTCCCAAGTTCTCAAAGCTCGTAAGTGACAGAGCTCAGGGTCAGCCCAGACTCCGGCCACACCCTTGCCCCTGACCCTGAACTCTCCACCCCACTAATCGTGGGGACCGCAGACGTTCACAGGGCAGAGACCTTGTCACCTGCTGGTTTCTCAGCATCAATACACGAGTTCCCCGGAGATGTGAAATCTAATTAGACTCTAAAAGTGATTGAGTATATAAATTCACCGCTTGACATGAATTCTCTTGTGAGTCCTATTTAACCTCCCTGTACCGTAGATTCTCTGTTTGTGACGTTGTGACAAAGAGACTTTCCACTGCCTACTTCCTCAGGATATGAAAAGATAAATGTGATAATGTGTCTAAAAGCGTTCTGCAATATTGAGAGGAAAAGTACTGCAGAATGCCAGACCATTGTTAATGTGATTTTAATAACTCCTCCCAACTCTTAGGATGTTGATAGCGTAATGGAACGTCTTAATTTGTTGAAAATTTTCCATACTGCTCCTCAAACTCCCAGGAGAAAAGGCTTTGTGAAAACAAAAATGAAAAATCAGAATGATCAGCTATCGGTTGAATGTTCTCTAATAATCATGTTTTACACTGAACAAAAGACAAGCCTGTGTTGAATTAGAGGCGTTCGCATCTTTACATTGGTGTTTGTAAAACGTAAGTAAAGGATGGACCCTTTTTAAAAAGATTTTATTTATTTATTTCTAGAGAGAGGGGAAGGGAGGGAGAAAGAGAAGGAGAGAAACATTAATGTTGAGAGATACATCGACTGGTTGCCTCTCACACGCCTCCAACTGGGGACCTGACCTGCAACCCAGGCTTGTGTCCTGACTGGGAATCGAACTGGTGACCTTTTGGTTTGCAGGCTGGCAACTCAATCCACAGAACCACAGCCAAGGTGACCCTTTTTTTAAAGGAAAAATTTCTTACGGATATCTGATGCCAACCTAAATTATGTTACTTAAATATAAACAGACTAAATCTAGGTAGCAAGCCTTATCCTGATAGACCTAATATAATTATAAAACCAAGAAAAATTTACAAATTAGATAAAAACAAAACGGCCAAACCAATAAAAGTTGGACTAATGACATTAATTTAAGATGATGGATGATGTTCTGTTGAAATAAAATAAGTCACTTTAACAATATAAAGAGCAAAGCTCTTATTTGGTTCCCTGCGTTTAGAGTTTCAGTTCCAGATTCCAGCGGCGGCCTGGGTTAAAATCCCAGCTCTGCCCCTCCCAGCTGTGCGGCTGTGGGCGGGCTAGTGACCCTCTCTGAGACGATGGATGCTCTAAGGGTTCCAGGGAGGGTTCCGGGTGGTGACGTCTGTTGATAACTTTGCGCAGTGCCTCGTACATACCAGGGGCTCGATACATGTTAGCTGTTACTACAGATGTTATTTGTATTACTTCATTAACACTAATTAAGAGGATTCCTATTTTCCATAAGTGCGCTTTGTGAGGAATTAATCATTTTAATAATTTGTGTCGACTTCCAAATGCTCAAACTCTACATGCACGCAAACTGTCAGGGAGCGACCCCGGAACACACAGGGCGACAAGGGCCCCCCGGGAACAGAGTGCAGCAGCTTTGCCGTCTGCAGGGCAGCGCTGTGCGAGGCAGTGTTACAATTTGCCTTAAGTGAACGGTTTGAACGGTCATTGCTGGACGAATAGAACAGAACTTTTCATTACGTGTTTGCTCTTGCACTGGGCGCCAGATGCTGTGAGTGGAGATGGAACAACCCAGCTGCTCCCAAACCCGGGGGCACTGAGCCCCGAATTGGCCCGAGGCTTATGAAGTCTCGATTCATTGACCAGTTTTTAAAAAACATGAGCTACCGCAGTAAGACGTGATTTGGTCAGGCTTGGCTAAGAAGTAGACTTTGTTTTTGTTTGGTAAAAGTGTCTTTGTGCACACATACATGGGTTCACATGTGCACGCACGTGCATGCGTATGCACACAGTTTGTCCGGCTCCCTGGGACCCTCTTCTGTTCTGTGCTGGGATATACTTTCTTGTAGGCCGTCTTTCTCCTGTGTTTCAGAGAATGTATTTTTGAGTTCATATTTCAAATGACAGAAATGTTTATTAATCGAATCGCCAGGGAGTCTTCAGTTCCCTCCAAAAATCTGCAGCTGCCCGGGAGACACCTTCCTCTGCCGCAGGCCTCCTCCTCCTCCTCACTGGGAGCCGGAGTGGCGCCCCGGGCCTGGCGGGACCCAGCGGCTCTCCACTCGGCAGGAAGAGAAACTTCCTGAAGACGTTACCCGGGTGGGCAGACACACGGCCCCTTGACAGGCAGTGTTAAAGGCCAGGTTAAGCATTGTGACTGGGAACAGAAGCTCAGGAGCATGACTGTCCCCTGCACCATGTCCAGCAATGACCACAGATGACCTCTTTTTGTATATTTGCAGTTTTAATGATTCCTTTTAAAGAGAAACAACTGTGTCATAAATATATACAACTTTAATCTTAGAATACTTCAACTTTTAGGCATGATTCTCCTCACATATTTCAGGGTTCCATAGAATGATTATGTAAAAAACATCGAGAATTATACATTAAAAACTAACTCACGAGACATTGGATTCCTGGGGTTCTACCTGCAGGGTGCCATCTATTAATCCCAACGTTCGGTGCATTTTTATTGAGCCCTGTTTTGGATTCTGTATCTGTCCTTCTGCGCTCCTGCCTGCAGGAGAACGAAAATGCCAGGGCTAGTGGGTTCGATGAGGAATAACAATGTATTTACGTAACATTGTACTCAAGCAATGAGACTGAAAATTCTCCCCCCACGTTTATTTGTTTTCATGCCCTCAAAGCGTAGTTGGGAAGAGAGAAAAAGAGCAACTTTGGATCAAGGGAGCAGTACCTGAGGAACTGGCTGGGTAGGAGTGGTTCCCAATTTAAAGGACTTCCCTGAGTCCCCACCCAGGATCCCAGGACAGGCCTCTGACCACGGGACGCACTTTGTCACACATTTATTTACTCTTCCCACTTCCTCCCTCATGAGTAAAGTCTTCATTTTCGTGTTCTTGGAGCCACTCAAAGGAGGAGAGCCTGTCAGTGACTCACCCATCCTTGGCTCAGGCAGGGGAACCCGAGGCTAGCATCACTCCAGGAGGGATGGAGAAGCCAGGCTTCCGAGTCAACTTTTCCCGAGTTAAAATCAAACAGCGGCTGGGAAGGATCAAGTCCTCTCCTCTTGGACCAACAAATCATGCAGGGAACAACAACATCCTCATTTAACACATGGGAAAGTTTTCTGCGCCTGTGAAGGCATTTGTTAGGTTTGGAGAAGGAAGAAATGTTGCTATAGAAACCCAGGCCTGGACTTTCAGGTTGTCCCAAAATGACTTTTTTACTTGCGTGCTGTATGCAGCCTTCACTGACACCTGGCTGCAGCTGTGATCATTGCTATTAAGTGAGCACCTACTGTATACCAGGCTGTTGACACATTGGATCTTACTTCTCACGAGAGCTTAGCAAAAAGGTAATTTGTTTGCACTTTGTAGATGAAAGGGGCAGAGGCTCAGAGAACTTTGAAACTGGTCCAAATCACATATGCAGGAAATAGTGAGAGTGAGCTTTGAACTTGGCTCTGCTGGACTCAGGACTCGATCACTTTCTACCAGTTTGTTTTTGCTTATTGTACAGGCCCTTATCCTCCCAGAAGCTGTAGAGGAAGACAGAGTCCAGATGGAGCCAGAAAAGTTACCCCATGAGATCCTAGTGTGGGGGTAGGGGATGAGATGCTGCGGTGGGAAGGTTTCGAGGTCCTTCAAGGTCCCAAGGGGTGGGCGGGGACATGCACCCCTGGAAGCACCATGCATCTCCTGGGCGTGGGAGGGCTGAGTGGGGGATTAGGGTGTCCGGAGTGGTCCATGCGGGAGGCGATTGCGTTTGAGCGAATAGCGGAAGCAGGAGAAAAGAAATGACCTTTCAGCTGCTTGTTGCCTTCACTAATCTACTAATTGCTTTAGACTATGTTTTGTATGCACGCATCATAATTAGCTTATCCACTCCCCTAATGGTGCCTGCATGTACGTTGCTCCCAATCCTTTCCTATAAAAATGTACGGGACCGATGGACTTAGGTGTTTGTGACTTTGCTGGATACTGCCCGTGGCTAAGCCACTGCAATCACGCCGATATCATTGGCCGGAATGCAATCACAAAGCAACGTTTAGCTACAACAGAAGCAGGGAAATGCAGTCGTTACTCCAGGTGGTGAGAATTAGAATTTAATTCTAATGGAAGAGAGGAGAACAGACATTGAGGATAAGAAACAGATCTTCTTTGAAACTTGAACTTCTTTGACTTTAAAAACACTCTTCCCTGTCCTCTTCCTATTGGCTCTGGGATGTCCTGGGATGAGGTCCCTCCTCCCACCCTCTCCTTACTGAGGTGCAGGGATGGGGCTGGACATGTTGTGTCCCCCCCACGCCCCAGGCAGCCCACACACCCCACGCACGTAACTGCCATCTGTATGCCAATGACCCCTCGCCCCCACCCCTTCCCTGTGTCCGGACAGGGAAGTCAATGCTCTCCGCCACCTGGCATCTCCTTCACCCAGAACAGAACCATCCGGGGCCACCATTGTCAGTCTCCTTTTGAAATCAGGTTTCTCAGAAGTCTGAGCTGGAACTCAGGATTTAAGTGAGATCCGTGTTGCCCAAGCCTCAGGTGGCCCTGGGTCTCCCTAGATCTTTTCAAAGGTCGGCGGGTTTGTTCTCGGTGGGTGAGACCCTTGAAGCAAAGGTCTGCAAACTTGTGATGCAATTCTCCTTTGCAGGTTTGCGCTGAGTGAGGTTCCTTCCCCTTATTATGGGACGGGTTATCTGGGGTGGTGGTGGGCCGCTGGGGACATTGCCAATGGGGTTTCAAAGAGGGGCATGCTTAACACGTGTCCCCACTGGTCAGACTTCTCCGAGGAGCTCAGCCTGGGACCTCACACCCCACACTCCCACGACAAGATGGAAATACATTTTAAGGGGACAAGCTCTGTTCTGCTTTCTCTGTGACACCAGCCAGGAAACCAGAGTCCATGGCCCTGGAGGGCGGGTCCGAGCACTGATAACCCACCCTCCACGGACACTTCCACAGGGCTGTGTCTTGCGACACAGGTAGGTCACTTACCCAGAACTCACGCTGCCCCCTGCCTGGCTGCCTGGGGTGGGGGTTGCGGGGGACACTCGCCCATGAAGAACCAGCTCCAGGAGAGTCTGGAGCCTCCTGGGCCCCCTCGTGGAGGATCTGACCACCCCGTCCTCGCACCCGGACACTGTCCCCATCCCCAGTCCTGCGATCCGCGGCCCATGCCCAACCCCATCCAAGAAGGGCGTAGTGTAGCTCTCGAGTTGTTTCCTTCTTCCTTGTTTTCCATTTTACTTTATTTTATTTCGTGTCTACGTTAGGTGGTAACTTTTCCACTTTTAACAAATGTTCAGTTGGGCATAGCTTTAGTTGTGGATCCAGCAAAATCAGTTTCTACTGCGAACAACGCATGGCCTGCTTTGAAAATACAACGAATCAGTGGATGTTGGCCGCCGCACGTGAGCAGTGAGCTCCGAGTTCATCTGTTGTTGTTTTCACTGAGCCTTTGACGTTTCTCCAGTTTCAAGCCTACCTTTTGCTCAGGCCTAAGGCCTTGGATGCCAAATCCCACGAGCCTCGCACAACGTGGGAAATGGTAGTGATTTAAGGAGGTGTGTGTGCTCAGAAGCCATCTAGCACATCCTCTGTTCCAATGGAAAGAGTACAGCACTTGGAATGAGAGCGCTTAGCTTTTGTCCTGGTCTGCCTCTTAGTAGCTGTGTGATTGCAGAGAAATCACTTTATGTGGCTGGCATTTTATCTCAGCTCTCAAGTAACATTTACCTCCCAGAGGGGGTGTGTGTGTGTGTGTGTGTGTGCTTACAGGGTGTTTGCTCCGTTCAGCACCACCTGCACAGTGATGGAGACCGGGACAGGTAATTAAATCCAAATTATACCTATAAAGACTCAAAGTCAAAATTAATGAGAATTTAACTAAATGGCTGAAAAAATACTAGCTCCACTCCTTTAGTTGTTAAATTTAGTGTTTATGAAAATTTCATTACATAAGAAAATTATTTGTGAATTGTATATATTTTTTACTTTGCAAAAATTCCTTGGTATCTGGATGATCTCCACCACACGACAAAAAATGCCAAAGCCCTATGATAAAGCTTTATCTAAAGTGGGATGTGCGTGCCTTTCAGTATTTTGCTGTGATGGGGGCTCACAGAGACCTTAAAGTGACGCTGACTGTGAGGGCTGATCACATATATGAGTAACGAGTTATAGGATGATGCATTAACTGCTCAGAAAAATCTACAGAAGAAATGCTCTCGCCCCAAAAGGCCATCAGCCAGGACCCTCTGTCGAGCACGGAGCCAGTGGCTCCCGAATGTACCCGATCATCCAACCGCTGGCGGGGGAGCCCGGGAGGTGCCGGGACGGGGTTTTTAAGCAGCATTCCGAGTGATCCTGACACCAGGCCAGATCTGCGAGCCACTGGATTTTAACCAGAGCCTCTCCCATCTCATTTCATTTCACTTGACCTTGGTTCACCCTTTTGGAAAAGAGTAGCCGATCACGCTGATCTGGACCACATTTCTTCATGAATCTGCTGCTGCCAGGTCTCTCTCAGCCACGCAGGATCAGCCCAGAGCTGTTCATATCATGGTGGAATGTGGCTTTGTCCTCAGCCCTTCCCTTCTCACACCTCCTCCCGATCCTTAGAGCTTGCTTCTCCACACACCCCGCCCCCACCAAATCCCATCATTTGCACTGTCCTTAAAGTTCCTTCTAAGCTCTCAGATGCTGGCGGGACTGTCTTTTCTCTTCCCCGCTCTTTTGTTCCCAGTCCCGGCTTCTGCAAACCGCTTTCTATCCTACTTCAGCAACACTGGGCAGTCACAGGGATTTCAGGGTGGACTGCTGTCATCGCTGGAAGCCTGGGACTGGGAATCAGAAATAAGCAGCGTTACATCCTCCCGAGACCGAGGGAGGAGCCAAAGTCATTGCAGTGTGGGAGGGGGCAGGAGCAGAGACCTTTGTTCTTCTGGGCATTGGGCCTTTCCTGGGGCAGAACGTCACCTGGACAGGCGGAAGTATAAAGCCAGGTGGGGCCCTGCTCTTCACTAAACCATGCCGGAAGTTGTCTGCTAGGAATGTGACGCTTGGTCATTTTAGTAGGAGTCTTGATTTGGCTGTGAAGGTGGAGACAGCTGCCTTCCTTCCCCGGGGAGGGACTTCCCACTCGAGGTCCGTGTGCTTGGTTGATTTGCGCAAGGAGAATATCCCAGGAATTATGCAGCATTTACCAGTGGGACCATGGCATGCCTCAAAAACTGCAGATTTAATTATTTCTAATGGAGTGCAGCTAATTATAGATAGATAATTAACATGATGATGAATTTGCTTGTTGCATGAGATATTCATCACGCTCACAATTCACCTGGTACGTCACAGCCCAGTAACCACACCACGGGCACCGGCACCACTTTAGCTCGGGGCTTCTCAGTGTGTGGCCAGCGAGTCACTGACGTCAGAATGACCAGGGGCAGCTGTTGAAAATGCAGGTTCCTGCATCGGCCAGGATGTCTGGGGCGTGAGGCCCAGGAATGGGCATGCTTAGCTGGGCTCTCAGGTGATTCTTAGGAACACCGAAGTTCGAGTCCTAGGTCAAATGAGTACCAAGTATGTGTTAGAGATTTTATCTGATGAGCATAGAAATCTTGACGACAGTCTTATAAAGTAGATGTTATTTTCTCCATTTTTAGATGGAAGCTTCCAGACAGTCAATAACATTTCTGAGGTCACAAAGCTAGTAAGTGGTAAAGCCAGGATTCACACTCAGGCCCAGCAAATCCCAGAGCCTGTGCCCTTCCCGACTCGCCCCCCACCCACCTTCCTGTAGAGGCACCATGGGCTGCCAGGCTACCTATGCAGCCTGGGCCGTTCGTGGTGACTGAGACGGCGCTGAGCGGGTGTGAGAGAGCCCCAGGCGGGGCCCTAACTCTGTGGGAGGCTGGTGGCAGTTGTGACCTCTCTTCTCCAGCAATTGCTGTGTTTATTCTCCTCTGACTTGCGGGGACTCGTAGCTCCTCAGAGTCCACACTCCCGGCTGCACCCGGGGCATTCCCTGGCCCCGGACACCCACGCTACTGGAAACACTAATGATTCAGAGCACAGGGTGGCAGGTGCGATGGGGGACTCACTCTCCCAGTGTGGGGTGACTGTGCTTCAGGGAGGGACACCGCACTCCAGTCCCAGGAATGCGATTCGTAATTAGCTTAATGATACTGGGAATTCCATTCTGCGCCAGTGACTCAGCCACAGGCAAGGGACCCAATTCTTGTCAATGAGGTGAGACAGAAAGTCTGTTGGCTGGTTCCTGAGATGGATTCCACCCCTAGCAGGAGCTGTCTGAGCCTTTCCACTGGAAAAATAACCCAGGGCAGGGTTGAAAACTCCTTCCCAGGATCACTGATCAACAGGCGGGAGGGGCGTTAAAACCTGCTGGAAGCCGAGTGTGAGCTGTGCCTTGGGGAGAACACTGAGGGGCTCTGGGGGAGCTAACGGGGTCCCTTTTAGAACAAACCATTCTGCCTGCTATAAATGGCAATACACACTCTAAGCGAATGTCAGCGAGCCCGTGACTCTGGAACTCGAGCAAGCAATCACAGATACAATGTAACCTTGAGGAGGAAAAGACGATGTTCCTTCTGGGTCACGCCGTGGTGTCATATTTACCGTGTCGAACAGATAACATCGAGAGTCATATACTGCAAATGTGATAAAACAACCATTCCAAGGTCAGATGCAAATGCAAAGGCGGAACTCTACTCCAGGTACCGGTAAGGCCGCTAAACCATGTCCTGTTGACAGACGCCCCCCTCTGAACTCTTACCACGCACTGCTGATGTCAGTAATTTGACTTAATTGTGTTTCACCTACAGGTCAGCTGGCGATGACCCTATACTTTAGGTTTTGAGCAAAAGTGACCTGTACGCCATCCCACGTGCACCTGCAGACTCCGGGGAATTCGCAGGGTGAGGGTCGTCTGTACTACACGTTTCCTTTGTCACGTCTAGGTCTGAAGTCCTGATTCCATGCAAATCAGCTCAGTTTATGGAACATCCCTGCATCCCGCCTTGCACCTCACTGCCCTAACTGGCCATGACTTTGATAATTCCATTTTCCAAAACGCCATTGACTGAGGAAGTCTGTGCATGTCGCTGACTTTTACTGACAGTTTGAGGCCATGGAGAGGTTTATATAACAGCATCTGAATCTAAACCAGAAGTTAAAACGGAACTGGACTGAAGAGTGAGCAGCAGACACCCAGCTTTGGCTTTCTGTCTGTTTTGTCGAGAGCGTCTGATGCGGTGTTTCTCCCGCCCCCCCGTGCACTCCTGTCTCCCCTCTCCCCTCCCTGGCCTCCTCCGCTTGCTTGGCTCACTCTTCCCCACTTTCACCCGAATCCCCCTACGCACCCGTGCAGAGCAGTTTGCTCTTTCTCACTGTCTTCTCCGAGACGGAAGGTGGCAGCCTCCCCCCTGCCTAGACTGACCTATCCAGGTGTTCCTGAAAAGGAGGCCAATTCTTTTTCTGCATGAAACTCTAGTGTCAGCTGGTAAATAACATTTTACCAAACACATGTATAATTCCTTGTGATAGCGACCTTATGATAGCTCTGAAGTTTATTTAATCCCTGTGCTACTTTTAATATTTTAGTTGAATGCTGATTCAGTACACAGAACAGCCTCCGTTTCCATAAGCCAGACAAGAACCTCATGATTCACTGGGCATTGGGCAGAGGGCTCAGAAGGGCTTTGCCTCAACAGCGGAGAATAATGACCCCGAGGTTAAACATGACTCTAGTCCACCTAGGAAATCGTAAGACAGAAAGACACACTTTTCCAAGTAACTTGTATAAAAATAATTCAAGAATCTGTATAGCAATACAAAAATATCTGGTATTTAACAAGATAAAATTTGTAATGCCCGACATCCAATAGAAAATTTCCAGGCACGTCAAGAAGCATCAGTGTACTCTTCACAACAAGAAGAAAATTGATCAAAATGAACCCAGAACTGATACAGATGTTGGAATTAGACAAGGATACTTAGACAAGTACTGCAGCTGTCTGTTTAGAAAACTAAGGCGAGACCGGGAATACATAAGAAGGACCCAAACTAAATTTCTGGAGAAGAAAGCTACACTTCTGAGATGAAAAATACATCGGATGGGATTAATAACCAGAGTAGATTACCAAAAAATTAGTAAACTTCAAAATAACAGTAGAAACTACCTAAAAGAAAAAAACCCAGAGAAAAAAGAGAGTTTGAACATGAACAGATCCCCAGGGAGCTGTGGGACAGCTTCGGTCAGCTTAACCTGCGGAACTAGAATCCACGATGGGGAGGAGAGAGAGCAGGACAGAAAAAATGCTTTAAGAGACAATGGTTGAAAGATTTCCAACTTTTTTGTAAAATTATCAATCCGTAGACCCAAAAAGGTCAACAAACTTCAAGTACAAATAACATGAGGAAAACAAGACACATCTTAACCAAACTGCTCCAAACCTGTGATAAAGAGGAAACCCTAAAAGAGGCCAGAGGCAAAAAAGACGCATTGTGAAGAGAGAAGCAAAGGCAACAGCAGACTTCTAACCAGAAATAATGCAAATGAGAAGTTAGTGGCACAACCTCTGAAGGACTGACAGAAGAAAAAAGTCAACCAGGAATCCTATACCCACTGAAATGTCTTTCAAAAACGAAGGCAAGCCCTGGCCAGTGTGGCTCAGTTCATTGTTGAACCATCCCACAAATCAAAAGGTTCAGATTCCCGGTCACAGTACAGGCCTAGGTTGCAGGTTCGGTCCCTGGCGGGGGCGTGTACAAAAGGCAATGGATTGATTTCTTTCCCTCTCTCTAAAAATAAATAAATAAAATCTTTTATTAAAACAATGAAAGAATTCATCACCAGCAGACCTGCACTATGTCAAAGAAAATTCTTTAGACAGAAAAAAAAAAAGATAGGAATCTACACAGCAGTGAAGAGCACAGGAACGGAAACCTGTGACAGAGCGGAGGGCTGGCTTGCCTCCGCTCCACCGTGTCTGGGAGCTCGGCTGGGAAAACCAGGATGGCCGGGGGCTGGGACCAGCTGGACACGTCCTCACTCGTGTCTTACATCTGAGCTGGGATGACCCAAAGTCTGGGCCCAGCCGGGACGGCCGACTGGCCCGCCTACGTGTGACTTCTCACGGCGTGGCCGCTGGAGTTGCCAGGGGAAGGGCCGCCATCACAAGCACTGCAAGAGGAGAAAGGAGAAGCTACCTGGCCTTCCGTGTGCTAGCTTGGACGTCACACAGCGGCACTTCGGATGCCCTCTGGCTGCAGTGGTCAAAAGCCTACTCAGGTTCAAGGGATATAGACCCCACCTCTCAATGGAAGAGAGTCAAAAAATTTTGAGGCCATATTTTAACTCGCCACATAATCCAAAACCCAACGTCTTATAAAAACAACCAATTGTTTAAGTCACACCAGGCAGTGTGTGCGGTCTGAGCTAGGCCTGGCTGATCCTGGCCGGGCTCATCTGTGGTCAGTTGGCTGGAGTTGGTTGGTTTACGCAAGTCTCGATGGAGGCGCTCGATGACTGGTTTATGGTCTCTCCTCCTCTGGCAGACTAGCCGGGCCTGGTTTACACAGTGGCTTCAGAGTTCCACCGCAGCATGAGGTCAAGCCTCAGTCAGAAAGCACTTTCCAGCCCTGGCTAGTGGGGCTCAGTGGATTGAGTGCCGGCCTGCGAACTAAAGGGTCACCAGTTCGATTCCCAGTCAGGGTCATAGGCCAGGTCCCCCGTTTTGGGAGCACCTGAGAGGAAATCAATTGATGTATCCCTCACACACTAGTGTTTCTCTCCCTCTTTCTCCCTCCCTTCGCCTCTCTCTAAAAATAAATAAAATCTTTTAAAATAAAAATAAAAAGAAAGTGCTTTTTATTTACACCAGGACATCCTGCTGCACAGCCTGTGCTTCTGGCAGTTATGCTGAACAAGGGGTGGGTGTGTGAAACCCCGGGAGGGTCAGCTCAGACCCTTGGGAGGGGAGCTGGGGGTGGCCTAGAACTCGGGATACTTGGACGTGTGTCCGAGAGGCTTACCGCTCACCGAGGCAGTGTGTGTGCGCTTGGGTCGATGACTGTGCAGAACGGACCTGCATTCAGCATCCGGAAATCAATCAGCAGTGGGGCCACTTAGAGACAGACATGGGGTGGGGGGGAGAAGACATGAACCAGCAACTTGGTTTTACTCTGGAAAAACAATACGGATCATAGTAATCCATGAAACGGAGGACTATTTCTGCGGATTAGTTCTCTAGCAAACGCATATGGATGCATACTCTTTGCAAGGGGCCATGCAGGTTGCTGTGGGTGGTAAAAAGGTGGATCTTGACTTCATGAAGCTTTCGATTCAGTAGCACGAGAAACTGAATAGTGACCGCACATCTCAGGGCCGTGCCGTTGATTTGCAGTTTGGTTACAACAAGCTCCAACGGAACATGCTCCCTCTTCTTTGGCCCCTGTGGCCCAATTATCCAGTCGCTGCTTAAACAGTTCGAGGTCGCACTGTTGAGATAGGAGGGGGTATAATGACTGTGGCATCTCCCACCACCAGCAGAAGAGGATTCAGGCCTCGCCCGCTGGGCTGTGCTCAGCAAGCATGGGGCCTGACGGACCCTGTCCCGAGGGAGGATGGCAAACTGGGTGCTTGTCCCTGACGTGGTTTGCAGCTTCGCAAGGCTACAGGTGTCCTCGCTGTTAGGTTGTGTCAAGAGCTAAATTTCCTTTGTCCTGCAGTTGTGAGCCCTGGGGTTCTTGGAGGGCATCCAGAGGTTTCCTGTAAAGTATCCATTCACGCCCAGACAGGAGACGCCTGGCAGGCTCTGGGCAGCCTCTGGGGGGTTGGTGTCTGGGTGCCGGGGGGACCCCCAGGGCCGAGCCCGGATGACACATCTGGCTCAGGAGGGTCAAACACAGGGTCCGAGGAAAGGAAATGACAGAAAACGGGGTTGGCTGCACCACAGGCCTGAAGGTGACAGTTCACAGTACAGTTCAGCTCTCTCAGGGATTAAAAAAAATGCGATTCTACTCTTTCAGGAGAATGTGGTTTCATAAGATTAAAGGATCTTTTAATATTAGGAAAAAGAATGTTTTCACTTATGCCCTGTCTACTTAAAAAAGGGTTTTAAGGTGGCTTAAAATATTAAAGCTGTATGAAGTGGGGCAGTGAACACGGAGATAAGAAGGAACTCAGAAGCCAGGGGCTAAGGGTGAGGTGGCTAAATTTAGTGCTCATTCTGGAACTCTCTAATTTAGGCCATAAAGGGGGCTGTGATCGGCTGTATAGTCCACATTGCCAGATTAGAGAAAACCTTCTAGAGAGAATATTTTCCAGATACTGAATTTTATGAAGGATTAAAAAAATGGATCCTCATAGGAGGGGCCTGGGGTGGCACCTTCCACCATGTCTTTGCAGTGATTTTGTAAAGATAAATAAAAAAAAAACTTGTGAGAATGTGAGGGTGCTTCAGTGTCTACTTGCAGGGCGACCAGAGTGCTGTGCCTTCTCTGAGCTTCTGTTCACTGCCCCCCTCCCCCAGCTCACAAGGCCACTAAAGTCGGACAGAAACCCTTTGCTGATGTCACTGCAGGAGGAGCTGGCAGGGGTCCTGGGTGTTAAGAGCACAGGGAGAGAGAAGTGAGGACGCAGCAAAGAGATGACGGTGTGCAGCCCTGTAATCCTTGGAACGCAGATTTCAGATGGGTGTGACCACAGAGTAGCAAGGTTTACAGCATCAAAAAAGACGTCCCTTTCCTCTCTTCATCCCTTTCCTCATCAGTGTCCGAGGCACTGATGGCGGCACCACCAAAGGACAGACTGAGATACGAGAGAGGTGATTTCCACCTTCACTGTGCCAGTCAAAAAGAGAAGGCAATTATTGGAGAAGCGGCTTTGGCCTTTGGATAAATGAAAGCACAAGAGAAAATCACCTGTTCGCAGCTGGCGGTTAGGAAGGAAACATCACAACACTTTACCTCTTGCACCTTAAGCACCTGCATCAGACTGGGCGATTTCAAAGCACCTGCATCAGACTGGGCGATTTCAAAGCACCTGCCAGCAGCCTGTCTCATCTCCCCTCCCCCTCTCAAGTGAGCCTTTGATGGCCCCACGGGAGGGGCTGCAAACCTCAGCGCCCTGAGTCAAAGGCATAATGAGGGAGAGCCACTCCGTCCTGGGGCGGGCGCCCCTTTGATCTCTGAAGCCGGCTCTGCCACTGCCTTCGTTTTCGCATTCTCTCCCAGGCACGGTTCACTCAGTAGACACACGCATTCTGAGTGTCTCTGTGTGGCCAGGTGTCGTGCAAGGGCCCACACCACAAAGAACAAAAACATCCCTGGTCACTGGTAACCACACTGAACAGCCAAGAGAAGCGCCAGGAAGGGCGACAACAGGCCTGCCAGGTTCTGCAACAAAGGAGCCGCCAACGTGGCCCCGGGTGGGGGAGACGGGAGGGTGACCAGCTGACTTGCCTGCGGGGGAGGCCCAGGGCCGGGAGTCACAGCGGCTCTGGCCGCAGAGGCTCGAGGCCCCACAAACAAATGCTTGTAGGCCCTATCCCGAGAGCACAGGGGCACTCATAGAGCTGTAAGCAGGGGAGGGTGTGAGCAAACCTAGGTTTTGAAAAGATCATGTGGTCTGTAGCTTGGAGAAGAGATTCGAGAAGGACCTGAATCAGGTTAGTACTTTACCTCTGTGAGTAACTCTGACTTAATATTTTCTTCAAGCTTAAGGTGATGAATAGGGCACTGTTCGGTTTCTAGCAGTAAGATTAGTGTGACCCACATTCCTGTTGGCCTGAAACAGCCCCAGTTGCTGTCTGTGGCCCTGGTACGACTAGATTACTGACAGTGCCCTTTGCACTCTCAAAAGCGGCTGAGTTTGGGCAGTGAATTAAACGACCACTCTCACCAGAATGTCATTCATCACTGTTCCAGAACACCAAACAGGCTCCTGGCTGGTCCGTGAGGGCGGTTGCTGGCTCTCCCTCCCTGGAGGGGCCAGAGTTAGGGCCGCTTCGGGGACGGCCGGTTACCTGGCTCCACGGTGTCTCCGAGAGTCTGGTTCTCCTTGTTTCTCTCCTCTGCCTCCTGGAGGGTCGGCGTCGTCCTCAGCCTGGCTCCTCTCGGGCTGATGGTGTTGTCACAGCAGCCACAGCGCTGCAGATGGAGACGGAGGCCGGGCTCTCGGTGATCATGAGCAAAGAATGGGGATGACCACACAGATATTGCAAAGCAAAGTAAGAGGGAAATTTATTAAGGAGAGGACACTCCCCAAGATGTGGGAGTGGGCCTCCTCTGGCCCGGGAACGGCTCTCTTTTGTTGACTGGCTATAGGCTTCAAAGGGTTTTTACTTAAGCGTCTACACATGCGATTTCCCACAGTCCTCCTTGACTGCGCACTTGGGGAGGAAACCCCAATGCTAATTACTGTCAGGTGTCACCCGGCTGACTGATGACAGCTGCAGGGTCTCCGGATTTCCTGCTCCATCTCCTGCCTCAACAGGACTCCCTGACCGCTGGGAGAGACGGTCTCTTCCGGCCAATCTCCGCTGTGTCCTATCAAGCCCAGACTGGGTCACAGGCTGCTGTGGAGTCGATGCTATATTAACTGAATGCCATGTTCTGTGCCTGAACCTACACTTCATGGTCTGAGATACTGTCACCCCGATTTGGAGGTCCACCCCTCGCAAAATCCATGGGCTGCGTGAGGTGGAGGAGGCTACGTGAATGAAAATGTGGGTTCCCTCAGGAAAGCGAAGGGGAGGAGGGACCCCGACCCCATGCGCAGAGGTGCACAACACAGGGCGTCGGCCACAGGGCTCTCTCGTGGCTGAGGAGTTTGGGGAGCTTGTTCGGCCAGAAGAATGGTCCCCCTCTTTGGGGGAAGGTCGTGCTCTCTGACTGAATGTACAAATCCAGA
>CM052541.1:184819837-184923023 GCA_028533065.1 Trachops cirrhosus | reverse complement strand
AGGTCGTGCTCTCTGACTGAATGTACAAATCCAGAGCGATGCACGTGGTGGCGAGGGAGGGAGGGTGGGGACCCGGCCAGATCAGCGAATCAACCCTGGTGACTGGGGGCGACAGATGTCACAGGGAGATCATCTCATGTCCCTTGTAGCGTTTTGGGAGGGACTGCTCTCTCTCTTTGAAGGAGAACAAGACTCCTTGGGACTGATATCTCGTTAGCAAACCTTTGTGAGCAGACATACTCAGTTCTGTTCAGTAGTATCCTCAGACCCGAGAGTTCAGTGCTGACTCCGTCCGATTCCTGCTGGAAGCCGAAGTTCGCCTCTAGTTTTCCTTCCTGCTGTTTGGGCTCCGCTGAGCTCCTGACGGATGGATGTATTTTCCCCCAATAGTGCCTTTGTTTTCCAAACATTATCTTCCACGAGGTGTCTTCACTCGATCCCGGGAGAGACTGAGCCTGACTCGGGAACAGACCAACCTGAGTCAAGTTTGTCTCTCCGTGTCTACACGTGTTTGCTTCTGTGTTCGAATCCTGGGCTTAACCCCAAAATCAAGTGCAAGCTCTTTAGGATTGGCCATTATTTTGTGTTTTCTGACCGTGGCTCTCTCCCACGAACGTAAGGGCTTTTACGAAAGAATCAGACACTTTCCCCCGATTTTTGAAAAGGGTGGAGGCGATGGGTTTTTCCTTGGTTCTGGAGTCGGGAAAACCTTATTTTATACTTTATCCCCATTCTGGCTGTGCTCACCCAAAACGAACAGTGGGAGGAGAGGTCGACGGTGACGTCACCGCTCTCTCGCCAAGAGGCGAGCATTTCCATAGGCCGAGGGACTCCTGGGAGGCAGCTGCACTGAGTCCAGCTGCCATTGCCCCGGGGCAGGTGGCCGTGGGACGTTCCCTGGGGCGGGGTCCAGAAGGGCCGTGGGTGAGGACCCCCTGCAGACCCTCCCAGAGGAAACACCTGCTACCGCTGGGCACTGGCGGTGGGGGCGGGGGGGGCAGGATGGTGCCGCCGAGCGAATACTGGACCTCCTCTGCCTCCTTGTCCTCTTTACGGCACGTGGGAGAAGAAGGGGCCACTCAGAGAGGGAGGCGAGAGGGCCCACACTGCCCCTCCGCCACGCCACATCTCTGAGGCGAGGGCTTTGTCCCTGCTCGTGGGAGGTGTGGGCAGGCAACGGAAGTGGGTTGGCATGATTGAACAGAGTTGCATTTTCTCCCCAAATAACCCTGTGTCATCAAAGAAATATGGAATCAGAGTAGGATCACTAAAGAACTTTAATGAGCGAGAAAGATAAAGCAATGCCACCTCTGTTTGGCACTGAAGGCCAAGTTAAACTTACTCAATAACACAGTTAGCTATGCATGTCTAGTAGGAGTGGTGCCAGACCGATCTAGCTTTCACTGTTTAAGTTCAGGACTTCTCAACTACGAGGGGTAGAAGCTCTTTATTAGGGCAGAGTCTTCTGTATCTTTCATGCTTTGATGTCTTTTCAGAATACACAGAGAAATAAGGAAAAGGATTTGAGTTCAAAGAGGCTTGTGACAAGTCTCTATAGCAACAGCTTATGGCTCCACCCTAACACAGGCCTGCTCAGCCTCAGTTACTTGTGTGGGACCTACTGTGTGCAAGGCCTGTGTTAGGGGCGGGAGAGGTTCGACACACCTGCGGCGTGTGGATGCGCCCACCCCATCTAGGGAGTGTCGGGCAGTAACTAGCAGGACAGTGTGACAGGGAGGAGACTGCTGGGAGAGCTCGTAGGGAGGTTGGGGAGGTGTGGAGGGAGAGAGAGGGGTGTTCCCGCCCCCCCAGGCGGGGGCTGGGGGGAGAGGAGAGCAGGGCATGCTCGCAAAGCAGACCGAGGGAGGCCTGCCAGGCAGAGCACACGCAGCTTTCAGTGACAAATGAGCAGGGATGACAAAGATGAACTCTAGCTGACCTTGGGCTGATCCCGACAGCCCACCTCTTGGTCACTCCAGAATGTGTGCGATGGTGGCAGAGTCACTTGGGGAGGGCCCTGGGGCTGACGGTACGGCAGACGCCACGGCTACTGCCGGTCAGTGAATGAAACGCTGCGTGCCCCCCACAGAGATGGGCCACGGGCGCGCCCAGCGGGATTCGCACTTACTGGACGTTGACTTTGCTTTGTGGTGGTATTTTTCCCTCCTTCCAAAAAGAGGCCATAATGGAAGCAGGGCATAAATCACTTCCTGGCAAACTGAGACAAATTTCTAAAATGGGCTGTGGCATACAACCAATTTCCCATTAAAAGCTGCTCCTTCTAAATGCTGGAACGCTATAAATCAACAAGCCTAATGGACTTTGTCCTATCTATCGGTGCATTCCAGGGCACTGAATTTAGGGTGTAAAACAGCGTGGGGCCTGGGGGGATGGGACCCTTCAGCAAAGCGCACGTTTGAAGATCTTCGGAGCGAAATCCTCCAGCAGGAAGCTCCCCTTCGTCTTCATTACAGGCCGTCACCACCTGCCTGCCTCACTCACTCACCTCTGGGTGCGGTGGAAGCAACACGGCCGCCTGGCAGCTGTGGGTCCGTGGGCCAAGGATCCCTCATCCAGCCGGTGGCCCTCGGTGGGGACTCTGATTCCGAAGGAAGAAGGTTCCAAATGGCTCAACACAGCTCTTGCCTGATAACCCCCATGGGATCTCCATTTCTGTGATTCTGCTCCTGTTCTAGTTGTTTGCTGAGTTTGTGTTGGTACAGGGAATAAGAAGCATAAATGGTAGGTACAAAATAGACAGAGGGAGGTTAATAGTAGTGTAGGAAAGGGAGAAGCCGAAGAACTTATATGTACGACCCATGGACATGAACTGAGGGGGGGGACCCTGGAGGTTGGGAGGGCGCAGCGTGGAGGGGAATGAAGAGGAGATAAAAAAAAGGACAACTGTAATAGCATAATCAGTAAAATATACTAAAAAAGAGAAAGCTCTGGCCTTATCACATGTGAAACACGGCCGCCTTCATGGCAGTGGTTTTTACGTTGCGTCTCCTGTGCCCTTGCCCGCTGCGTCCACCTGTCTGGCTCAGAGGACGGCCAGCCATCACTGCCTTCCTCCTGGCTTGCCTGCCTTCCCTTCTCCCTCTGAGCAGGACAGAAATGGTGAGGGAAGGGCTCTGCTTCGTTACACAGCAGAGCCCACTGTGACCTCCTGTCACGAGAGGAGATATCCTGTGTGGGGCTCTGGTTTCAGGTCAGCTGGGGACGGGGAGGGTTCCAGCATCGAAGTCCTTTTCCGGGAACCGCTGGCTGGCCCCCCGGCTAAGCGGGGCTGCTTTCCAGGCTGCGAGGACAGGGGCCCACCCTTGCTGCTCAGAGCCCTGCGGGGCCGGGGACGGGCAGCCAGGGCCCGGGGCAGCCAGTTTGGTCACGAGGGCTGTTCTCACTCGCTGTTCGGGTCACTCGGCCCTGGAAAACACAGCCGTGTTGCAGGATTTCTTCATTTCTTGGTTGCGCACCATCAAATTACTCATGAACTTAATGTAATTTGAGGTTTTCCTCACAAATGAATCACATGGCAAAAACACAAAGGAGTTGGCCAAACCCAGCGAGGACTCCTAGTTCACAGACTTTATCTTCTCTGTTTATGCATAATTTATCCCATAATCTTTACAGAGGAGAATAGCAAGGACAGACAGACACAGATAGGGCTGGCTTCGTGGTGCCAGTGGTACCCAAGGGCTTAGAGAGAGGCTTAGTTCAGAAAAGCGTTCTTGACTCAGACACCGCGCATGAGAAAAGAATGAGGAGGAGAGAACACTTACTCATTGCCACGGCTTCTTCGGTCTGAGAAGAGGCTTGTTTCTGCAGAAGCCTTTGTCCAGCTGGTATACACGAACACCTGTTTTCTTTACCTTGGAACACAGGGGTGAGCAAAAGTAGGCTTACAGTGGCTCAGATAAATAGTACAACAATTAATAAATAATAACACAAGAATATACTCTATGTTTTGCACACTCACAACTGTAAACCTACTTTTGCCCGCCCCTGTGTCTAATAGAGGCCCATTGAAGAGGGGCTGGTTAGACTAGGCTTGTCGGGTTCACGGTATATGCATCATTCCTAGGCATTGCTCACAGCAGACATTGCAAATGGCACACAGTGCTCTTTCTGGGGCAGCCTCAGAATCCTTCTCGGCCCCAGACTCTGGTTAGTTAGCAACTATCCATCAGTGCAGACATGAGAGGGACATTTTAGTCACCACCCTGAAGGTCAGGCTATTGCGTGAGCTTGGCTGCCTTGGGGTAGAGAAGAGGTCTTCTCTCCTAAAACATAAACCATCAGCTCTTGTCACGTAGAGGTTGACTGAGAAAACTGATTTAGAGAGAGGAGTTGATGAAATTATCCTCTGAATTCGTACCTTTCCAATTAGTCAGGTCACTGTTGTTCCAGAGATAGCACAGGTCAATGAGCTATTGCATTTCTGAGCAGGCAAAGCTCGATCAGGCAGGAAGCAGGCATCTGTTGTCATTTGGGATGGTGGTTGTTTACGGCCCCCTCAGAGGGACACCTCTGTCCTTTGACACCCATTACAGGTTGAGGACCATCTGATGGAGCCCCTGGTAGGCAGAACTCCTCCAGGGCTGAGCTTTCATAAGCGATCAGATGTGAAGGGAAGGGTGAAAGGGGGGATGGGGAATGGGAGGAGGGACGGGTGGCTGGGGTGAGGGCATGGCCCACTCCCTCCCCCTCCTGGCAGAGCAGGTATCCTGCACAGCACAGCCGCTATGGGTGCTGATAATGGGCTGGGTGTCAAGGGTCCAGACACCTCCCAACCCTGACATTTCATGTCCCTCCACAGATGCAAATAACCTGGGCCTGTGTGCACTTCTCCTGGGTATAGCCTACCCCTGCAAAAGGGATCTTGTTCTGGCCACCACAAGCTCCTGCTTGCCAGCGGTAACTCTGGTCAGCTTTAAGGCAACTTCCATGATCGGGTGGTGGACACTGTCAATCACCTGCCCAACAGCTATGCTCTCTTCCTCCTTCCTAACAGAATCCAGTCCCAGAGGAGGATTCCAATAAACCTTAACCAATCATGGTAATCCCATGCTGCTTGCCAGTGATTGGCTTGCCAGTGATTGGCTCGCCAATCCAGGCTAAGCCAATCAGAGCGCGCCATCCATGCTCTAATGACAGAATGGGGTGAGTTTTTGAGCAAGGTTTCTCCACTATGCCTCATACTTGTTTTTGTCTTTCCCCTTCCATCCGTGAGCAAGAAATGACCACCAGATAAATTGTTTCCGGTTGCCATGGTGTGGGCGGCCTCCACCGTAGCTGATAACCTAGTCTCGGTGAGGTCTCGGGCTCCTTTAGTAGCTTTTAAATCTGTAGGAGTCCAGTAGAGGTCAGGAGGGGCTGTGTAAGAGAGACGCTCTTTTCCACTTCTCCTTCCTTGCTCTCCTCTGTGGTGGAGGAACTGACGAAGGGAGATGGTGCTGGAAAGTCCCATCCTACCGAGGGAAGCTAACTAATTGCCAAAGGGAAATCCCCGTCCAACAAATGTGCTGTGTGTTCTATGTCTGCGACGCAGAGGTTTGGGAAGGGGATCCTTTGCTGGAGGGGACCCCGTCATCACGTGATAGGATAGGCCAGCTCAGAGAAGCCCCGGTCCTGGGGTGCTCAGCCCTTGTCCTCCTCTCTAACTTGAAACCCCAGAGCTTTTCCAGGGACTGGGTGTTGTTTCCTTCACGTCGGGCGGCCCCCCTCCCTGAGTGTAAGTCGTGATGGCGGAGATAATAACAACTGCTGCTTACTAAGAGTCACTGCATCAGCCACGTGCTCTGCATGGACCTTCCCTACCATTGAGCGCTGTTGCCAAGGACGTGAGATGGTGCCCACTGTACAGACAGGAAGCAGCGGAGGCCTGCAGACACAGGCAGCTCGCCTGGGTGTGCTCAGTCAGTAAGAAACAGAGCTTGGAGTCCATCCGTAAGTTGCACCCCTGTCACTAGACAGCACCACACCCACCATGACGGTGCCCTACCACACCGGCGTCCCCCTGGCCTGCCAACCCACTTGGCCTCTGCTTGTCATTGGGGGCTGACCTGGGAGGTGAGAAGGCAGAGAGGCTGCACTTTGCTGGTCAGCCAGCTCCCCAGCCAGCTCTCAGATGCAGCAGGTGGAGGGCAGTGTCTCAAACCACACGCACTCCCCACCCCAGTGGGACCCAAGGGTCTCAGTGCCATTTTACAGCTGACAAGCAAAAGACCACAGAGTGGGTGACCGGTGTCAAGCCAATCAAGGCAGTGACAGGACCAGTTGCTCGGCTCAGACCTTCTGCTTCTGCCCTGGTGACAGCGCTGCCTCTCAGGCCAGGCCGGCCAGGTCAGCCCGCAGATTAGACCAGCTCCCGACAGTCCTGGGGGGCAAACTCGGCTCCAGTTGGATCGGCTGTTGGCAACCGCAGGCTCGCCGAATGGGCAGGGGCTGCACAGAGAGCCACACCTGGGGGACTCTAGGAGAGGGTGGGGGTTGTAGATGCACAGGGCCAAGCAGAAGGAGCTTTCCTTTCCGGCCTTCACATCAGGGGCTGCAGACAGTCTCAGTATGACTAGTGTTTTCGGAGTTATTATTATGGGGCGGGCACACGGCGCAAGCTGTCTTGCATACGTGCCTCTGTCATAGCAACTCAGTGAGATGGTGAAGGCGTCATTTGAAAATGGAGAAAGTGACACTCTACAAGATCGAGTGACTTAGCTGAGGTCATAAAATTCGCAGGCAATGGAATCAGCACTTGAATTCAGAGCCGCCTGAATCTAATTCCCCCCGTCTTCGTGTTTGCCCAGGCTCCTCGACGCACAGGGCTTTTCTGCTTATCCACTCACGTCTTTCTGGAAACTGGAAGAACAAAGAAGCCTACCCCAGCAAAATCTGAATGGTGATTAGAAAATCGGCGTTTTCCTTATCGATAACCCAGAGCACCTGGTGCCGGAACCTGCCCGGTAAGTCTGACCCCACCCGGAAGGAGACACACAGGCGAGTATACTTCACCTGCCCCCGAGTGGTGGCTCTCCAGTGGGCTCACAAGCAGTGCAGGGATTCTGTTATGGACTGATTGTGTTCCCCAAATTCAGGTGTGAAAGCCTTAGCCCCCAATATGACCGTATGTGGAGACTGGGCCTTTGGGGAGGTAGAATGAGGTCATAACCGTGGAGCCCTAGTCTGGCAGGACTGGCGTCCTTAGAAGAGGAAGTTGAACCAAAGAGTTCTCTCTCTGTCTCTCTGTCTCCCCAGAAGAGGCTGTGTGGGGACACAGGAAGAAGGTATCATCTACAAGCCAGGACAAGAGCCTCACCAGAAGCTACCCACAGAGGCACCTTGATCTCAGACGCACAGCCTCCAGCACTGTGAGAAGACAGGCGTCTGTGTGGGCGCCCGGCCTGGGGCCCCTTGTCACGGCAGCCCGAGCAGACTGTCACAGTTCTCTGCAAGGAACCCCAACGCCACCTTCCGACGCAGGGGCCAGAGCACGGGCTCTGGGGTTGGGGGGCGCTCAGCTTCACCCCGGCTTTCTGTTTAGCAGGGACCTTGGGTTTCCCATCCTTCCATGAGCCTGTGACATGGAATTGCTATGATGATTCACTGCAAAGAGGCACAGAAAGTGCTTATCCTAATGGGTGGGGCATTTAATGTGGTTATCGTCGTCCCGGTACAGCTTCCCTCACTCTGCATGGCCCGGGAGAGAGGGGCTCGACCAGAGGGACTGGCATCGTGGCGCACCTGTAGAAGGCCTAGTTTCTCCATCACAGATTTTCTGTTACTCTACACAATCATTTCATCCTTATTTTTAATTTTTTTAAACTTTAATTTTTGATTTTTGAGAGAGAGAGGAAGGGAGGGAGAAAAAGGGAGAGAAACGTCGATGTGTGAGAAAAACATTCATCGGTTGCCTTCCAGGGACCAAACCTGAAATGCAGACGTGGGCCCTGACCGAAAATCAAACCCGCGACACTTCAGGTTGCAGGACGATGCCCAACCAGCTGAGTCACACTAACCAGGGCCCGCTTTGTCCTCTTTTAAAGTCATAGCTAGACCTGGAAACTGGTCTTTTCTCTCTGTAGCAGCTCCTGAGAGGTGGGGACTTTGGCAGGGACAGGGCAGCGTGGGGGAGGCGCGGCACCACCCCACCATCTGGAGTAAGTCTTGCTCTTGCTGGGGATTTAGGAAAACCCCGTCATCGGTAGAGCAGAGTGTACTTGGGTAACTACCAAGGTTCTCGAAGAGCTGCTCGAAGGAGGCACGCATTGTGAAGGGGCAGGAAGGCCCCATTTCCTGCAGTCTTGGGGACAGTCACACACAAAGGACACGACGCCTCGGGCTTAGTTACTTCCTCCTGCAGCAGCAGAATCGGTCCCTTTTCGAACATGTTTCCTCCTAAGATGCCCTGACGTCCCTCTAAATCAGGCAGCTGGATGTGTGCAGGCCAAATGGGACTTTTGCTCCACAAAGGAAACTGGGCCACTGATCGGGAGCCTAAAATAGCCCTAACCCAGGAAATCCTGAACTGGTTTTCCCGGCTCCTCAGAGATGCGGAGGGACCGAGACATCACATCCCCACTCCCTGTCTTCGGACACGAACTGGGCACCGATCGTGGGCGCCAGTCCATGGGGAAGAGAGCCTGCTGGTGCTGCCAGGGCCAGACTCAGGACGGAGGCCCCCCTGATGGGACATCTGTACCTGCCGTGACTTTTCACGGGAGAGACACGTGGGAAACGTCTTCTGTTCGTTTCACAATTCGTTCTACTGTGTATAATTTACTTTTGATCATATCATCACTTTTTTGAACATGTGGCCAGTGCTTTTAATTTAATTAATAGACTTTATTATTTAGAGCAGTTTTTGGTTCCTAGCAAAACTGAGCAGAAAGTGTAGAGAGTTCTCGTGTGCCCCTTTGGTTCCAGTGGCCACTGGGGAGGGCGGGCAGGAGGGCGTGACAAGGAGAGAGGGAGCTGCCAGCGGAGCGTGGAGGGAGTCCGGAGAGCCTTGGCCCAGCCTGGTCCTTACTTGTTCTGCAAGTATTAGGAGGCAGAGTCCTTGTCCTGAGGAGTCCTTGGTCACGAGGAGTGACAGACTGTCCAAAGCCTTGCCTTAGGGACAATTTTTACATCCTTTTTATTCCCCAGCGCTGGACCAGAGCTGCTGACAAGCTGGGTCTAAAAGGCGGGCGTCGGGTTACCAATCCTGCCTTCCTTTGCTTACCCTCCAGTGGAAGGTCAGAAAGTCAGGAGATGGTTATAAACAGGCGGCAGAGGTCGGGACAGCGTGGGGCCAGGAGCCACGCGGGCCGGCTGTCACCACCCTCGAGTCCTGGCGACAGGTGGCTGTGGAGGTGACTTCACAGTCCGCTCAGTGTCCCTGTGTCTGTGCGAAGGTCACTTGCCGGGAGGTGGTGGTGATGAAGCAGGAGCTTTATCCTGCCCTAGAATGGGAGACGGCCATGTCTTTTTATTCCTACCCCCCACCCCACCGCTGTGTGTGTGTGTTGGGGGGGACTCACAGCACTGACACGCCATTGAGCCCCAGCAACCATGGCTGTGCTGAAAGCCCACAAAGGGGAAAACTGTAAGACCTCTCCCACCCACGCAGGATGTTGGGAGTTCTCGAGCTCCTCTGAAGCTGGTAGGGACGTCACACACTGACGGGCCTCTGGAACTGGGGCCCAGGACGGAGGGACAAGCGCAGCTTGAGCAGCCTCCACAGACCAGCCCCTGGGCCCCGGGCCCGTGCACCTGCCGCTGCAAAACTCAACTTCTCCTGACTTAAAGTCCGCCCTGGCCAGGGGGTTCAATGGTTGGAGTGTTGTCCCGTAACTGAAAGGTTGTGGGTTCGATTCCAGGTCAGGGCACATGCCAATCCTGGCACAGCTTCCTGCTCTGGGCGAATATGAAGGCAACCAATCAATGCTTCTCTCCCATTGATGTTTCTCTCTAAAAAGCAAACAAACAAACAAAAAGACTGTCCTTGGGTGAGGATACCAAAAGGGTCTTTCATCTATTTAAAAACACAAGCACCTACTGTGTGCCAGGCATTGTTCTGGGCTCTGGGAATACAGTAGTGAGCCACACAGTCCCTGCTTTTTAGGGGGTTTGTGCTTTATTTTGGGGAATGGGATAAAAATAACTTCGGTGTGGTATACAAGTATACCATGACGTTGAGAAGCAAAAAGTGCTATGGAAAATTAAAAAAGCAAAGTGAGGGGCTGGAGACGGGTGGAGGGGGTGGGCGTATTAAAGGGATTTGAGCTAAGAAGGGGGTCACAGATGCCTGGAGAGGGGGTTCCACCCCGGCCGCAGCTGAGGCGCCGTGTGTCAGAGGAGAGGCTGGGGCGGCTGGAGTGCGGACAGGAGGCGGGAGGGACGGTGGGCCCAGAGCCAATTTTGTCTGGGTCGGCCCCACAGGCCGCTGAGGGAGAAACTGCACGTGGCCAGGGGCCCAGCCCTCTCTGCACCAGGCACAAATTTCACAGTCGCCAACTGTGCTGTAAAAAAAGCGAAGCCAACTCCGAGCCACCACAGCTGAGAAGTCAATCTAGGTACCGCTAGGCAAAGTGAGTCTGTCAGGGATTTCCCTGGTCACCTTACAGTCCCCTCAACCCCTCATGCTGGGGGCTTCTCAAATTCGTGTGCTGTTTGTCATGGTGTCCTTGATCACTGTTTCTGCTTGGTGGCCACTGTGGGGATATGACACCCCTCACAGCATCATCAGTGAGGCTGTGGCTCTCGGCATCCAGTTGCATCTGCTCGTGGCAACCCCATCGGACCCCAGAGGGCTGCCGCCACCCTGGGGTGCTGCTCAGGTGGTAAACATCATAGCTCTGCGTGTTCACTCAGATGGTTTGTGGCAGTTAAGTCACCATCTGCTTGTAAACACCAGTCCAGGTGAGTTCCCCCAGCAGATGGAAGTAACAGGTCTTAGGACCTTCTCCTGTGTTGTGCACAGACGCTCCGCCCGCTGCTCCTCTCTGCCGCGGGGGCCTGGGAGCGAAGGGTGGGCTCTCTCTGTCTCTCTGCTCTTCCCCAACCCGCTGTGATTTCCACCAGCTGCAAACCACATCAGAACTGAGTCTGTAGGCAAACAATTCCTGATGTCTTCTTTTGAATTATCTGTATACTCACTGATATTTTAAATAAAATAGAGAACTGAATGTAGCTCGCTTGGTTTCCATGGGTTACAAAAACAGAAGTAGATTCTGTTAAAAAAGAAAAAGCAAAAGCTCTGCTCCCCCCTTAGATGGTGCCTGCCCTCCCGAGCGGCTCAGAGGGGCCCCCCTGCTTCCCAGCAACCAAGGGCGCCCGGGGAAGGCTCTGAGGGATTCTGCTCAGCAACAGACCCCCCACCCCCCACCCCATGATGGAGCTGATCCGGAGGTGTTTGCGGAAACAGAGGCCAGCCCCTTCCTTTGGATAATACAGACTTTAAAAATAGGTTAACCACAGCCACAGGAAGCGCGCATGTGAATGAAGTTCTGAAAATACATAGAAGCCCCTTGGTCCCACGGAAGTGCCAAATCACAGGGAAGGTGACAGCTGGGGTGGGGGGCTCTTCCTTTCGGAGGTCCTCGGTTTACATCCTGTGCGGGACAGAAGCAGGGGGCTGTCCTCGTGAAGTGGTGGCGCTGAGTGCTGCCCACTGAGCACAGGAGGATTTGCGGGGGCGGGGGGGGGGGGAGAGCTTCCTAGAAGGGCTCCTCCCAGCTGCGCTGGGTCACCCGCCGAAGTGTTCTTGGACTAGGTTTTATTGCAGAATGTTAGTTTTCATTTAGATCTAGGACAACCTCCTAAGGCACCCCCAGGATCCCGGCGACAAAGCACAGCCGATCCGAGGCCATTATGTAGGGACAGCAAGGGCCCTCGTCTGCGTTCCCCGAGAACAACGGTTCAGAACAAGCCTGGTGGCCTCTAACGCCATCTGTTCTCATTGTCCCCAGAAACCGTGTTTTCTAGAACAGCTTCCAGACTGACCTCACAGCCTAATTAAGTTTCAATCCTCAGGCTGGACTGCAATAAAAAAATACAGACGCTGCCAAAAGAAACGCTGGCTGGCTGGCTTTCTCAAAAAGGGACATTGGGACGGACCTCTGCCTGCTGTCATCTCACTTGTATCTTTCCAGAATGGTGACGGGGTCAAGGAAAGCCTTTCAAAAGGCTTTATAAAACAATCTGTATTTTTTCCACTGTGACGTTCCATGCCGGCCAGGCAGAGCTGCCTCAGAGCCCACCGCGTGCTTCGAGTCAGGAGAGCGACAGAAACATACATTCTCAGTCCCAAGCGAGTCAAACGGAATTTAGCTGCAGAGTCATCTAGACTTTCCGCCAGAAAAGTGTCCTGCCGAAATTCCTGAAGGCTCTCAGGAAAGAGGAAAAGCTTGTTTTCAAGAGGTGCCTTGGAAGAGAACTGAATGATTTTAAATCTCTGGAAGGAAGAAATTAAAAGTTTTCTTTTTTCAGTTTTTGTTTGTTTCTAGTAGTAACAGAAGAACAACCTGATGGTTCCGTGTGTTTCTAAAAATGGATTTAATCTACTTGGCGGTGAGGTAGGAACAGCAGCCCACAGAAAACCCATCGTCTGGGGCCCGGGACGTCGAGGGTCGCGGGCCCAGGCGCAGGCTCCGAACTTAGGAGAGCTTGGGGCTCAGGAATGCTTCGGGCTGCTTAGATCCTACGACCGTCATTCGTATTATTTCAGGCAGATTATGGATTATTTTGTGGTCTGGCCTCATATCTAAATATTATGATTTTTGATTCTATGTAAAAGTATATTTCAAGTTTCAAGCTAGTTTATGGACTATAATGAATCTGTTGATAAAAAGCACACAAAATATGTATTACTATATAAAACTAGTATGTACTAATATATAAGTCTATAATATACTTGAGTATGGTATATACTTTTGAGTATATGCCTTATATTCATTTCATTCTCGGCTCATCACAGATTAGCCCGGTTTGGGATATGAAAGGTTGAGACTGTCCATTTATTGGTCATTTTTCCTCTTCATCAAATACGGTTAGCTCGTTCTTAGCATCAGCCCCAGTGATGAGCGTGGTGCTGTGCTCGGGGCTGGCAGCAGCGAACACGAGAGACACTGTCTGCCCTTTTGGAGCAGAACTTCCAGTAGGGTCAGTGTTGGGACCGCAGAGGACATCTTGGCACCGTGACTTCCTGTGTGCCCCGGGACAAGGCGCTCCACGTTCCCTGCTCCCCACAACGGGGTCGATAATACTGCTTGTGCATTCATTTCATTGAACCGCCCAGGTTTCTGTTTCCGAGTAAAAATGTGACTTTAGAAAAGTGGCACATAAATATTTATTTTATGTTTTACTTGGAGGGCGTCTTTTTCACCAAAGATCTGGTATCCAGAGATAAATGACTGTGGCCGTGAACTGTGAGTGCGCGGCACTTACTTCCCGGGGAACAAAGAGCGTGCGCGTCATTCAGGGACTGAGAGCGTGTCATGCGCCCCACAAACGCATGTCAATGGAACCGGTTGGCAGATTTGTATTTAAAACATTTTAAAGCAGGCAATCCCCACATTATACGTTAAATACTATGACTTTTTTCTATTGGAATTATAGGCCCCAATTTCACCCCACACCAGAGTACGTACCCTGACATTGAACTGAAGGGGAGGCCTCAGGGGAGCCTGTGGGGCTGAGCCAGACGCCCAGGAGCAAGTTCTTAGTTCAAGTTCTTGCTCCTAGTTCGAGTTCTCTCTGCATAGGGACTTGCAGCTCAGCAACTTCCTTTCCTTACCACGAGGACACGTGAGGGGGTAAAAGAGGAGGTGGCTCTTCTCCGAGGCCCTTAGGTCTCAGGCTGAGGTCTGCTCCGCGAGGCTGGGTCTCTGCGCCTAGAGCTGTGGTCACCTCCAGCAACCACGCCCCACGCCTTCCCGAGCATTTGACTGTCGCCCGCAGGTGTCTACAGGGACAGAGAACATTCACACGAAAACAGAAACAGGCAGTGCATCAAGACTGTCCAATGTGCGACAGGAATGGGATGGAGCTGGCTGCTTGGGAGCAGCGATGGCAGCAGACCTGAGTGTACTGAAAACCACGAATCATCCGTTTTACAAGGGTGTAAATGTATGATGTGTGAAGTATGTCTCAACTTGAGGAAATACACGGTGGCCCGAGGACTTTAGGGGTTCTGAGGAAGGTGGTCCCGCAGGCTGTCACAGATCTCGTGGAGGCGCTGGTCCTTGATCGAGGTTGTGAAGACTGGGAAGGACTCAGGCGGAGGAGCATACAGCCCTGCGAGCAAGGGGAGGGGTGAGATGGGCCAAGGGCGAGGCAGGCAGAAGGCACAGGGGGCCGGGGCCAGATGACAGAGGCTTTGATGGAGGTCCAAGCCTTACTCCTGGGACCTGACATGTGCCTGGCAACGGCTGGGAAGAGTGATTCGCTGGGGTCACATTGGATGGACCTGGGAATTGGAAAAGATCTGAGAGGGGACCTCTTGGCCACCATTCTTACATTCTGGGGTAGGCAGTGAAGGTAGCAAGACAGAGGAAAAGAAGGACAAGTGTGTTGGGGGTTGAGGATCTGTATAGCTCTGTGGTCATTTATGAATTGAAGAAGCTGAGAATCACAACTGCAGGAAACCAGCATGGATGGATATCTGTGATCAGCAAACCCTGTTTTATCCAGAGGGCTGTACACACAGTGCAAACTTACTGTGTATAAGTTGATCCTTGCACGCAATGAAGTTGCACTCTTTCCTACACCTGTTGACCTTGACAATATCTCTATTTTGTTTTTAAAGATTTTATTCACTTATTTTTAGAGAGGGGGGAAGGGAAGGAGAAAGAGAAGGAGAGAAACATCAATGTGTGGTTGCCTCTTGCACGCCCCCCACTGGGGACCTGGCCCGCAACCCAGGCATGTGCCCTGACTGGGAATTGAACTGGCGACCCTTTGGTTCGCAGGCCTGTGCTCAATCCACTGGGCCAGACCAGCCAGGGTGACAATATCTCTCTTATAAACAATTGCTTATATTTGAGGTCATTAGTGGTGTTTACTGAAGGAGGGAAATAATTTATTTCAGGTTCCAGGTCAATTCTGCAAACATTGATTAAAAGATGAAAGGCACTTCGGTGAACGTAATGACCTCTAAACACATGCAATGTCGTGTGTGATGTTCGCCACTGCTCAGACCGTGGGCTTTGAGTACACTGTGCTTGTAGTTTAAAATGCTTTATTCTTCATTTATGTGACAATGTAGGACTCTTGTGAAATAACAACCCAGAATGCCCCAGTGCCCTGAGCAAACAGTTAGCAAGACTTCAACCTTTAGTATATTATTTATGTTATTATTTTTCTATTGCCGGGTAAAATCATCTGCATTCGTATAGAACCCAGAAACTGTGTTTCCTTGGAGATGCCTCTCGGTATCCAAGTTAAAACAGCCAGGGCAATTAAGAGACTTTGTTCATTCGTATCTTCACCAGCAATACCGAACACCTTTTAAAATGTCAACAACTGATGGAAGAAAAGTCTTTGCAAAGCACATGATCATCTGCCTTCCAGTCCATTCTGTATATAATTTCTGGGTTTGTAAGACTGAAGAAATAGTTCCAGGTGAGGCCATTTATCTAGTCTTGTGGCGGCTGCAAATGCAGTCGCTGCAGAAATGATCTAATCTTCAACCTCCCAATTACTTTTAACGTCTGGATTCACGCACTAAACACCCGTATTTAAAATCCACCTTGGCTGTCTTATCAGGATCGTGTGCGACGGGCAAGTAGACGGAGGATTTACTGATTTACAAAAATCACCTGTTACATCTTTGACATTTATTTGAAAGAAAATGACGCTTCAGCTTATTCAATATCTCAGTGATAACTTATTCATATAAAACAGAGAAAGACATTTCAAGGGAACAAAGGAGAGGCCGTTTCTCGTGGAAAACAACCCCCGAGGCCACACGCAGACCTCCAGGCCAGTGCGGGGGACCAGGCGGAATGAGAATTCATTAGAAAGGCTCTCTGACTTGGATAAGAATAAGCCAGACTCCCACGGCTCACAGGTACTCATACAAAATGTAAACATCCGTTGGATCTAGGCTCAGCTTCGAAACAGTTATAAGGCATTAATCAGAAAAGTATGTCTAACTTTTGCTCCTTTATTCTCTTCTCTTCCCCGATCAAGAACCAAATGGGCTGCACAGTGTACTCAAGGGGAGGAGCAAACGGCAACCAACTCTGGAAACATTCCTTAAACGATTCGTGCGATCCTTCCGGCTAACCCAGAAACCTAAGCTGGGCTGGGCAAGCACGGGTTTCCCGGTGGAGAGGATGGTCTGTGGGTGGCAGGGGACAACATCAAGTCACAGATGCATTCACTGAAGTGGAGAGTGGGGTGGTTCTGAGACCGGCAAAGGGACTGGTCAGGCTGTGACTGACTTTCAGAAGCCTCAGCATTTCCCAGCAGCTCCAGAATTTCCCTGGGCCCAGGAGGCCTGCTGCCCAGCCCGGCGACCCCATTTTTCTTGCTGTTGAACAGATGAGAAGGCTCAGGACTGGGGCTTTCAAAGCCTCGAGAAGAGCCCCGCCCACTTGGAGCAGGAATATGGTTCCTAAAATGGGGCTTGCTTCTTGTTTTGAAGCCCCGTCGGTACCCTAAACACGACGGGTGAAGATGGCGGTGCACGCAGAGGGCTGGGCAGGCCCTGCAGTCCTCCTCCCGCTATCCGGGGCCAGCACAGGCATTTGGCATTTGCTGGGCAGGGTGGATGGACGCCACCATTCTCACGGGCTGGAACGGCTCCATTTAAAAGCTGGGACGAGCACACACCCACACGCTGGGCCAGTTCTCCAGGCACAGGGTGACACGTCAATGCGCCTTTCAGAGGCGGGCTGCTGGCTCCACGCACCGTCCTTCCTAGGGGACCGGGGCTTTCAGGCTAAATTCAGCCTTCACGCGCCTGCGAAGCCCGTTGTCCCTGGAGGGCTTCTGGGAGAATAAAAGCAGATGAATTTTTAAAGAAGAAAACGAGTGTGGATGTGGATGTTTGATAATGGTCCAAGCTTTAATAGCACGGTAAAATATTTATCTTATTTTTTTTATAGCTAGCATGCAATCAACCTGTGACAGCCGGACAGAATTTAGATCTACTCAGCCACGGCTAGATGGAGCCGCTCAGCGTTGAAAAATATATCGACCAGTTCATGGGAAATGCAGACCCCTCACCAGGCACATCACTGTCCTGAGACCATCCCCCCGAAACCCCCGAGGGCAAGGAGGGAGCTCTTGGGAGCACAGTTGTTCATTCCACGACCCTCCGTTCTCTTCCAAGCCAGAGCACAGGGCTGTGGGTATCTCTCTGGTTCGGGGTTTTAAGACGTTAACTGTCCCAGCAAATGGGCTCATTGAGTGAGTATCTCCCTCCTGGATCCTGAATAGCCTTGATTCATTTCACCAAACTTCCCCATCCTCTCTCGGATAAATGATGTGGGTACTGGGGACGGGGTGCAGGCTGGGCTGGGGAATGGATAATAAATATTATATAAATATTCATCAAGTAAAGACAAATGAACAATGGTTCCTGCTTCTTGGATTTTTTCATAAGGAGGTGGGAAGGGGGGTTGGTGATTGGACATCAGCAAGCACTGAATTAGAGAACGCTGGAAATGGAAAGACCCCAAAGACCCCCGTCTCTGTGTTCCAGGGACAGAAGCTGGGGGTGAACTGGGCCACACAGACCCAGAGTGCGAACAGGCTGTCCTCGCCCCTCGCTGGGGCCAGCTCTCGGCCTGGCTCTGGGGAGCAGACGGAAGGAGAAGAGAGGGATGGGAAGTGCGGGGCTGTTGTGTTCTGCTCTCAGACAGTGCGTGCGAGAAGAATCCCTGGGCATCGATGGTGTGAGTGGTTGTTAAGGGCGGGGAGGTGCTATCCTCCTTATTCTAAATTCCAAGTGTGTACAAGTAGTTAGGAGGTCCAGAAAACAAATAACAGCTACACACAATTTACCTTTCGCATTTTCTGTTTGGTATGCTATATGAGACAGAGATGGTTCGGAGATACCGTGGCTTAGAATTCTGTGGTTATTTCCGGCACAAATTATTTTTTTGACTTACGGAGAATTGGCTTTATTCCAAATAAGACTAGAAATTGTGCTTTTTTTCTTTCCTCCTTTCTTTTTCTTTTATATAAAAATGGCAGCTCTTTCTCAGATGAAACAGCCTTTTTCCATAAACGCCAAGCATTTGGGGCTTCTCGTGTCCCTGATCAATGCCTCTTGTCTTCCCTATGGCTGTAGGGGCCTGCAGGTTGTTGGCTTCATCATCTGGAGAGAAGCAAGGACAGAGTCTTCACAGTCCCCGCCCCTGCCTCCACAGCGACTTTACTCCCTACGTACACAGCCGGTTCCTTTCCAGATGACGCATGGGCCCGAATGGAGCGGCAATTTTCTTAATTCCACTCCGGTGAGTGTCTAGGTAAGAATGGCAATCTACGTGATCTCAGCCCAGACTTCAGACTGGTTTCTCCTCTTTTTTCAATACCTTCGCTAGGACTGCAGGTGGTCACCCTTCCGAGCACTGGTGCCACGTTAGCACAAGGCAGAGCAGAGAAGATGGCCCCATGGCGACCCTCGTCCCCGAGTACCCGCTCCCCTCTGCACGGCACAGAGAAACTGCCTGAGGCCCATCTGTGACCGTGGAGCAAATTCTGCTAAAACTGTGTCAAAAAGAGATGATGAAAGAAATGACACAAATAATGGAAAAAGCAGCTCTCTTATCTAAGAAATCATCCCATCCGTACCCACAATTCAACGGTCTGATTTTTGGTGGTTTGGGGACCATTCCTTGCTAGGGACACTTCAGTAAGAACGGACCCTCTGCAGCCATCCCGATGACTTGGTTGTCATTTAAGCTGTTAAGGACAACTGCACACAGACCCCAAGTAACAGAGGACGTCATTTTATTGGCTGTCCATAGGAAGTGTGGTCACACAGGAGGCGAAGACTGTGGCGGGTGCGGCACAACACGAGACCTCGGGCGCCTTCTGAACAGAAGGTGAGCTGATTCCCGATCCAGAGGGAGCCCAGCAGCCCTGTGCAGCCCACCCAGGGGCACCGCGGCCAGACGAGCTGGCCAGCGGCGGCGCTGCCCGTTAGTCCTGGTTTCTCGCACTGTCTCCCCATTAAACAGCACTTGAAAATTCACAAAATTAAAGAGAAAGAACAGAAGAAAGCAGCACTTCCTTTTGAATACCAACACCACTGTAAACAGAATAGCGTGGCATGCAAATCCACATCTGGTCGTTTTTTTTCCCTTTAGGTTTTTTTTTTTAAATTAACAAATGGAATGGCATGTCTATTTCAAATATTAGTAGCATAACGTGTAAGTGCAGTATCAGTCTGGCCACCAGTCTCATAAACCTTCCGTGTGTCTGTCACACGAGCAGCAAGCAGACAGCGTGACATCCAGGCACTGTCCTTCCCCCCAGCCGCTGACGGCAGACCCCCAGGCTCCTCTGTCCCCATGCCCACCTTTCCTGTTCCAAATGCCTGAAAACAGCTACCTCTCTGTTGTCGTTGTTATCAAAGCTGTCAGTTTGGCAAGAAAATGCCAATAACACCGAGCTGTAAGCACTGGGGTCCTGCCGCCTCTGCCGTCGGAGGGGATCCGTTGACCCTCCGCGTGGTCCTCGTGACCAGGACCGGGAGCTGTCCTCGCCAGCGTGGCACTGGGTGGTGGGAGAGTGGCTGCGGGCAGCCGCGGCCTGCAGTCCCCGGTGGCTGGTCGCGCGCTCACACGGAGCTGAGTTTCACCAGGCCGCGCACCGAGTCCTCATGCAGAGAGTCCTGGCTGGCCAGGCCCAGGACGTGCACGGTGCGGCTGTGAGCCAGGGGGCTGCCGGCCAGCAGCCGGGGCGGCGAGGGCGCTTCCTCCGGGGTCAGGAACTGGTGGCCCACGTGCTCCTCCTTCAGGGGCAGTATGTCTGTGAGCCCGGCCTCGGCGGTGAGGTTGGGCATGGAGGAGGGCGGCGTGGGCTGCCCGAGCGTCAGGCTGGCGCAGGGCGTGCCCAGGCCCGGCTTCCCGGGCAGGTGCAGCTCATCGCTGGTGAGGCTGGGCTCGCTCTGCAGCAGGGGCGTGGCCGCGGCCTGCAAAACGAATTTGGTGCTCTGAATGCACTGGTCTTGGTCGCACTGGAGAGCAGGAGGGAGCCAGCAGAGAGAAGCCCAGACGAGGAGATGGCACAGGGCGAGGTGGGGAGGGGGCACCGGGGCAGGGAGGGTGGGCAGGATGTGAGAGAGAAAGAAACTGGTTAGTGACGCCTCAGTTAGCCGGGGCAGAGAGCATGCACAGCAGCCCGGCTTCATTTGGAGACACCCAGCATGCAGCGAAACCCGACACCCCGCACCTCAGAAAGCCGTTCAAGCTCACAGTTCCCCAAGGGCGCCCAGGGAGTGAGATGCCGCCTCAGGCCACGGTGCCCCAGCCCTGGTTCACAGACAGGATCTTATTTCAAAACAACCCCACGGATGGATCACGGACTTGTCCCACTTGAAACCTACATGATTTTATTAACCGGTGTCACCTCGACAGAAACAATCCCATGGACAGGGCCACAGGCTGATGCACCCCCTGCCGTGGTCTGAGTGGCTGTTTCCTGTTTCCTGAGAACCGCTTTTACTGAGTTGTTACGAATACAGGGGCCTGTACGCCCAAGTTCATCACAGCATTATCCCCATCGCCGGAAGGTGGAAGGGACCCAAGTGTCCATCGGCTGATGGACGAATGAATAAACCAAATGCAGTGTTCACGCACGATGGAATTCCACCGAGCCGTGAGAAGGGCGGGCTGCCTCACACAGGCTACCACACAGGTGAGCCTCGAGGACATCACACTGAGTGAAATAAGCCAAGGACCAATGCCATATGATGCCACCTCTGTGAGGTCCCTAGAGTAATCAAATTCAGAGAGACAGAAAGTAAAATGCTGATTGCCAGGGCCTAAGAGGACAAGTAACGAGAAGTTATCGGCAGCCACAAGTGTCCCAGGATGGCTGTGAGTGTGGCCCAACACAAACTCATAAATTTACTTAAAACATGACGAGACTTTTTCGTGATTACACATCGCAGTGTGTTTAATGTGTAGCCCAAGACAACCCTTCTTCCAGTATGTCCCAGAGACGCCAAAAGCCTGGACACCCCTGGGTGGCTGGCATTTCGGTTTTGCAAGAGAAAAAGAATTCTGGAGACGAATGGTGGTGATGACTGCGTAACAGTGTGAATGACCTTAATGCCGCGCAACTGTACACTGGAAAAGAGTTAAAATGATGTTTTGTATTATGTATATTTAGAAAGAAAGAACGAACGAACACAGGCCAGAGAAGCTCCTGCAGTCTGATCAGACTGTTCGTAAAAGCCCCAGAATCCCCCACCAAACTGTCTTCACGTTCAAGAACCACTAATTGAGCTAATGTGGTGTTTTTTAATCTGTGAAAGAGAATGCCAACCTTTTACAAGATATTCCCTTTTCTTCTAAGTGTTTTAAAGTCATATCATGTCTCGTGTCATTTCTTTCACTTTTCTCGTTGGCCCAAGGAATGTGGATTTCTGATTCCTCGGTCAACCTTTCCCTTGAGCTATGGGCAAATTTCCGAACAGCTGGAAGAGGCTTCACTCATGATCTTGCACTTGACTCTGTGCAATGACTTGTTAGAGTTTCTCCTATCAGTGTGGACGTTAGGTGAACACGCCAGGACTTTACGTTCCAGCGTAAGCCAGCATCCACTCCACATCTTCAAAAGTTTCTGTAACACCGTTTTTCCTTTTTTACAAATGAAGACCCTGAGGTGCAGACGGAGACCTTGCAGATAAGGCGAAGGGAGGGATCTGGGTTTGGGGCTGGGATTGCTTCACTGCAAACCTCTTTTCATACACATTGGACACGAAGCAGGTGCTTGGTAAATGTTACTTGTCTCATTACCTCTCCCTGTCTTTTTCAGAACTCCGGAGTTACTGAGAGCTTTGTGATGGATGTGCAACCCACTGCTGCCCAGGGGCGCCCCGAGCTGCCCAGTGACCCACCTCCAGGCACGGAAGCTTAACCAGGTTCCCCCAAATGCAGCCTTCTGGGAAGAGAGCTCGCCAAGGTCAGGGCGCAGTTCCTTAAGCTTTTATCTTGTCTGCTCCTATCATATGTCATTCTCAGCCCAATGGGCTTCCTTCTAAAATTACAGGGGTGGTCCATCCCTCCCTTGCCCCCAGGCCTCCATGAGAAGGTGGAGGAGCCAGTCTGAGCAAGGTACAGGTTTTAGAAGTTCACTGACCTTGGTTCCAGCCAAGGTTAAACTCCTAATGGAGTGTTACAAGCAAAGCAAGTCTCAGGGAAGATCCTGGCTTTTCTATGATTGTTTCACGGCAGCCGAGGGAAGTTCAAAGCCTCGGAGAAGCTGGGGAAAGGGCTGGGGTGGGCGGAGGGTCCTCGGATGTCATGCAACTACTGGTGAAAGGTGCTCGAAAGGGGCTGTGAGGTCTTAGCCATCACTTAGTGCAGACATTTCCCTAGTCATCCCGCAAATCGTTTTGTCACAGCAGTCCCTGCCAAAGAGCGACTGAGTCTCGTTCTCTGCTCTTGCGGGATTTCAGCTTGGGGAAGAGACCCTTCGAGCTGTCCGGCTGCAGGCAGCTCTGGCCGGCCCTGGGCTCACTCGCTGTCCTTCCCGCACTGTGGTCCGGTGGTTCGGCACACTGGCTCAGGCTTGACAGGGCAGAGGCGGACCGGAGCAGCTTTCCTGATTAAACATCTTCTGGAAACTAGCCCAGGGCCTTGGATGTGCTGTGCTTTGCAGAGAACGTCTGTGAAAATACCATTTAGTCTTCTCACTGATGGAGCTGCTGGACCGCCTCTGCTTCCTGCAGCCTGGAACAGCCTCCCAGCAGGCCTGCCCCTCCAGGGACCCCGGGGCTGAGATGCCACCACGGAGGACAGGCCCTTTCCTGGGGGACGGAGCCCTGCTCTCAGCCTTTCGTTCTGTAGCCTTTGTTCATCCTAATGCCCCCGTCCACAGCACCCCCACCCCCCCACCCCCGCTCTCGGCAACGATGAAATTGTCCATCAGATGGGCTCGTCTCTGTGGGCTCAAAGAAAGCCTTTACTATTTTTTAACTGAAAACGAACTGACCAATTCTGTTTTAGGGACCAACCCTGTTTTAGCGACTGGCTGTCAAAGACTCACAGGGGAACGTGTTAGAGGTCAAAGCTGGAGGAGACTGTCAAGGTCGGGAGGCCCAAGGATGAGGGGAGACAGGGGCTCCCTTCCTGTTTTCCCTTTCTCCCTCCCTCTCTCTTGGTCGCTTGCCCTTTTCCTTTTCCCTGATCACTCCACTCAGGCCCTTTCTGTCAGTAGAGCTCCTGGGCACCCACCAGAACCTTCTGGAATAAAGGCTGCAAACAGTAGTTTGTCGAGTTCCTTAGAGCTGAAGTGCATCGGGACAGTCACGTGGAATTGGAGGAGCCCGCTGAGACCTGACGCTGAAACATCGCAGGGCTGGCTGAACAGGACAGCACCTCCCTGGAGGCGGATGCACTCGCACGGAAGCTCTGAGGCTTCAGTGCAGGGCTGCTTGCTTGCACCACCCCCTTCCAACGCCTCCTTCCCAGCATCCAGTTTTGTTTTGCATATTGTTTTCTTTTTCTTAAAGAAGACTCCAAAGCGCATGCCTCAGGCGCCTCAGACCTGGATCCTCTTCTGCCCTCTCCTACTGGCGCTTCCCGTGGCCAAACGAAGGCCTGGTGAAAACCAGCAAATCCGTGCTCAGCCGCAGGGCCAGGACCCTGTTGAAAATGCTCTCTGGTTTACCAGGGGTAAAACACAAAAATTAAAAACGTGAAAGAAAAAATTTAGCCTAAAGCATCTCATTAACAATACCCATCAGTGAGCATAAGTGTCTAAATCCTGCTTGTATTGCACAACTTTGGAAATAGCTCGCTGCGTTCAACTGATTTCCGCTGAGAGACCCCTCCCACTTGGGCACCCAGGAGGGGGCTTTCTCCTTCACTGCTGGACCCAGTCCACATCGAGCTCCCATTGGCTCACGACCGGCCACTGGGATGGGACACGATGGACTCTGTCAGAGTCCAGCCAAGGGCAGGGCGATGACTCTGCCCAGTGGGACGCACAATTCTCATAATACAAACTTGGTGCGTTTTGAACATCTCCTTTGTGGAAGAAACTCAATGGTTAGGGGATAGTTGACTTTTAAATGTCAGAGCTCTTCTTCATCCTGCACATGGCCCAAGTTCCAGGGAGAGCGGGTTGAGGAACCTTCATGCTGTAAATCCCACTGGAGAACTTCGAGGGGGAAGACAGCCAGCATCTCAGGGTTCCCACGGAGATGATGACTCAGGAGAAGGTGTTCTGACACCTCTCCCTTTCCACCTCTGCTTCTAATTCTTATTGCTCATTCTTGTTCATTTTTCTATTGGATCGCTTTCGGTCTGGTCCCACCAATTTTCGTCCCCTCTTTCCCTTCCATCTTTTCCTTGTGATTTCTCTCCCACTCCTTTCCTCTCTTCTCTTTCTTCTTCTCTTCCTTCCCACCTGTCTCTCCTCTCACTTTGGCCTTTTTACCGCCCCCCCCGCCCCCACCTTCCTGGCTTTTCCTGGGAGGGCTCATCTCCACCCAGTAGGGCAGACCTCGCTGCTCATTGGTTTCTCTCCCAACTCCGCAGGGTAACATCCTGGCATGAACACCACTGGGGGTATTTTAATTGATATAACCAGTTATAAAACCTGAAAAAAAAAAAAGAAAAACACAAGCCCCAGGATATTGGACAATGACAGTTCATTACTATGAACAGGAAATTGAGACACTCATGTTTTCCTTCCAAAAAACAACCCTTTACAAATCCCTGTTTGTCAAATACAGGGTGGAACCATAGGAAATTGCCATTTTGGGGGACAAAGTCATCCACATGCTGAATCCTAACAGAACAGACACCCGACCCCTTGCAAGAGTGTCTATGAAAAGCCCCTTCTGTTAGCTGCACCGACCTAACACCATTGATGGCGGGGGCCTGGCTGGGGGCGACTGAAGCCGAGTGACAGCTGCCGACGCACTGCCTGCACGGAGCACTGGCATTTCACCGCCAAAGACATTCACGGCTTCAGATGTTCAAATGTCACAGGCATTGTTATCACCTAATGTTACAGCTTAAAAGCACCCCAGAGATAATTCCCTTTTGCTTTTGTAGATTTACAAATAGAACTACGCCTGTTAGAATTTCATTTCACCCTAGCTGATTTTGTGTCTGAAATGACCCTTGCATATAAATTAAATGTTGCTGAAAGCTAAGTGTGGAGTTTTCTAGATGGCCTTTATACAAATTAAGAAGAATGAAATTACTTATTTAATTTGCTCCAATTCTGTCAAAACATTAATGTCGGGCATTGTTCATTTCTGCCCACCTCTGATGCTGTGTTCTGGGGTCTTATGAATGCTCACTTACAGTTATAAAAACCCTGCAAATGTCTAAAATTTACCTAAAGTGTAGGTGGGGAGGAGGGCTTCCTTTCTATTCTGCTATTTAACATTATCATTTAAAGTTGTTTAAGTTATTTTTTCTACCATATTTGATTTTTCAGATTATGCACAGAGAGTTCTTCCGATATACTAGTTTCATAAATCATGCAGCTGCTGGGTTTAGTCCTGTTTTGATATTGGATTAAGGGGGATTTAAAAATGAGGTTAAGGAAAGATAGGAAATCATTTTCTAACAAGAGGAAAAAGAAAACAAGAAATTGCAAGAACTTATGTACTATCTGTGTGTGTAGCACGTGATCCCAAAGGAGCTTTAGAGCTACAAGCGCCAGGTTTCACCAGAAACGGTGAGCCTCATTCCAAGCGTAAACTGAAATTATTAGACAATCAGATGAGTCACACTGAAAACGGGCCCACGGGTGGTGTCGTGACTGCACGCCCACGCACAGGGCTTCAGTGTTGGGTCACAACACAAGCCCCGCATGGGGAAGGTAGGAGTGATGGAAACGTGATCCTCAGTGGGCACGGGCGTTATCTGGCACTTAATTCCGCGTGGCGCCTCAGAATGTCACAGGTGTTCGGAGGACAAGGGCCATGCCAGGGTTACATGTACCACTTCCATGCTTCCATGTCACTGTGTGACTTCCATAATGCTTTGCTCTTTGGGTGTTTGGAGTAGAGGGCAGGCCACTTAGGCACCAGATCACTATCCCTGTCCCCAAAGTATGAGGTGGGAAGCGACCAGTGAATTTTCCCGCATGTGACATAATAAATAATACCTCAGTGGGTACTCGGAAGCTAGGGCCAGCTGTTTACCTAGGTTTTCTGTTCTGCAATATCATTGTGTTTGTCTAAGACCTAAAGCCTTTACCTCTAATTTCTAAAATAGCTCGCATTTCCCCAGAAACACTTTGCCTATCACTCAGGAATGATCTGGACTTTGGTCTTAGAGTAAAATAATTTCTTCATTTCCTTCCTCTGCAAAAGAACATGCCGAGTTTGGTGCTAAATCTAAATGTCTCCAAATGTTCCTCCTTCACTGAAAGCTCTGGCCACAGAAATCGTGTCCCAAGGTCAATTCCGTACTTGCTATTGGCAGAGTGGGTAACGACTGTGTGTCTGGGCGTGTGGCAACGTTGGCCTCCACGTGTCCCCGAATCACAGACACAGGCTCTGTTCCAAGGGAGGACGCATAACCGACACTGGACTAGTGTGCCCCCTCTGTACACAGGGAGTACAGGAAACTGCCCCAAACAGGAGGGGCGCACGGCTTCCCACAATGCACAACACAGCGCAGAACCTCGGCCCCCGGGGGAAGGGAAACTCCCGAGGCGAGCCCAAGGTCGGCCAGCCCTTCCCGGGAGGGGGCTCTGCCAACCAGGACGTAGGCCAGCGATTTTCGACCTTTTTCAGCTCGGGGCACACAAACTAATCACTGAAATTCTGCAGCACCCCAGCGTATATATTGTACTTTTTGCCGGTTTGGCAAAACCAATAACTATAATTTTGATTCATTCACACTGAATGGCTATGGTGTTGGCTGTTGTCATTTTTTAATTTGACAAGCTAAGGGGGAAAAGGTCAGCTCCCCTGACTAAATATTTCAGTCCTGTTTTTAAACATTCTTGCAGAACACCCGTGTGCCTCTTTCGACACGGCAGTGTGTCGTGGCACGCCAGCGTGAAAATCCCTGATGGTGGCTAAGGTCCGAGCAGAGCACGCCAGTTCTGCTGAGTGGAGAAAGCGGAGACCAGAGTGTGAGGAAGCTGCAGCAGCTGAACCATGAGGCGGGGCATTGAAGAAGAGGATGCTGTGCAGAGAGGGGGACCAGAAGTCTTTGTGGGGGTCCCCTACGAGTCTGTAGCCAAAGGCTACGGCGCGCATGTGCAGGACAAGCCTCCCTCTCTGCAATGACCAACAAGGCAGCAGCTGCAATGGGGCTGAGAGAGGAACAGAGATGCTAGAGGTTGAAAACTTAGTTCTGGGGGACACTGACCTCATTAACACTCCAACACCGTGTTGACATCCCTGACGTCCAGTGAGGGCACCAGGAAAGCTGTGCCTTAGGAGCAAGAATCATGCCCTAAAGTGAGGCCCTTGGAAGTTCAAGACGATTAGCCAGTAACTGAACTGCCTGCTAAAACAAGAATCAGCGCTCTTCAGAAGAAGATAACAACATCCAGAGTCTCCACAACATATTGTTTAAAATATGCAGCATTCAATACGACATCAACAGGCGTTCAAGGAAATAGAAAATGTGCCCCCGAGTCAAGGAAAGAAGTGGTTGACAGACACCATGCCCAAGGCAGCACAAATACACTCAGCAGGGGAAGACTTCAAGCAGTATTGTAATTATGTTCAAATAATTATAGAAGAACATGGTCCCTTGAATAAATGGAAAGAAAATCCCAACAGAGACAAACAACTCGGCAGAGAAATAAAAAGAACCAAATGAAAATTCTAGAACAAAAAAGTATAATGCCCACATGAAAAATCTTCTAGGTGAGCTGAGTGGTAGATCGGAGATGGCAGAATAAAGAATCACTGAACGTGAGGAGAGAACCAAAGAAATAATCCAGCTGGGAAAACTATGAGATAAAGGTTGGAGGAAAATGCACAGAACCTCAAGGAGCTGTCTTCTGGGGTAACGTCAGAGGTTCTAACATGTGAGAGACTGGAGTCCCAGAAAGAGAGAGAATGAGATAAAGCAGGACAAAAAAATGAAGACATAATGGATAAAAATGTCTTAATTTGATGAAAAATGATAACTTTCAGACCCAAGAAACTGAATGAACTCTGAACCGTTCGATCACAGAGTTCACCCTCGGGCCAGGCCAGTGAATCACTTGGATACTGATATGTTTCCGAAACCTGGACAAAACGTTAGCACTCAGGCGAGACCAGTCCAAAGTGTTGCCAAGTAGCTTGGGCTCAGGAGAACAAACAGAGAGAAAAGGAGTTAATTTGCTACTGATTAACACTGTTACTTGTAACAGAGCAGAAACTGAAGATGCTTCATGGACATTTGCCTGGTCAAGCTGCAGGTTCGATTCTGAAGAGGTTACCCGTTCAGCTCCACAGCCCGGTTTTGTGGGTGACCACAGCAAAGTTATCGTCCTTCTGCATGGAAGGCCCATGTGGTGTGACTTCTTCAGCCCTGGGCGGGGCCTTTATGCCATTCCACCCTGGGAGAGCTGCCCCCCAGGGAGGCCTTTGGTACATGGGCAAGAAGAGCACTGTCTCGGAGTGAGACTGCCAAGGAAGAAATCTCAGCTCGGCCATGTAGCTGTCAATCAGTCTCTCCCCACCGCCCTCTCATTTAACCACCACTGACTGAAACCAATTATCACAGGAACCTTTCTAGATAATGAGGATACAGTGCTGAACAAAAAACATTGCAGCATTCAATTATTATTATTATTAAAGGCTGAAATGCTTTCCAATAGCAAAATCTTCCATTCACAATTGAAATTCATATGTCCCTGAAATTTGGCTTAAACTTCCTTTGAGATACAAATGATTGATAACAGATATTTGCCTGAGAGCAGATTTGATAGGGGAGAGAGGGTGAGGATTAAAAGTGTTCAGGAGAAGCATCGCCGCACACAGCCAGTGTGCACAGCTACCGCGCAGTACTGGGCAGGGCTATGAGCACAGAGTAGGAGTCAGGCTCTCTGAGCCTCAGTTGTATTAATCTGTAAAATGGGGGTAATATTAGTAGCAGCTGCATAGGACTGTGAAAGTCAGCGTGAGTTATCTACGTGGTATGTCATGTGCTGAGAAGGGACCAGATACAGTAAATACTGCGCAAGGGGGAGCATGAATGATTCAAAGAGGGGTGGAGACAGGTCCAGCTTCACACTCTGCTTCACGCCAGCCCTGCCTCCATGTCCACCCGTTAACGTGGTGCTCACACCACCGAAGCCCATAAAGAACAGCTGGCATCACAAGAGGCACATTCTCTTGGTGCCCGAATGGCCTATAAATGCACAGTGACGCTGGCCTGTTGACCAGACCAAGCGGGCGGGAGGTCCCAGAGGACAGCAGGGTCTGTCAGACAGGGTCTGCATGGGAAGCAGCCCTCAAGGCCAGCACGTGGCCCTCCCACCAATGCTACACTCCTCTGCCCACATCACTGGGGTGCAGACTCCCCCAGCCTGAACACCTCCGGGGGAGGGGCTTCTGTCCCCCATGAGCTCTGGGTGCAGGACACTGCCCTGTTGGATTGAGCAGGATCTGCCTCCCCCAACCCTCCAGTCCTGGTTCTGAACTGTGGGGCCACACAGAATGCCGCTCATTTTTCACCCCACGACTTTCTAATGTGTGTGGGCACCCCCAGCTGCGGGTAAGAGCCCGGGGACCAGAAAACTTTCTCCCAGCTGCAAACAGAGTGGAACTGGGGCTTCTCGTAACGAAGGCGGTGGCGGGGCGGGATAGAGGGTGTGAGGGGCCCCTGTCAGTTCACTTCTGAACTTACCTGCGGTCAGCTGACTTACTGTATCATTGCTAACGATCTCTATGCAATCAACCTACCAATCATCTCGAAAATGTAATAAAATTTTCACGAGTGCTAAATTTAATAATGAATGAAGTTGACATATTCATGTGTCTTGTAGGCATTAAACATTTACTAATTTTGATTTTATAGTTTTCTTTTTGTGTTTTAGAACTTGTTTGTTTTCAGGTCTTAAAAATTTTCACTTCCCAGAAAAGCTCACAGGCACTTTGCCTATAGTGTTTAATGGGTAAAGTGACCGTGACCTCAGGTGCCTGGGCCCATGGATTAATGTGACCCTACCAAGGCCATCCCTGCGTGACACTATGCTACAATGTCCCTGCACTGAAGAGAGCTCCTTGACTCTAGTTCCTAGTTCCACATTCAGGACGGACACTTCTGCAGACGGAACAAAATCAGAAGAAGAAAAGGAAGATAGGAACAAATGAATATTTGCCAGGACTCTCCACTGAGCAAACCCCAGTAAGGGAAACTTTCGCATTCATGCAAATGTGCGTTTAATAAGCACCTACTATACACCAGGAGCAATGGTATAGAATGGTGATGGGGGGATGAAATAGACAGGATCTCAGCCAATTCCAACCACCATCCAGGGAGGTGAACATCCTTATCCCTTCTTTCTTTCTTTCCCTCCCTCCCTCCCTCCCTCCCTCCCTCCCTTCTTTTAGGAATTTAAGGCTCTTGGGATTAACTGACTTGTCTGAGATCAGCTCAGCCTCAGAGCTGGCAAAGCAGGCCCAGGTGAGGGAGGCCACGTCCCACTTGCTCTCCTGCAGAGCAGGGTGAGGGCGGTGTTACAGGCGTCACGGGGTGAAACTAACGTAAGTCCATTGGTTTTGGTGAGGACCACAGTCATCCGTGGCTGGTTCTAGTGAAACTTCACAGTATCTTTCCTCACATAGCTATCTATGTCCTGTCCCCGGATGACTGACCTTGAGGGCAGAGGGACTGTCCCCTACAAACCTTAGACCCCTAGCATGTAGTTGAGTCCTCAGCACACAGTAGGAACTCGGGAAGAGCTGATGAGTAAACACAGGGTTGTCTACATAGCGAAGCGATCATGGATGGAGGGTCAGAGTTCCAGTGAGCAGTGACCTTACAGGACTTTTGCTGAGCAACTGCAGGTGCTTGAGAAAGACCTCAGAGCATGAACATCCTTGTCCTCACTGCCTGTGCACTTGAAGGATGCAGGGCACAGAGTGTGCGTGGGCACTGGGGTCCTCAGACTGGGTTTGGACCCACGTGGGCAGAAGATCAGCCTCTCCTAGCTTAAATGAAAGTGAGAGCAGGCAGGCCCACATCCACTCTTGGTCTGGGATTAAACGAGATACGGATCATAGAAAGCCTTGAACACAGCCGATGCCCGATAAACGTTATCTCCTTTCCTGCTCGCCTGTCTCTTTATTCTCTCTGTCCTGATATTTCTCCCCCCAAAAATAAGAAGGGCGACCGTGAAGGGCTGTCTGTGCGGGCGCGTGCAGACAGCACAGGACGTCCTGGGATCGCGTGGAATAGAGCGGCAAGGACTGATGAATACATACTTTCTTTCAAAGAAGACGAACATTAGCAAAGCGAAGCAAAGCAGAGCAGAGCAAACACTAACGAAACACCACTCCCAACAAATAAGCCCAGGAAGTTCTGCCTGGGGCGGGGCCTCGCCTCCCTGTCTGTAAACATGGCGCGAGTCACAGGGACTGAGCTGTGTGTCCGAGCCCCGAGTGGCCAGAGCCTGCTGGCTTTCACCTTGCAGTGCTGCGCACTCAGCAACCGGGGGCCCCGGAGGCTGTCTCCCCCCGGCCCACCTCGAGAGGCACGTTCATCCCGGAAATGCCATCGTGGGCAGTTCAGGTCGATGGAGAGCACACAGCACCTCTGGGGGCCCGCACGACTGGGCCCCTTACAGAGCCACGGAGCTTCGGGGAGCTCTGTTCCAGAGACAGAGGGACCACTGCCTCCGGGACGGGAAGGCACGATGCTCGGGGCCAGCCAGGCTGCGATTTCAGGTGCCCACAAGAGCCCCTGCGCCCGCCCTGAGTCTCCCACCCGCAGACTGGAGACAAAGCCTGCCTTCCCACAGGGCCGCAGCCTGGGACCCCCCTTGGAGAGGCTCCGGCCAGCTTTCGCTGGGAGGGACGAGCACCTTGTCTGACCATTCACACTAAGGTGTGCGTGGCGGACCTAAGATTTGGCTGAAAGTGGGGGAGCTGGCAGCGCTATCCACGGCACACCAAAGAGGGGTGGGGAGTCAGTGCAGATTGAGGCAAAGGGACAGAAGGGACATGGGGACACTGTCTAGCCTGCCAGCCCTGCCTCGGGCAGTGTATCTCGTCCCCCAGATGACAGCATGCCCTGTGTAAGGGCATCTTCCATCAGGAGGCACCACAGGCTGTTTCTGGAAGAGTTTTTGTGGGCCCTTCCCTGTCACAGCCCCTCACACACCGATCACTCGGTGGCGGCCACAGCCCTCCCTCCTCTCTCTGTCGCTGGGGTTGGGAAGCCTTCTCGGTGCACTTGGCCTATTACAGGGTTAGGGTTAGCGGACAGAGAAGTGAAGGGAAGCCGCTGCGGGGGGCTGGCCCCGCTGTGGGGGGCTGGCCCTGCGGTGGGCAGCTCCTACCATGTCGCTCTGCGATGGTGTGGCCCCGTACGCAGACATCCCGTTGGAGGGCGCGGCTGGCTGCGGGGTGTCGGGCTGGATGTACCCCCTTCTGTCGATGAGGCTGCAAGAGAAAGTGAAACAGCAGAGAAGGAGTGGGAGTAAAGAGCCAAAGACGCCACATATGCTGTTTTAACTTCCACCTCGGGGGTCCCTCTTTCCGTGACGGGCCCACCGCAGACATCCTGGAATATACCCCAGTCAACTCCACGGGTAGGCAGGCACCAAATTTTGTCACTTCTGCGTTTTCGAATCCCATAGCACCTGTTCCCTCTGTACCACCTGCTGCAGGCCCCGTGCTGTGCGCCGGCCTCTGGCCCGCCGGCCTCTGCCCACCGTCCATGGCCCCCATCGGAGGACCTGATCACAGTGCCCTCCCTGCGGGCACAGCTTTGGGAGCTTCAGCACCATCGGACATGGTCCAGACTCCTGCACTTGGCCTTCAGGCCTCACGCACCTGTCCCCCGCTTTCCTCTCCAGCCTTAGATCCACGTCTCCTGGTTGTACACTCGGCTCTCGTAGTTTCGTCCCCTCCACAGTCGTGTCTGAGTGCCTGTCACCTGCCAGCGCACGGCAGGGGCCAGAAGCCCCCTGCCTGGTACGTGCTCAGAGCCTCGCCAGCTCTGTATTTTTATGCAAACTGTTTTCTCTTACCCAAAGTTACTTTACCTTCCACCCCACTGTCCATCCTTTTTTTTTATTGTATTTATTTATTTTTAGAGAGAGGGGAAGGGAGGGAGAAAAAAAGGGAGAGAAACATCAATTTGCTAGAGAAACATCCATCGGCTGCCTCTCTCACGCCCCCATCTGGGGACCTGGCCCACAACCCAGGCCTGTACCCTGACCGGAAATCAAACCAGCGACCTTTTGCTTCGTGGAACAACATCCAACCCACTGAGCCACCCTGGTCAGGGCTCCACTGTCCTTTCTTCACGGCCAAGTTCAAAAGCCCTGCAGCCCCGGCTCCTGCCCCTGCACCCGCTTTCGTCCCTTATCTGGCTTCTCTTAGCGCTGCCTGGGATCCTCCTGGTGGTGCGCCTCACCGTTTGCTGGTGTCCCAGGGACTTGAGACAGTCCTGCCGGGCAGCCTGCAGCTCCCGAGGGAGGGCAGTCCTCCTCTTTTCTCCCCCTCCAACCCTGGTCCCAGAGGACGCGGGGCTCGGAGTCCCCTGGGCCCCATCCCGATGGCATCGCCCGTGTCCACATCTGCATCTGTCACGGTGTGAGCTCCACGAGGGAAGGACGGAGTCTCCCTAATCACTGTGTCTCCACCGCTGGCAGCCAGGAGGAGCGGCGCAAACGCTCGCCGATGAAACGAGAATGGCCCTCTGGCTCCCTCGGACAGGTTTGCTGAGCGATGTCTCTACAGACAGCTTTCCTTAGCTCCACGGCGGGGCTGCCCAGTGCGAAGGTGGGGTGAAGCGCTACCTTGCCATCCAATGAGCTGCCTGGGGTGAGGGCTCAGTGCTGACCTTGAGTCTAAGGGCAGGACAGCAAAGGGCAACGGGAGGCTCAGCTAATAAGTGGGTGCGCCCGCAGTGGCCCTTGCGGAGTGGGGCTCGGGCCATGCTCTGGTGGCTTCTGCAAGATGCCTGAAGTGCCCCCGCCACACACACACCTCCTCCTGGGCTGGCGGGGGCCGGGCTGCTGGCAGCGGCTCCTGCTTGTCAGCTGGGCTTTCAGAAGATAGGAGTTATCATCGCAACTACTGCCTTCGGGTCTTCAAGTGACAGCAGAACAAGCCATTAAAAAATACTTGGGACAGGATCTTGGAATGGAACTCTCTCTGCTTCAGTTTCAGTTGAATCCCCAGAGGTTTAGGAAAAAAACAACAGGAACCTCCATCTGCCAAAGGGAGGGCCTGGACCCCCATGCAGGACGTCAAAGGGGATCTCAGACCAAGCGTGCTGGGGCAGGAGGGGCAGAGTGAGAAAAGCAAAGGCGGAAGTCTTGGAGAAAGGAGCCATTGGCCCCCCGCTGAGGAAGAGGACTGCGGGGGAGCGGGTGGGTGAAGCCAGACGTGGGGCAAAGTCCCGAAGGGGTGTGTCGGGGGTTGAATGGTATCTCCCCAAAAGGTTTGTCGAAAGCCCAACCCAGCATGGGAAGTGTTAACCTTCGATGAACTTTGGAGTGCTGATTCACTGGAACGACACGATTTTGGAGGTCATGAAAGTGCCCTGAATCTTTTTTTTCTTCTAAGTGACGGGAGAAATTCGGGGACTTGCAGGGGACCTCACCCAGGAGCAGAAAAGAACTAGGTCACCGAGAGCGTCTGAAGGGATGCAGGGAGAAAAATGAAGTCACCGGCCTGCAAGTCACACATTCAGCCTGTTTCCTGGACGGGCCGAGGCTGACATCTGCCACAAGTCTCCTCATAGTGGTCCATGGCACCCCGCCCCCCGATTTGGCTGTGCTCCCCTAGGCTCAACTCTTGCACTCAGCTCCCTGCCCCCCCTTTTCTGCCCCCCGCACAAGCCAGGCTCTCCCCTCACCTCTGAGCCTTTGTACAGGCTCTCCTCTCTGCTGTCCTCCCACGATGCCTTTCCCCCCTTCCTGCTCGTCCTTTAGAACAGATCGCTGAGAGCCCCCTCCCCTGGGAAGCCCGCCCAGGGTCCCCTCGCAGCTCCTCCACCACCCTGGTGACCTGCCATGGAGGGGTCTGCGCTGCCCAGGACGCTGCGCACGGCAGAGCTGGCCACACGGCCCGTGCTCAGCAAGCCTGGCCAGGTGAGTTCTTCGGACTGGCTGACCCTCAGCACTGCCCGTAGGGCCCTGACCACACCTTGGGACTTTCTGTCTTTCCAATTTCCATTCTTCCTGCCACCTTTGTAGGAGGACCCCCTTCCCCCAAACCTGGCCACTCCCACCCTGCTGTCCCCACACTTCTGGGGACACTTCAGGGAACTGAGTGGGGGGCTGCAGCTCTCACTGGGCCACAGGAAGACACACACACTCTCCCCCTCTCTCTCAGACTCGCATTGCTGTGCCGTTGAAGAATGTTTCGGAGGCAACTCAAGTGCACGGTTCTGCGCTGAGCCCCTGCCTGGAGCAAGGACACTGCTCAGTGGGCGGGGCTGGCTGGGTCGCCCGCCTGTGGAAGGCCCTGGCCCTTTCAGGGGCAGAGGCATTGGGAGAGGTCAGCAAAGAGGGGAGAAGGAAGGAGACAAGAGGGAGGGTGTCCGGCCAGCTCTGGGGGACCTGTGGCCCCTGTGCGATCCAAGTGGTTCCGTGGGGCAGGCCGTTCTCAAGAAATGCCCCATCCAGAGGGACTTGGGTTTTGGAAAGAATACAAGCCCAGCTCGGCCAAAGCAGCAGTTTTCACCTCTCTGTGAAAGAAGTAATTTCTGTTGTGACGTGCCTGGTCTGTAAAGAGTAGGAAACAGCGCCAAATGGAAATCGAAGGCGCAGGAACAAGAAGAGAGATTTGGACAACAGTGAGGCTTTCAATTCTTTGTCTGGATGCAGACGAGTGTTCTAGACAGACGCTCGCTCAGGTCTCTCTCGTCTCTTACCCTCCCCCCAGGCTCCGAGCCCCCACTAGCCACGAATAACCACACCAAAGGAGGCGCAAGCTAAATCGTGAAAATGCAGACACTTCCTGAGGGGTGTTCTGGTCTCACGAGCCCCCAGAGGGCTCCCTGGGCGAGTCTGGAGGTCTCCCGGAGAGGGGCTGGCACTCTCGCAGGCATGCCTGCCCCACCACCTGAGGCGGCCCCTTCCTGCCGGCCCCTCCTAGAGGAGGCCAATAGGGGCAGGTCAGGGGGTCCCCAGCTCAGGAGAGAGGCACTCTGGGCTCCCAACTTGCTAGGCTCAAATAGGGAGATGATCCAATTACCCAACAGCACCAACAAAAATAACCCCGTGCCAATCAACAAACGGCCTTGAAATACATGCTTCGGTTTTTGTTTTTTTTTTCTTTTCGGGGGAGGGGCGCCATTCTTACTTCCCTATTAACGATTTACTGAGGCTGGTAATCGAGTGTGTGTCCCATGAGCTCAGGGCAGCGAAGACGGGCCGTGGAGGTCGGAGTGCTCAGCGGAGCAGCCTTGGAGGCCACCCCAGCACCTCCTGTGGTGTCTCCCCACTCTGCACACTTAGAGACTGGCGGGCAGAGGCAGGAGTGGCTTGGGAACTCCCTCTAGAGACACATGTATTTGAGGACCGCTTGATGGGCTCGCTGGAAGCCTTTCCCACGCAGATGGCACTGTGGACGTGTGTGATCCTGACCGGCAGGCAGCACACCCCAGTCCACCACCTGCTGCTTCCGATGGCGGATGCCGGGGTCCGAGTCCTGACTAGGCAGCATTCGCCAGCGGCGTGAGCTTGGGCCCACCATTTAACCCCTCCGTGCCTTAGCCTCCTCATCCATAACATGGGATGTGACAGTCCCTGCTTCCTAGGCAGAGAGGGAGGCTCTGCCCGTTAACACATCTGAAGTGCTCAGAGCAGAGCCCAACACTGTTCAGTAAATGTCAGCTCCCACCATTATGCATACGACGGTTGTCTTACCGTCACACAGATCTCCAGCCACACAGATCTCCCCTCCAAACTACTTATCGCTCCAGCCACACAGATCTCCCCTCCAAACTACTAGCGCGTTGACGTCCTGGGCCGCTCCGCTCCTAGCACTCGCTCCTACAGGCTTCCTAACTGCTCCCTGCTTCCTGCCCTGGTTCCCTCGCTGCGCTGAACACAGCTCCCTGCCACCACCGATGGCGTCATGCAACGATTAAGCAGGTCACCTGCCTCAGTGTCCCTATTTGACCCCTGGGGGATTGCCCCCGAACTTGACACAAATTCAGTGTGTCGAGCAGAACACAGCCAACAGCCAGGCCTCCGCGGTCCCTGTTTCACGGAGGCTGTGTCTCTGTGGCACCAAGTGGAGCTCTGACCTGGCCGTCACCGGGGCGGTGTGACCTGGTCCACCTCTGTGGCCGGGTCCCCCCCCCAGGGAGGCCCGTGCTCACGCAGCGAGGTGTGGGCTTTCCAGAATCTGGGAAAGAGCACGATGCTTTCGGGGCCTTACCTGGGGGAGACGGGCCCGCACAGGGCCACACAGCAGTTAGTGAAGATGTTCCCGTAGCTGTAGGGGTTGTAATTCTCTTTACCTCTCTTATTGGACCAAGAGCCTTTGATCTGAAAGAAAAAGACAGTCAGTAACACGGTATCCTTCACATCAGGGCTGCAGTTTGAGAGAACTGGACTACGAGAAGTCACTGAGAATGCAAATAACCTTGACTGAGCAGGAGAAAGGAAGGTGCGTCCCTCAAGGAAAACCGGTGTTTATCCCAAATTCGGAAATATCCGAAAACAGCAGGTCGGGTGAGGGAGCAGGTAGCGATCTCCGGGGACAGTCTCTTACCTCTGCTACAGAACACCCAGGGCCAGCTCACACCAGCTGGAGGCCCCTCTCACTCACAGCGGGTGTGCTAGAAGAGTGAGTCAATGAACGGGGGCCAGGAGGGGTAGGCAGCTCCCCCATTGCTGATTTATAGCCCGCCCGAATTCGGCCTCACGGTGTTGCCAAATGCTTTTGCAGATTCTATGGTTCTCAGTTACCAAATATAAGTAACTGTATTAACATTCTTTTGACTCACGTATCTCGCCAGCATCGATTTTCTCAAGCCCTTCCGGCCACTGGAGTGACAGAGAGACGTACTGATAGACTCGGTCAGAATCTAAATATTTAGACTGAAGAGGACCAGGCCTACGAAGAAACTCGTTCCAACATTCTGTTTCCTGTTTTTATGGGGAATAGGCTCCTCTCCATCCACGTGGGGAACAGGCAGGTGACCCTGCACAGACGTTAAACTTTGGGGCCGGTGAGCCTCCGAAATGACGGAGACGCTGACCGTGAAAGGCAGATTCTACGGGCAATCGGAGGTGCCAGCCTGCCCCAGCCTCTGCAGGAGGGGTGGGGGGGTGTGAGGGCTCACACAGCACTGAAAAGGGCCCTGATGGGTGTGGCTCAGTGGGTTGGGTGTCCCTCTGCAGGGCGAGGGGTCATCAGTTTGATTCCTGGTTGGGGCACATGCCTGGGTTGTGGGTTTGGTCCCCGCTTGGGGGACATGCAAGAGACAACCAGTTGATGTGTCTTTTCTTCTCTTCCTCTCTCCCTGCCCCTCTCTCTGAAAGTAAATAAGTCCTAAAAAAAAACAACTACTGAAAAGGAATAGAACAGAACCTCCTCAGGGCTCCGAGCTGGGCGGCACTTGGCTGATCTTAGTGTCTGTCAACTGACCACGTTGGAAAGCCGGACAATGGAGACACGTCCCACACGGAGAGCTCGGAGCGAGGATGAAATGCTTCCAGGCCCCTTCTTTGCCCCCAAGGGCTCACGTCTGGGGCAGGGCGGACACAAGGCCTTGGCTCCTAGCCCCCTCTTGCCCCCCGCCCCTCGGTCGCTGAGCACAAAGGACGCCCCGGACCGCCAGGACTTACGTCTTCGTTCGTGGTCTGGTTGGAGCTGACCAAGTACGTGTGGAAGCCCGAGAGTCCCACGATGGACCAGACGGAGAAGAAGCACACCACGGCCTCCAGCACGGTGGCCTGGAGTCAAGGACTCGAACGGGAGGAGGGGAGAGCTCCTGGAGCGGCCCCGGGGGCTGCGATGGGTGGGACCCCGCTTAGGGTTCTTGTGTAGATCCAGCCTCGCAGGCGTGTCCTCCCCAACCTGGGGGACCCCCTTGGGCAGGCCCTATGTCACATTCTCCTGCCGCCCGCTCAGCATTTGTGCACAGTAGGAGGGGCTCTCCTAATGTGACCTGTTTACTTCCTCATGGGTCCCCCGACTGGCCCCCCGTCCCCCGCCTGCCCTTCCTCGCCTGCTCCTTGTGGCTCTGGGTGTGGCCACTGAGTGCGGCAGCAAACCAGGACACTGGCGGGCTGGGGTGGCAGCGGCCCAGGCCTTCGGAGAAAGGACTCAGTATTGCGTCTCACTTCAATCACAGACTCTAGTTTTGGCTTCTGAGTGCTGAGGGCTGTAGCACCTACAGGTTTCTCCCCCAAGCTGAGTCGGGGCTGTGAGCGATTTGCCGAGGGGCTGACCGTGGGTGGCTGTAGCCGGGCAGGGTTTATTTTCATGGCTTGCTTTCTCCCCGGGCGGCCCTTCCACTCCTGGGTGGCTGCCTGTGCCCGTCTGTGCGTGGGTTCCTGACCAGTGGGGGCATTTCTCAGAGTGGCATCAGCGTGAGGGTCATTTTTATTTAGGGGACCCCTTCCCAGCCCCTTGGCCCACCCCAGCACAGGAGGCTCTGACACCTGGATGCTTGCCAGACACAGAGCGACGGACAGTCACACCAGACGCGTGACAACCAGAGGAGAAAAAGGCTGGCGTCCTTCAGAAGAAGAGACAAATCAACCCAGAGTGTGGCAACTTGAAAAGACTAGGGGATTTTTCTGTCTCACAAATGTTTCTGAAATTCTATTTACAAGATACGGATGATTCTTGGGGAACAAAAAACTCTTCTTAGGCCTGGGAGTTCAAAGTACACCAGGCAACCCCCAACAATAACCTACGACTGGAGAAAATAAACACTCATGCTTTCCCACTACTCCAGGGATGGAGGCCACAGCTCACCCTGTAATATACCACCACTGATTTTTTCTGTGGGATTGGAGATAATTCATCTTTAGACCACAGAAGTGAATGCATGAACCAAGGCAGCCCGTGATGTGCTACGTCCTAATTAATGAATGCCATGTCCAGGTACTCGGGGCTGTATACCGAACGGGAGAAATAGAGGGGTTCCTGCCTGTTAACGGACCGTCAACACCAGGATAAGCCGGTGGGTCTGCCCTTGGAGAGGTAGACAATGCTTTACTTTTTTAAGGTCTAAACTTCTAGAAACCACAAGGTCACAGAAAAGCTCCACCCTAAATTTAAGAGGACGTCCCAGGAGAATGTTCCTGTGCCCGCCGGCTGGCCCAGAGGGAGACGGCCAAGGTCTTCGAGGTTGCCAACCCACGATGCTCCCAGCAGGCCCTGCCGATCCTCATGGAGGAAGGAGGAAGAGAGGAAAACCAAAGTGCTATTTCGGAAAAGCAGGTAAACGTGGAAGGGTAGGGAGGTCATTGGGGGTCCAGAGAGAGGCAGAGAGGCAGACCCCTACCCAGGGCTGCTGCCAGCCTGGGCAACCCCTTCCGCTCTCCCAGCTGGGCCAGTGGTCACGGTGGGAGACCTGGTGTGCACATGGGGACACTCGGACGGTGGCCTGCGTAGCAAGGAGGGCCTTATCTCAACTGGCTTCTGACAGGTCGGGACTCACAGACGTCCCTTCTCCTAACCTCACCCGTGGGACGTATGGGTTTGGAAGCAGCGGTGGAGTCCAGGGACAATGACGAGGTCCACGGCAGGTAGACACAGTCAGGGAATCCGGGTGTACAGGGAGGTGACTGTGGCAATGAACTTGCATAGGCTGGGGGAAAAGACAAGGGATAAAAAGACCGGAGAGGAGGTGACTCAGAAACCAAGCAAGAAATGGTGAAGGGTGGAAAAGAGAATGAAAACCAGAAGCAAAGATTTATTTACTGAATAACCCACAGAGAGCAGAACTTTGATCTTGGAAATGCTGTGCAGCGGCCACGCAGATAGAAAGAGGGTCACGACCAAATGTACGTAACGTCCTCAGGTACCAACCGCACACAAACCGGCGTCCCAGTGGAGGTGAACGGCCGCGTCTGAGGTGGCCACTGCCCCTATTCTGTTCCTTTTTAAAGCCACATGACGTCATTACCCCCACCAGGAGGCATCATTTTGCCAGTGGATGTGGAATTTTAAAGGTTTAGAGCAACAACAAAAGAAAAAAGCAGCTTTCTATATTAGTATCTCCTGTGCTTTAGAAACATTTTACAAACAGCAGAACGCGGTTTCACCGTCAGCCCGCTGCTGTGCCAGCCTGACGTGAGTGCAGGGCAGGGTACGAGCCACGGCCACTCCGCTGCCCCCACAGGGCGTCTGTCTCAGCGGATGACCATCACCACCAGCGACGGCGAAGGCCGGCCGGGGGCTGTGCGTCAGGTGCTGTGCCGAAGGCTTCCCAGGGACTGACTGAATCCTCTGACCCACCCAGGGAGACGCACGATTCCCACTTAACTGGTGGGGAAATTGAGGCAGGAAGCAGGTAAGTAATTTGTTTAGGAAATGGCAGAGCTAGGATTTGAACCCTGAGGTGTGGCTCGGCCCCGACAGACAAACCGTGGGCAGGATGCTTTCTTAAATCTTGCTGAGGCACAGGTGGCTCTAGGCTCATCGCCCTGTCCCCAGGGAGATCCTTGTCGGGGACCCTCGAACCTAAGGCAGCTGAAGGAGTCCACCCCGCCAAATCCTCTCAGACTGCAGCCAGATCTCTGAACACATCTCCTCGCCGACCCAATAGCGGGGCGTTGAAAATGTCTATGCTGGAGTAAGGGTAACATTAAATTCCCTTAAAGGCATAAAAATCCATTTACTGATATTTTAAAAAAGAGAAATGGGAGGAAACCCGCCAACTCCATTAGGAGCCAATTTCATAAGCACTTGGATATTTATTGCATCAGAAACGAGTTCTGAATTAACGCTGTTACTACTGCCAGCCTCTGCCTGTCCCCCACGCTGACCCCCAGTAAGATGGGGAGTCAGTCCCCTTTGTGGCCAGGGGTATGGCTGTCATTCCCCACAGCCCCTGGCCCAAGATGTCACCCCTGAGGCACTCAGGAGCTGATCATGGAATTGAAAAAAATACTGAAAACGCCGATGGGCAGACGCCCCTCTGTCAAGTCTCCTCGAGAGCCCATGAGTGCTGGTTTGGAGCCTTCCTAGGCACCAGCCGGCCCTCGGGACTGGCCCAAAGGGCACAGCAGCCTGTCCGCCCCGGGAAGGTGACGAGGGCCTTGCAGGGATATGGAAGTATTATCCCTGTCGGGCAGAAGGGTGAGGACCCCTCAGTATTCGGAGAATCATCGAAGTGAGACGTCATGGAACCTAACCTTTTTGGGCTCTTCCTTCTTAGGAAAAAATGTACACAAACACATTTCTTCCTTACAACTTCAGGGGCCGAAAACCACCCTGATGCTGCTCCATGGAGGCGCCTGGACCGGAGTTAAGACATCCTGCTTGGTTGCAACCCTTTCACTTCGCAGGTAGGAAGGACGCTGAGGCTCCGGGTCGCCAAGCCCCTTACGGGAGGGAGCTCACGCAGCAGTTCACGGCAAAACAGAGCTAGAACACGGTCTCCAGACTTCTGGGACGGACGGACTCTTCCCAAGGTCCCAAACTATGACAGTGTCCCACGGCAGGTGTTAACTTGGGCCCTCAGACCTCAGAGCAGCGAGACATCAAGCCTCGTTCATCAGCCCCATGGCCCCACAGCCACCCTGGCGAGGAGCCTGGCTCTGTTAACACGCCCGGGCCTATCTCTTCGCATCCCAGCAGCCAGACTTACAACCTGGGTTTTTTTTTTTTTTGCCTAGTGCCAAATCCAGGTGGCAGTTTATTTTAAAAAGTCTGTGTGTTTCACATGGGTTTTCTTATCGACCAAAATCACCCGGATCCCAGAGTGGCCAGGGAATGCTGAAGCCCGAGGCTCTGCCGTGGGTCCCCTCCTCTTGAGCTCTGGGCTGGTGAGGCCCCGGGAGCCACACGGAGTTGAGGGACATTGCCCTGGGGGCACCACGCATGGGCCCCTGATCCTCGTGCATCTTACTCTGCATCAGGCCCCCGTCTGGGGTTCTGATATTTCAATACAAGAAACAGGTGCTGTTGGGAATCATTTGTTTTTTTCTTCCCTAAAAATCACAGTGAAACCGGTAATGCACACTCACAGGAAGGGCTGGGATGGAACGGTGTGTATCGGAGGAATCTCCCTTTGTTCTCTAGGTTCATCGTCTCCATCAGCACTTGATGCTTTTGAGTATTTAGGTGCAGCAGCTTGTTGGCATCTTATCTTCATCAGTTAGGTGGCCGTACAGTCCTGAGACAGAGACAGGGAAACCCAGCCCACGCCCGACACCGGAGTGCCCGTCACCGTGTCTGGGACGCGGGCTGTCGATTTCACGCTGACTTACAGGGCAGACCCTGAGAACGGAAGGACCCTTCAGACGAGACCATGTGGCTACCACCTGCCCGTCTCTCAACTCCTCTTCTCCCATGAGCCTTTATACCGGGCAGAAAAGGGGGCAGTCTGTCCCAAATTACTCTGTGAAGTCACAATAATTCTAATCAAAATTCCAGCTGGGATTTTAAAACTGGAACGAGACACACTGGTCCTAAAATTCATCCAGAAGAGAAAATGTATGAGAAAAAGTAAGACATTTTGAAAAAAAGCATCACGGGGGTGGGGGCAAGAGAGGAGTTTTGTAGGAAACAAAACAAGGTAACAGGACCCAAAATAGACTGTGGGCACGTGGGGTGGAGGAGGCGTTTCAGTTAGTGGCGGAAGAACAGGCCGCTGGTTGTCAACGGCTCGCCCTGGACCCTTAGGGTCCCCGAGATCCTTTCAGGGTATCAACACCCAAACGTTGTTCCCAACGTCAGCCTCATTCTGTCATTCAGCGGCTAGTCCTGGAGGCTGCTTGACATGATGTAAGCTGTCCTCCCTCAGGCTCACAGGGGGAGCACTTGTGCATCCTCGTGTTTTACACATTTCTGTGTTAATTTCAAACACGACATATAGAAACAGATATACTCTGTGTAACTAAAGCTCTTTGGGGTCCTCAATGATTTTTAGGAATGTAGAGGAGTTCTGAGATGAAAATATTTGAGAACCGCTAGACTGGAATAACAAGCCGTATTGAGACCCTTCACTAAACACTTGAGAAAAATTAAGTTAAAACTGTAGCTCACACCACATACACAAAATTATATTGCAGAGAAACTACAGTGCCAAACTTAGAAACAAAATATGAAGGTTTTAGAGGAAAATGGAGGAATTACTGGCATATTTTTGGGATGAGGATATAAGGCACAAAGCGTGGGATAGGAGCTTTGTAGCACAAGATTCACAGATTGCCTTTGTTAATAAATGAAACACTTTTGTGCATGCCGGTAAAGTGACCGATTGGCAGAGACTACTGGCAAAGGGTATTTAAGGAGGTTATTACCGAGACTACATAAAGAATGTGCTAACAGAAGAACAAACAGCCCAGTTAAAATATGGATGAAGGACAGCACTGGCCCACTGCAGCGGGAAGAAGAAGGTCAATAAACATGAAAAGATGTACAAGCCAATTTTTATCCAGAGAATGGAAATTAAAGCAATGAATTTTTCTCAGCCCGTCACACTGGCAACAATCGTAGCACTGGTAACAAGCAGTGTGGGTGAAGACAGAGGGGAAGGGGAGGGTGAATCGGTGCGCTCTCTTTAGGGGACGATGCGGCACGTCCATCAACACGTAGGATACACTTAACTTCCGGCTCAGTGGGCCCACATCTCGGTGTCGGTCCTAGGGAAATGCTAACCCTTGTGCACAGAGAAATACAGACGAGAAAATCCTCTACCTTCTTTCTTGAGCAATAAAAGAATTAAAAAATCTAAATATCTAACAATAGAATACTCTGTGGTTCATCTGTACTCTGGAATTATATAAATAACTTGAAGAAAATGAAGTCCATGTACACGTCGACATGGAAATATTTAAAAATCAAGTTGTAGAACAATGCGGAGAGCACGGTCCCTTTTAGGTACAAGCACCTCCCCTCCCACCGTGATTTGGTCCGCGTGTTGGCATGCACACATAGGAATTCACACTCTTAGAAGAGAGAGCACGTGGAAGGAGCCACAGAAACCGATGAGGTTTCTACAGAGGGAAAGGGCTATGCTCCCCCTTTATCTCACCTTTCTACTGGACATTTTTTATGGTGAGAACATGCTCTTGCATTGCTTGGATGATTCTAAAAACCAAACGACCTCCTCCCTGGCTTTGTGATCTTATGAGACGTAAGTGATGCTTATTCTTCATGAAATGCCCTCCCTCAGATGGGGGAGGGGCAGCAGGAAGTCTCAGTTCCCTGGGTGGGAAGAGGGGCCTCCAGTTCTGGCAACACTGCGCTGGGTAAATTGGGGTCATTTAACCTGCAGCTGTCAAGAGAACCCAGGGCACCTGTCCTATCTGTTCTCTGAGGATCAACAGGTATCAGTTTGGATGGGCCCTGAAGGCCAAGAGTCAGGGAAGGCCTGAGCGGCCTTTGTTAATATTCTACCAGGCTGATGGTGTCCTTCTTTTCTGTGGGCACTTGGCCAACTCCAAGCTTTCTACCAGATTCCATTCAAACAGAATGATGCCTGTCAGGCTGCCTGTGTCTCTCAGATGATGGCCCAAAATGACTGGGGCCTTGCTCAGGACAGGGGCCCGCCTGGGTCCTCGACCCCCATCCCTGTTGGAACGCCACCCATCTTTCCAACCACCTGCCAACGCCTTCCCTGGTTTCCCTGCGGGATGAGCATCTTCCTTCTGGACTCCGCTCCCCCCACTCAAGGGCATTTTCTGAGTCTTCGTGACCCTTAAGACTTATTCTGCTTTTAAGAAATCAGAAGCCGAGCCGTTGACCTGCAGAGCCGTGTGCTAATAAATTGATATTGCTTTAGGCCTCTAAACTGTGGCTTTTTGTTACAGCAGCAATGGGAAGCTTTTTGCTGCAACGGCTGAGCAAATGCAGAGCAGACCTGGCAGGGGCCGTGGCCCGGAGGTGCCAAGGTCCTGCACCCGAGCTGTGTTGGGTGCTATAGGGGGCCCGTCACCCACTCACAGCAGGCTGTGGCCACCAAGCTCTGGAATGTGGAGGCCATGCTTAGGTCGCTGCCCGAAGGGGGGAAACGTCAGGCTTTTGGTGGAGGGGCAGTGGCTAGATATGGCAACGTTGGAAAGACAGTGGCTGAGTTTTCAAAAACCGGGCCGTAGGGGAACTTTACCTCTACCTGAGAACGCCATTCCAAGGGAAATAAGCCCGGATTTGCTCTGGACCAAATGAGAGCGTTGCTCCCTCGTCCAGGTAAACAGTTTCTGCAGCAGAGTCGGCATGCCACTTTGGACACATTGCCGCCCTGCCTTCCTTTCTATGGGCAACATCTGTCCACTTCCTTCGGGGGAACACAGTGCCCTCGGCCATACGGATTACGAGCACAGCCAAACCTTGAGAGTGAGCAGACACACGTGCTCTTAAAGAAGGTTCTGGCGGACTCTGCCCATCACATAAACCGCCACAGAAAGAAGCCTCCCTGAAATCTCCCCTGCCCCGTGCGGAAGCCGTGCTGTGGCGCTGAGCGTTGTCACGTGAACTCCGAGTAGTGGATGTTGTCAGCACGGCACAGCCCAGTGCAGAGTGGCTGACTACGGCGGGTGAAAAAACAGATACAGAAGGGTTTAAAGAAATGAGGCGGCTCTCATAATTAGCTCTTCTGGAGCAGGAATCAAAAGCTGTTACTCCAGTCTAGGACTTGCTGCCCCTACCGCCTTCCCTTAGGACTTGTGCCAGGATCATGAGCTGGTAAGATCTGTGAGCTGGGGGGTCTGCAGCGGACAACGCAAACACCCCACAACAGCCCAGCTAGACGCAGGTGCCTGGTGAGAGCCAGGTGGAGCAGCGGGAGCCCAGAGGCCCCCGGGAACGGAGCGGCTGAAACCCCCAGGCTTCAGGTCAGCCTTTCTGACCAGTGAGAGGTCACTACCCTGGCCTGTCCACTGGAATGCATGCACGTGACAAGCATATCTCAGTGACGGATACTCTTCATTATTTAAGGATTCTCTACCACAAGATGATGACTCCGGGAATAATGAGAAGTTCAAGTCCAGTCTACCTGGTTATGTGAAGAAGAAAGAGAGCTGGGTCCCAGGGGGAGCTGGTCGGTGGGGCCAGCTGACTGATGCGACACCAGTGAGTGTACATAGTGGGTGGACAGGGGAGGGAGTGGGAGCCCACGCATAATCTTAATGGGTGAGCCTTTTTCTTCCAAGAAGTTCAAAATAATGTAGTACATGCCCATGCATGCTGTTTGAGAGGGTAGGATTAACCAAACGACTTGAGATTGACCATCTTCATCCATTCAAGGCTGTGGAAAGGTGTTCTGTTTCTAAAATAAATACAGGTTATCTGTCCTGTCCAGAGCAATGCTGAACTGACCCCCAGACAGAATCCACTCCCAGGTTCAGGCGATTCCCACCTCCTGGCTGCCTACCAAGAAAGGGATGCCCACGGGCCTCCTTAAGTGTTCTGTAGGGACCACCCACTGATCCAAGTGCAGTAAGCTGCAGGTTGCAGCCCGAACCAGCCTGGTCTGACACAAACCGGCATGCGTTTGGGGGAGGGCAAGAAGTCGCACTTGGTTTTCTAGCACAGGGGCCCTTCCACCGAAACAAGGCTGAACGAGTCGCTGCGCAGAGCAAGCACTCCGACGCTATTCCTCGCCCAAGTGAACGCTAAGGGGTCCTTCGGGCGCTTCACAGAACGAAACAGAATACGATTTCTGAGAAGACAGGCCAAGGCACGGGATGAGGAGGAAGCTGCGTAGAAGGTCAGTCCAAAACTTAACACGTTAACCTCGTAAACAGCACAAGCACCAGAAAGGATATCTCGCGGGACTATCCTTCAGAGCGTTAAGGAATCCCGTTTGCTGCGAACCTGTGGGAATAAAACCAAAATTTAGCACTCATGCATTTACCTCCAGTAGAGCAGCCCTCACACTGAAAGCTCTCTCATCTACATAAAAACAACAGGTGCCCCAAAATCAATTAAGTGATTATATTTTCTATGTGCCACGGCACCCAGCACACGGATTCGAGACTGAGACCCCACTGAAGTCATTCAACACGAGAATGGCAGATCCGTAACTGGACCCAACATCTGTGGGACACTTTTTTCAATTAAAAAAAAGCAGATGGATGTCTGCTCACTTTCCCATCAATTACAGTTCTGATGACTCCTTTGTTTTCCTCGTTTTCGTGGGAAAACAGAACACTGCATGCAATCTTTTTCTCTTCTTTTATGAAAGACTGTTTTCCCCGAGTTTGTTAACTTCCGACCCTGGGTGTCCCGGAAGCCGGGCTGCGTGTGAAAGGCGTCTCCCTCTGCGCTCGGAGTGAGCAGATGCGTGGGGTGCGGTTTATCACCCACTCCCTTCGGGTGAGGACATTTCGGTGTGAACGGTCTGTGCCAGAGCTCGTTTCTGTCAGGACTCGAGTAAAGACACACCGGACAAGAAGCAATGTCTAGTTTATGTGTTGGGACTATGGTTTTTAGGGAACCAAGCCTGTAGGAGGAACTGGTGACGTCCCACCCTGGGGTGGTGAGGCCGGGTCCCTGCTGCACTACATGGAGCCATGGGTGTGGGGACACAACTTGGCCCCCAGGCAGCAGTGAGAGGAACAAGGGAAATGGATAGAGTTGGACTGTGGCATTCTGTCCTGGTGCGGCTGCCCCGTGGGAGTTAGACGCACGGGGAGTTAGAGGCGGTGTCCTAGACCCTCTGGGCAACAGGCAACCCCGTTCAGCTCCAGGACGGCTGCCAGTGGGTCGGCTCCCCGCTCTTCCTCTGTGTGTTCCACTCCCCTGCCCCGTGCTCACTGAGGCACAGGGATGTGCCGTGTGTTAGGACGCCAGCGCGTGGGAGAACTGATAAGGCAAGTTGGGGGTGCTGCTAGGGCCGCTGCTAGGCCAGCAGGGCACACTCCACGGGGGGCTGCAGCAGATCTCTGAGCAAGCACAGCCTGAGGCAGAATGAGCTCGGGAGCCTAGGGGTAACCGAATCCTCATTCCACTCTCCCTGCTGTCAGAGCCTGGTACCTGGCAGGGAGAACTCAGGTGACAGTCCCCCAGCGGCAGTCTTAGGGGGATCATGGGGGACCATATAAAAACCCTTGCCCTTCCTGAAAGCATCGCAGGTTGCACCAAATGGGGGTGGGGTGGGGGTGTTGGGGTGCAGAGCAAGAGGGGAGGAAAACCTTTACTTGCTTTGCTTTCGTCTGGAATGTTTGGGCCACTTGCAGGCAGAGGGATTCGGAATGCTTTTTGTGCAGAAGACTGGATTAACCACACGCAAGCACAGACCACAGCAGGATCCTGCTTTCTGGAGCCCGGCTGAGTGGAGCTCCAGTGGAGATGAAAGGGAACCGTCAGGCGGCGTGGGCTTCGCTCTGTGTGTGCGTTTCCAGAGTTCACGTGTGCGGCCGAGGGAGTGAAAGGGGCCCTTGGTATCCAGAGTGCAGGGCAAGGCCACAGACACAATGTGACCGTGTATGTGGGAGGGCAGTTGGAAGTCACTAAAGACGATGTACACGTGTGATGTTAAGCTCGGTCTGTGGCGGCATGGACAACGTGCCGGAGCACCGGTGCTTATTTCTTCCATGGCGCACACAGCCACCTCTCTCGGGTTCTTTTGTCTGCTGGCCCACAGCTAGGACCCTGGCGACTTTGTCCATTTCTGACTCTGAAAACCGGCAGAAAAGGTGCCCCCGCAGGGCCGCAATGGCGCCCCCACCCCAGTCCCCTGGGAACCTTCTCTGATGACTGCCAACTCTGCTCCCACAACCCCGCCAAGGAACAGCTCACAAGCACAGGTTTCAAATTTGTGTCACATTCAGATGAAAGGATTTCAGTAAGAAAAAACGGGAACTAGGATTTAAAATGCCTATGAAAGTTTGGGATACTCCATTTAATGTCTCAACTTGAGGAATATTTAAAAGAACTAACATGAAACTTTCCTGACCACCGACTTCCCCGGGGCCCCATACAAACTCCACGGAAAGAGAAGGGGAGGAAAAAGTTTCCAACTTCAGCTTTAGCCTACACCCACTCTGTGGTTTCAGCGCTGCTGCTTGGGAAGAAAGTGAGGCATGTGCTCAGATACTTTCTGGAACATTCCAGAAAGAGGCCCTGTGCTTGCTAATGAGTGGCTGCATTTCAGGAATGTGGCCCAGAGGCTCCGTTGGACTGTACTGTTGCTAATGGCCCTGTAACCGGAAGTTTAGAGGCTTAAATTTATAGCTCAAAGCCAATTAACTTCCTTCTCATCACTGTCTATTGTAGGAAAGTGAATAACCTAGAGACAAACGAAGTTCAATGTTATGACCTTCATTCAGACTGGGGAATAAACAATGTCATTTGCTTAGGTAGATATATATATATACACAAAGTCATTTATACCCAAATCTCATTTTTAATCAAGTTGCTTCTTTTATATGCCAGGGGTGGCTTACCAATGTCCTACCAGATAACTGAGCTCCTTATCAAATGTATGCCCGTGATACGTAGATTGTGCGCAAGGAAACCCAGTCTTTATCCCCAGACACCTGTTTCTGGGGAGGTAACCGATCTGCTTGAGTAGACACCCCAGTAAAAACAGGAAAGACTCTGTGCTCTGGCTGGTCCCCCAGTGTGCAAAGGGTGGGGACGATTTTCCCAGGGGATCCCTTAGCAGAAGAGAAAGTGAAGTCGCTGAGGTTGGAAGAGGGACGAGTGTATCCAGGACAAAGTCTTGGGAGTAGAGAGAGCCTGTCCCAGGTGTGACCCTGGCAGCTGCTCCAGGGAGGATGGGGGATGGGGACTGGAAGGTGGGGGCAGTGAGGAGGGAGAGAGGAAGGCAGAACTGAAAAGGGGGCATGCTGGAGGTGAGGAGGGGGCCAGGAGAAGGGGGAAGAGAGGAAAGAGAAGGCCCGAAATGGTCAAAGTATTAAATCAAAATTAAATCAGAAAACCAAAGTCAGGCAAACGGTTACATACACAATCTGATTCCGCCAGCATACTTACGAAGAATGACGTGGGTGATAACGAATGCAAATATAAAGACTGTCAGAAAAGACAGAGATAAAATAAACATATAAAAAAATCTGTAGTTTCTTTTCCCCACACAGTTGCCTACCCAGGGACAGTGGTGATCAAATCGTTCTGAAATGAGAGGCAGAAAAAAAAAGGAAATCAATTAGTAAAGTGCTTTTCTTTTAAACACGCCGGAGCCCCTCCCCCGCCATCCGACGCTCCAATAATATAACAAAATGATTTCATACCACGTATTTACAAATTAGCCACTCATAGCAAGGCTTAACATTAAGACATTTCAAGAACATAATTATTCTTTCAACAGAACTTGTATAGCTACAGCCATTTATTCTCAGTACAATTAGAAAAGATTTCACTCATTTGTAAAAAAGACAAAAACAGAATACAAAAACCTCTTTGGTTCACAGAACAGTGCTTCCTTAAGATGGTGCCAACTCCTCTGATGGTAAGTGCTGGGCTGGGTGGGGCAGCCTCACCACCTCTCATGGGTGCCCATGTAGTATTAAGTGACTGCTTCTCATGGCAAGTGACATGGAGTGCGGTCCCAAGGGGCCTGGGACAGGACAGAGGGACGACCCCCAGTCTCCCATCCCAATCACTACTGTTCCTGAAGAAATGTCTCTGCTCTTTCCACAGCTGTAGGGGCATCGATATTGTTTTTAAAGGGAACCGCGATCTTCAAGTGCAAGGTGACCAGACCACTCAGCCCACAACCCTCAGCTCCCTTACCTGTAAAGCAAGGATATTCTATGGGATTCCTGTGGGGTTAAATACAGTAACGTCTGGGAAGATGTTTTAAAAAAACCTACAGGATACTTTAGAGTTTGTCAAGAGAAGTCACATACGTGAATGCATTTGGCCTTGAAGCATCCCTGTGAAGGAAACGGTGACGCTGCCCTGTTTTACTGGCGAGCAGCCGGAGCTCAGAGGGAAGGCGGACTGTGTGCGTGGGGCCGCACACTTCAGACGCAGAGAAACCAGAACTTGAGGCCAGGCCTTCTCTGGGCTGATCCCATCTTCCCAATGCAGAGGCTGCCTCCAGCACTTCGTAACCGACAGAGCGCTGGCTTTGCGCATTCCTGCGCCGTTACCCCTCGGCACCCTGAGTGCAAACCATGTCTTCTCGCCTCGGGAGTTTCCCACGAACGCGCTTATGATCTGCTCCTCCCTTTGAAAGTAACTGCCAGGTGCTTCTCTCCTGTACTACTCAGCAGACGCAGTGTGATGTTTTAACACCCCTCACCTCGGGCCGCCTGCGTGGGGAGTGGGGGTCTAGAAATACAACTTAGCATTTTGCTTGGGCTCCAAGCTTAGCTTCTGCCCAACTGTCACATTTTTTCTATCTGTACACACTTTAAAACACACAGAGAGGGCTAGGTGAGGTGTGACTGTGTCAGCAACACATCACAAAGCTACACAAGGCAGTCAACTTCATTACTTTCTGGTCACCTGTCATAAATCACTCATCTCATGTTCTATGTGAAGTGCAAGCTCACGTCTTGAAAAGGGCACCAGGACACCTGGAGACAGCGGTGGCTTAGGAAATGTACGAGTCACTGCAGTCTGTAAGGGACATTAACAAGCAGCAGCCAGTCTGCCCAGAGGACCCGGAGAGAAATCTCGGAGCTCCTGTCCTGGCGACGCCCCGGTGGCCTATGAGCGACGCCGACGCTCAAAGGAAAGTAATTCTGATTGGTGTACCCATGTGACTTGCATGTTCACACGTGCCGCTGGGAGGTGAACCCCTGGGTAAAACAAGGTCATTGCCCCACGTCAGTGACCTACACGGGCTGTGCAATGGCGAGGTCTACATGAAGGGGTGCAAAAAGAGAAAAAAATCTGAGTCAGCCAGATGTTCCTAAGACTTTGAGGCTGTCGTTTTGAGAGACCTCTTTTCTTCTTTGCACGGCGCGTAGGAAGTGGGCGTGAGCTGTGAGGCACAGAGCAGGTGGGGGGCAGAGCCTCTGACCCAGCTGTGGAGTCTGGTCTCCAGACCCCGGCGGGTGGGGGACCCGCCTCCTCTCTAAGATCGCCAGCTGCAGAGAAGACAGCAGGGCTTGGGGGCCTGCGTGTCATTGTGGGGCCGCACGTGGCCACGGTCTTGGCAGCGCACTGTGAAGCATTTCTGCAGCGCAGGCAGCCGCTGTATTTTTAGCTTAGAAAGCTCACTATTAGCTGTGCTGCTGTGACTGTGCTTTGCAGAGGGCGGCAGAGCAACAGGTGATGTGTGTGAGACACCATCTCGGGGCCTGGGGGGCACTGGGCGTGGCAGTGTCCCAGGTGTGGGCGTGAACACCTGGCCCTCAGGCAGCCTGAGCTGAAAGTGGTTCCCACTTGGAAGCTTGTCTTATGGAAACCTTTTTCATGGCTGATGAAAATCCCACTAAAAATGGAGGCTCATGGAGAAATTCTTTTCTTTAATGTGTCTCATGTCCTCCTTTCTGTTTGTTGGAAACGCGGTGGTAACGGAAGGCTCCGTGGGCCTCTCTGAGGCACGAGGACATGTCGGAGTCCAGGCCTGAGTGACTGATGGCGACCTCATGCCCTCTGGCTCCCGACCCGGCACCCTCCCCTCACCCTCTCCCTCGGTGACCCCTCTGTCTGAGTTCTGGCGGTAGCTGCACCCAGGGCTCGGGCTGGGCCTCTTCATCTCTCCATGGACGCGCTCTCTCCCTGGGCAATCTCTCTACCCCAAGATCAAATGCCAACTGTACACAGAAGGCACTGAAACGGCCACATGCCGTCTTCAGTAACAGCCTCATGCTGGACCAACTGACATCTCAAACTTGACACCAGGGAGAACTTCCTGCTGGCGTTCTTCCTCACACTTCCCGCCTCCCTTCTGTTCCACCCAGAACCCCAGGCACCGTCCTTGACCTGTTCTTTCCCTCACCCTCACATCCAATCCATGAGCAAGTCCCGTCAGGGACCCCCCACTGCTACCTAAAATCACCTTAGTTATTCGCTTTTATCTGCCAACTTTCCCCCCAACCTTTACTAAATACCTGTCAAATGACTGAAGAATACCTCACACCACCAAAAGGACCCACAGGAGTGAGCACATTGCCCAATGTCACAAAGGTGACGTGCAGTAAGGTTGGGACAGGGCCCGGCTCCACCCGCCTCCAGAACTCTTGACCACTCTGTGCCACGTGCCTTTCATATTTGCCACAGCCCAGCCACATCAAGCGCTACGACTATGAAGAGGAAAAACAGCGACACAAGACTCCATGGCTTCAAGGAGTTCCTCATCTTCTTGGGTGAGGACACTGTATTTTCAGACTCCAAAACAGGAGTACTCCACAGACCCCGGGCAGGACTCCCAACAGAGGGAAACCGAATTCAGTGTTAAATCGGGCTGTCCTCTCACCGCACACGCCCGTCTCCCTTTGTGGGTCAAGGATAAAACGGTATGGGGGGTGGCTGCCCCACCCCCCCACTTCTGCTCTAGGTGCAGTCACCCCAGTTCTGAGGAGTGGGGCGCCCCTAGGAGCTGCCTGGGGGCGCTGAACAGGAGGCCTGGGATATCTGTGTCACTCGGTTTCCAGGGAAGAAGAGCGGAACAACTGCGCACAGGCTGACACTGACGTGGCTCCTGGGGACCTGAGTGAAGCACTCATGGGCTGGAAGGGACATCTGGAGGAGGGGAGGGGAACCCAGCAGCTGGCCACGAGCTGCGTGCAACCACAACATCTGAGACGTTTCAAACGTCTATTATTAGAGGTCAGTTTGCGTATTTCTGGGTGGAAACCAGCAACGGTGGCCGCTCTGTGCTGGCGGGCGGGGCAGGGCCGGCCATGTGTGATGGGAGGGTCTTTGGAAAAGCACTTTGAAGCTGTTGCCACATCCCTTGATTCTGATGGCTGGATCCTGCCAGGAGGGAGGGGTCTTATGCTACAGCATCTCTGGAGAATTCTTAGGAGCTACTCCCTAAAAGAGGCCACACTGGAACCGAGCCTGGGGTGGGGGATGGGGGAGCTGATCCACCCAGAAGTTTCTATAGTCATGTGAGATCTAAGTTAGTTAGCTGGGGGGCCCTGACCACACCCAGTTAGCATCTCACTGCCCTGCGGTAGGTTGTGGATTTTCCTCTCCTTCCCCCGCCGTGAGTCCTTGGGGTGAGAAATCATTTCTCGTCACCCTAGTAGCCCTGGCACGTGAGTGTGTGTCTGGCACGTAGCAGACACTCCACAAATATGCCCTGAGAGAAGGAAGCACACCTTTAATTGCCTTTGGTTCCCAAGTGATCACTGTTCCTGGCTGCCAGGCGGAGACACTGGGAAATGACAGTAAAGATAAGACTTCCGGCAAGCCAACCACAGGAATCAGCAGGGCCTGTGAAATTTGAATCTGTTCAGAGGCCGCCGAGGCCTGGAAAATGCTGAGGACTGGTGACTCAAGGCTGAAAGAGCTGAGTGGACAGTTGTTAGTCTGAGTTGTTGGGCTCGAGGAAAGAGTGGCCTCTGCCCTTCCTGCATTGCTGACAGTGGGGAGGCAGATGTGGGTTTATTAACGACAGCTCTGCAGGCCAGGACGCCACAGGGACACCCAGAGGCTAAGGGGAGAACGCAAATGGGGATAGCCCTTGTGAAAAGTCAGCTGCCCTCAGACTCGAAGTGGTGAAGGAGGTCCCATTAAAGTGGCCAGGGAAACATGGTCTAGGAAGAGGAGTTATGGTCCTATCTTGTTAACCTAAAACTCGAAAGACTAATCAAAACAGTATTATTAATGATAATTAAAACTGCCATTCACTGAGTGCCCATCACACCATTATTTCATTTATCCTTGACGACAGCCCCACACTTTGCAGAGGGGGGAGTGTCCAGGGAGACAGGGAGGTGCCCCCAGGGCGGGCAGGCACCAAGCTGAGCCACCCACCGATCACTGGATTAAAGGGAGACTTAATTTCTGGGAGAGAGGAAATATGAAAGAGAGCCCGTAAAAAGAAGGAGAAATGGAGAAGTATTAAAACTGGACAGGACAGAAAAAACACTGAAATGTTAAGGGAAAAGTGTTCACAAATGTCATATTTGAATACCGTGTTCAAAAATGTAAAGAATGTGAACTCTCCCAGAAGTGGGGCTGTAATCTAGGCCCTCAGGAGTGGGGTCCAGAGATGGATAAAATCATAGCCTGCAGGCTGAGCACGGGTGGCTGAAAATCCCAAATTTTCCATGCCCTTGTGGGCTCTGGGAAGGCTGTGCCTCAGCTTGTCCAGGAGAAGGGGAAAATAATCCAACTTCTTTCTCCAAGAGGGCCTTCAGAGGTATGTGAAATAAGAGATGTAAATATGCAGATGAGATGTAAAACTTCTAATTTGAATGATAATTCCATTTTAATTAAGTTAAAGGATTTTAACTTAATTGTATGAAATGTATGAAGTGGAAAAGGACTTTTCGTTGAACCTAGGACATTTGAGGACAACCCTGGAGGACTTTAAGAAAGAGCTTGACAGCAATGCCATCATCGTAGGGGATTTTAACACCCCGCTGTCGACAATGGACAGATCTTCCAACAAAGAATCAACAAGGATATTGTGGCACTGAACGGCACTAGAGATCAAACAGATTTAATTGATATTTACAGAACATTTCACCCCAAAGAAGCAAAATATGCATTATTTTCAAATGCACATGGATCATTTTCAAAGATAGACCACAAGGTAGGACACAAAACAAGCCTTAACAAATTCAAGAAAAACTGAAATCAAATCAAGCACCTTCTTAGATCACAATGGCCTAACACTAGAAACCAACCTCCAGGAAAAAATGCAAAAACGTTCAAATTCATGGAGACTCAATAACATGTTACTAGATAATGAATGGGTTAACAACGAGTTCAAGAAAGAAAGCAAAAAGTATCTGGAAACAAACGGAAATGAACATACAACAACCCGAACCCTATGGGACACAGCGAACGCAGTCCTGAGAGGAAGTTCATAGCAATACGGGCCTGCCTGAAGAAGACAGAAAATTCTCAAGTAAATCTAGGACATTTTACCTCCAGGATGAGAAAAACTTTTATCTTTTGTTTTCTTAGAATGATGACTATTGAGATATAGTGGCCCCTACTATTACCTGGCTTTTATAGTTCCTACATAATTCATAAATTCAGGTAATAGGAACATTTAAATATTCATCTGGCTAATGTATCAGAGGACCGCATTCTTAGACACTAAATAATTCACGCTGTTCTGAGACTTTCAGTGAAATCTAAGTTAGAACAGCTCGGCGACTACGTTCAATGGCCGGTCAGTTTCCTGGAAAGCAACCTCACGTGCTCAGTGCCTCTCCGCTCTCAACGTTTCCACCCTTTCCTGAGTCCTGGTTATGTACCAGGCATCATGCTAAATACTGGGTTGGCCAAAAAGTCCACTACGTTTTTTCTGTAAAATAAAAGACACGTTTTTCATTTTCACCAATAACTTGATTGATTTGGATATTTTGAGTATATCGGCTGTCTCCCGCTCTTGGCTTGTAGTGGGGAGAGCCCACAGGTGCTGCTAAACATCTTCCAGTGCATAAGACAGCGCCACAGTGGAGAATTATTTGGCTAAAATGTCAATAGTACCAAGAAACTTCGCAAACCACTTCATTTGACACCTTTGATCAGTCACAGCACCTTCTCCATACACTGCATTTCGATTGCATGTTTACCTTTCTTGAAATAATAAAGCATAATAGCCTGAAAACATTGTGTATCTTTTCCCATCTTCAATATTAAAATGGCTGCAGAAAAATTCACAAGTTTGATATTTTAAATGCATGCATACTGATATGACAGCTGTCATAAGACAATCTAAGAAAATTGTTTCTAGCGAAGTTAAAGACAACTAAGTGGTCACTACTAGAGCCATCGTATGGAAAAGAAATGTAATGGACTTTCTGGCCAACCCAGTACTTCCCATGAACTGAGTCATTCAAGTCCCATCACACCTGGGGAGGTAGATGCTATTATGCCCCTTTCCCAGACGAGGGATGTACAGATGGAGGAGTTGGCATGGGGACCAGGTGTTAACCTGAACTCTTAACCACCCCCCGTCACTGCCTCCTGTGCCAGTTCTCTGCTGGTCGCGGTGCCCGGCAGGCCTGAGGTCCCGGAGCAGCGCCCATGGGCACCCCCAGCTCCAGGCACAGCGCCTCGGTGGAGCGGGGACAAGAACTGAGCGCTGCCACGCCAGCCCTGCCACTTGCGTGGTGGCTTCAGGGACTCTTCTGGTTCGGGGGACCTGCCCTCTGCAACACGTGGAAAAGACGTGTCTCGCCCTGGGGATGCCCCACTATGTCCGGCAGCTCTCTGAGGTGCGGCAGGACGGCGAGTTCTCAGCAAGGCGGACATCGGAGGAAGCGGAACCTTCTTACGGAGACATAAGGGTTTGACAACGCTGCACCGCAACATGATTCGCTGAGACTGCGGGGCTCGGGGGTTGCCTGGGGCAAAGGGGTGTATTGGGGAAGAAGGCTCCCCCACCCCCACCTCTTAGCTCCTTTTCTGAAAATAAGTTCTACCTGTTCAATTGTATGGAGGAACAAAATCGAGAAATCGTATTAACTGCTTCTGTGGCCTTAATGTAATAAACCACTTCCACACGGGGACTCAGTTTCTTCTCACATAAAAAGCTAAACCACATAAGCTCCAGGAACGCTGATCTGTAAGAATGAAGAGCAAGATGACTCTGTTTCATTAGCACTTGCACGAGTTCTTCTGGTCCTGGGTCCTCGCCAGTGGCCACTAAGTGAAGGTGCTGCCGGTTTTAGCGCCATTTGTTAACAAAACTAAAACGTTTCCTTGTAAACACAGTCAGGAAATGCAGAACTGATTGATGTGCAGTGGAAGTGACTGTGACCCTGGACAGTGATGGGGAATCTGAAGAGTGAACCGGATGGTTACCGTGGAGAAGGAGACCTCGCAGCTCCCACACTTGGGACCTCGGAGGTCGTCACACTAAGTAGTAAATTCTAATGAAGCAGGAGAACTGCGTTCCCTCTGCCACATGCTCAGCACGCCTGCCCCTCCCACCCCCTTCCTGACACCCAGAACCAGAGCCCCGCATCCAGGCCCCCGAGCTCCCTGGAATTCAGCGGCGGGACTAGAGCTTGGTGTCATTACGATGAAATCGGTACTGCACATACATTCGAGCTCGCGTATCCTCCAGTCCTGGCCCACTGACGGCCCTCATAACTCTCCAGCTGTCCCTCGCTGTGTCACGAATCTCTGAAGTCAGCTCCACGGGAAGCAAATGCCCGCCTGGTCGGTGAGCCACCCCACTCCCCGACCCGACCCCAGCCCCTCTCAACGTTGGGCTCACACTGTCCTCGGAACTGCAGGGCCAGAAACCATGTCTAGAAATTCTCCTTAATTCTCCACAGAAGGAAACAATGATCTTCCAAATCTGGAAAAAAACAACCTTGGGCTATCAACCCACATCCCTCTCTGCAAACTTCTGAGACATTTCATGTTTCTAAAGTTGAATCTGTAGCCCCGGCTTCATCACCAGGATGTGGTGTTAAAATATAAGATCCAATCCAGGAGAGGAACACACACATATGCAGTGTGCTTTGTACTTTTCAGGGGGCTTTCCCATGTACTATCTCAACGGGGACCACACCCATGTGCACCCCCGACCATGAATGCCTGCGTGCTAGCAGATTACGTGGACAGTGTTAGTAAGCAGCAGAGTGAAGGGCGAATGCTCCTTCTCTGGCAGATTCACCTAGAAAGAATATTTTTAAGAGGCTAATATTCATGTTTATAATGTTCACACTTGTCCTCAGTCTCCTGTCTTTAAAAGGTGGCCTTGGCCAGAAGACCCTCCGGTCCTTCCTGCTGGAGTTCTGGATCCCCAGGGGTGAAGGGTACCTCCCTGCTCGCACTCCGAGTCTAGGTTCTTATGCTCAGTCCAGGTCTCCTGGAAGGAGTCCCGGCTGTACCAACGTGTGATACAGAACAGACGCAAAGCCAGGCTCAGATGGGCGGGAGGGACATTAACCAGTCAGAAGTCACCTATGGGGCTTCTCCAAATTCTCATGGTGTGTGTCACTCTACACAGACGTCTGAAGATCTGCTTCCCTCGAGTGCGAGCCCTCCCCGCCCCTCACACCGTGAGGCTCACACAGTGACGGCCTGAGCGTGGGATGGGGCCCGCTGAGTGACATGAGGCTCGCTAACACTTCTGGGGCTGGCGGTTTATGTCATCGCTCCCCTCTAGGTCCAGGTTCTTGACTTGGCAGGATCTCCCTGGTTTAGCTGTCCATGGACAACAATATGGAAGCGGTGGGGTCCTTCCCCAGGCCCCCAGAGCACCACCCACAGATGCTGTTGGGAATGTCTGAGGCCCCCGACAAGTATGAAGACTCATCCTACAAAGTTATGGGCAAAGTTCTAAAAAAGGGTGTTATGATGCTATTTCCCAGTTGTTGTTGTTTTTTTAAGAAACTGTTGATGACTTTTAGCCAGCAAGTCTAGGACAGTGAACCCTGGTCCAGCCTGGATCTGCCTCTGGGGTCCCCCTGCTGTTGCCTGACATAGTGGGGCAGGGCTCTCGTTCCTCCTCTGTTCCCTTAAACGCTCTCCCGGAGCCCAGCCTTTGCCCCTGGTAGTCCCTGTTACCCATGAGCTCCCTTGAAGGATTTGTTTCCTCCTCTGGGCACTGTCCCTCCTCGGTGCCTGTCCACATCCCTGCTCTGTCCTGTGGCCCCGGCAGACAGGGAAGACACTTGCTGCTCCAAGCAGCCTGAAAACGGCCCCTACCAGTGGCAGGCCGTAACTCCTTCTGTTTAAGATGTTGAACAGCCCACCCCACTCCCTGCAAAGCTCTTAGCGCTCTTCCTGGCAGTACTTTGTAAACTGTAAAGAGCTGGTAATGGGGAGACACTGTGGATTCAGGGAGCTGAGTTACTGGGGGTCTGCGGCTCCTGGGGTGGCGTCTCCCTCACACCCAGCAGCAGCTGGGTCACAGCACTGCCCGCCTGCAGCTCTGGGGGGACGTCGCTTCCCACATCCATTCCACCAGCTCACTCCCCTCCCTTTTTTATTTCCTTTTCCTGTGATTTTTCTAACACTTCTCCCCACCCCTTTTCTTTTCCTCCTCCACGCCTCTGATTCACAGACACCGACCACCCGTTCGCAGCTGACGTCTGCAGTGCTGTGTTCCGTCTCTGGGAGTTGATTCCGCGTCCCCGTGTTGAAGCTGCCGCAGACCAGGCTCTGGATGAAGAGCTGGAGCATTCCGGGCAGTTAAAATGAGTCGTGCACTTTATAGACTCGGGGCACCATGTCCTGATGCACTTACAATACGTGAACTCTGTTTTTCATTAAAAACATTAATTTTTGACTTGGGAAATGATCCAACACCCAGGAGATAGGGATCACACACTCATCCTCGCCCCAACTCCACAAGTGGAAGGAAGCACCGAGTCCCGCCGTTGCTCCTCTGGACTCTTCCCTGAGTCCGTGCACGCGGCTTCGCTGCCCCCGGCCGGGCCAGGGAACGGTCCTCGGCCGGGGCACCGGCCCTCCCACCTTGGCCCTCCCACCTGCGCCCTGTCTCGCCACCATCCAGGCCACTCTCTGCAAGGCAGACAGAAGGGCACAGTCCCCAACACATGGCTGATAAGGTCACTGCGCGTCCCGTGCCCTGGGGATAAGATCGGAACTGCTCACCTCCTGCCTCTCCCTTCAGCCTTTTCTGCCCAGAGTCCCCACATCAGCTACCTCCCCCAGTGCCTGGGGCCAGCCTGCTGTCTCCTGCACTGCGCTGGGCCTCTCCACCAATCTTCCTCCCACCTGCCCGGCACATCTCTGCTCACTGCCTCCCTTTGTCTGGCGTCTGGTGCTCACGCTTTAAAGGTCCCAGAGAGGATGCCCCTCCTCTGGGTTAGGAATCGCTCCCGGGTGCCCCCACCTGCCCTGCACTTTCCTGCTGTTTGTCACCTCCCTGTACCACAGGTATGTGTAAAACTACCCATGTTCCTCCGTGGGCACCTGTGAACTCTTCACAGGCAGGACCGTGTGAACCACATTCACCATCTCCCCAGAGCCGACCTGGCACGGAGCCTGACGTACGATCCCCAGGGGGTGGACGTGCCCGAAACAGGGGGATGAGGGGCTCATGTAGCCACGGGCACAGCCCAACGGGGTCGTTTGCTGGGAGCCCACGGCTTCCCTGAGTGCAGCATTGTAACGACCCAGGGTACACGTGCTCAGCCACTTCCTGTCCTACAGCGAGGCTCCAGCATGATCAAAGACGGCAAACATGCATGTTTTTGTTCAGTGAACTGGACTGAAAAACAAGCCTATAAGTCAGTTAGTAATAACCAGTGGTTTTTCAGGCACAGACGGCGTGGTAGAAAGCTGGTGACTGCTATCACACCATCTCGCAGAGGGGCATACCACTCTACTGCGATATTGTTGTGAACTGAACTCCTATGAGTCAAGAATACAACGGGTAATGTCGTCTTAGCTTTGCCAACTTTCAGTGGAAAGACATGTGATACAAACCATCATGAAGCCCGTGTGGGGCTTGCAAAGGATGTTCGCTTCAAATTAAAATACTGGGTTATCTTTGGGGAAAGGTTTTAATTTCTTGTAACTGTACCAAGGGTTCTTTTCTTCCCAGTATTTCTCAGGGGCCTACAAGGATTGAGACAAGAACCATGGGAAGGAATAATTTCTCAGCAACTTGAAACAGTGTTTAAGATGAACCTATTTACCCAAGAACAGAGAGGTGCGTAGGAGCGAGCTGCAGAGGGCGGCTACAGAGACCTCGTCCTGCTGCCCAGCTCTCTGCTCCCCGCTCCCTGTTTTGTAACAAAGCGTTAAACAGATGCTCCCAGAAAAACAACCAAAACGTGGGAGCGGGCTGAACACTGGGTTCAGCAGAGCACCCCGGGGTGGGTGGTCCCAGCCTGCCCGCCCACCCGCAGGAAGCTCTGTGTGTGTTTGTCGCACACCTGTGTTTAGGTTGAGGAACAGAGAAAGAGGAAGAAACAGGGGAAGGAGGAAGAATGAGCCCAATGCAGTTTTGTTTTATTTTAAAAAGAGCTTTTTAAAATGGCATCCTTGAAAAAAATGTTATCATACTTGAAAAAAATGCACACCAGCCCCCTGGTGGCGTGGAGAGAAGACGGTTCCTGCCAACCTGTTTTCTAGCGACTGAACAGTGTCGACGTGGAAATGACCAAAGTGCCCTCAGCAGGAGACTGGACGGAGGTGCGGTTCGCACACACAGCGGAACCCTACTCGGCCGTAGGAAAGGGCAAAACGCTGCCCTTCGCGTCAGCATGGACGGAGCTTGAGAATATCGTGCTAAGTGACGTAAGTCAGACAGAAAAAGCCAAGAGCCACATGATCGCCCTTGTGTGCGGGATAGAAAACTGAAAGCAACAAATGAACAAACAGGAACTCACAGACGCGGACAGCAGAGCGCTGGTCACCACAGGGGAGGGGTGGGGCAGCGAAGGGCAAGGGGTCAAATATCTGGTGATGGAAGGAGGTCTGACTTTGGGTGCCGAACACAATGCCGTATACAGACCACGTGGCAACACGTGCACAATTCTATCAACCAATGTCACCCCAGTAAATTTAATAAAAAAGGGTCTAAACAAGATTTCACCAGGGGTTCTTAACCTTTTCGTGCCATGAACCCTATGAGCAGCCTCATGAAGCCCGTGGATCCATCCCCAGAATGTTTTTAAATACATGAGGCGACAAAAAACCCCAATAGTGTTGTTTCAGAATAATTAAAAAGTCGTGATACAGTAAAATACACAGTACTGTATTAACATGGCAACTAACAAGAGCCACGGTTTACCGGCCACCGTAGCTCTGCATCGGTAACAGGGCAAACCCCCATCTGAAGCATCTGTGATAACGCCATACGGAAGTCTCCGTGGTTTCCAGTGGAGACTAACTCTGTTAATGGGGTTTGTTGCTGACGTCCATAATTGAAGGAACTACTAAATTGTGCTTAAGAGGTGAGTGAGAATAAAGATATAATTGTTGTTGCCACCCAAGTTCAAGGACGCCCTGAATTCCATCCACAGCACCCAGGTCAGGAATCCCTGCCCTCAGCGCACCTTGGGGGCACGGGTGTGGTCCCTGGCCAGGCCTTGGGGACAGCTGCCCTGTGGCAGCAGGACCAGCCTGTCTGTCTTCGTGGAGCCGAGCTCCCTCCGGGCCTTTTGGGGAACGTGTTCGTCCAGGGCAGGGAGGTAAATCATTGAACCGGGCCTCACGCTCAGGGCTCTGCTTCCACTCAAGTTGCTGCGTCTCATTAGAGTTCTGGTACCTTCTTTTCCCAGTGTGCATCTCACTAAACTCTCTCCTTGGACCGTAAGGGTCCCACAGGACCCTCAGGAGGCAGAGGCCCCACGCAAGCAAGGCGCGCAGAGCCTCTGCGATCCAGAAACGAAGGTGTTAGACGCTGTAACCGTAGGAGGGTGCTACCACCTTCTCACAGGAACGGGGGAGCTCTTCACAAAGTGAAGCACCTGCACACATACCTTGTCTTGCGTACTGGGCTTACTGATGACGTGGCGTGGGCCCAGCTAGGTCATGCCGGACACTGCTCTACCCACCCTGGGGCCCTCACAAGCTTCTAAAGACTGCTGACCGCCTGTGCTCACCTTGCTGCTCCCTCCCTGCACACCGCACCCAGCTTGGTGCCCAGGCGGACTCAAGGGCTGGGTGAGCCACACCTTTGTACTAGGCGGGGGTAGAAGATGTTACCTTTCCTGATAGGTTACGATCTCACTAGCCCATCTGTCGCTTACTTTCAGGCCAAGGTGCATCGCTGCTTGCCCTGATTCGGTGGTTCATGAAATTTCTCAGGGTTGGGCGGCTGCCTTCTAGTCTAGTTCTAGAGTCCTGCCATCTGCTGCTGGGCAAGTCCCCGCTCTCTCTGCACCTGAGCTCCGTAGCAAATGGGGGTGATACTTCCCACCGCAACTAAGGCTCAGGTGGTTGTGAGCAGCGGATGAAATAACGCATACAGAACTACCTCCGAAACGGAAAAAGCTACACCAGACTAGATGATGGTGTCATAAAACACCACCTCATTCTCATTGAAAGGAGCTATTTCAGCATAAATAGGTTTCTTTGTATTCATTTCACTTCTTTAATCAAAAGAGATAATAATCACATTTTCACAGGTATATCACTAGATTTTAAAATGAGTTATTGTTTTTCCTTTACCCCAATATAATGTTTCCACTTCCATTACTTCTTTATTTAAAATACCTTTCAACATTTTAAAAATAAAGTAAAACCTAACCTATTCCAACAAGCCAAATTACTTTCATAGCTTTTTAAAAAGCGAACAAACTTGCTTCAAGCTTTCAAAACTGACGCACGCAGGTGACTGTTCACTACCCAGCACCCAGTCCTCACCAGCTCCACGCTGCCCAAGCCCTGCCGGCGGGTGGGGTTCTGAGAAACACTGAGGGGTCAGCGCCCCACGGAGAGTGGCTGGGTCAGCTGACACAGCCCCCAACGTCTTGGGAGAAGAAACTTTGGGGCTGCTAAGGCACGTTTCATCCTTTGCGTCCCCAACTCCCATCTCTGTTGCTGGAGGCCAAGTTCAGTTCCAGGCACCTCAGATAAACAACTGACAACTGGACACCTACTGTAAGGAACAGTATATTTAAAAAGATGCATCAGACAGAAAACCGCTTCTTAGAAAGTAATTGGTCTTTGGTCTTCCAGTCTCCCTACATGCGATAAACTGGATTATTTCAGAAGTATCCATTGCTCTCCCTCCTGAGGCAGAGAATCCTTTGCTGGCCCACTGACATGTCACGGTCATGGTCATGGTCATGGTCATGGTCATGGGCCTTGCTTGGTCAATGGAGTCTTAGCAGATGTGCTGTCAAGCAGAAGCCATGAGACCCTGCAGGTGCTGGCGCCCCATCATATGGCCCAGTGACCCAGCACGAGGAGGACATGCCTGGCAGCTGCTTTCCCTTCAGTCTGCGTCCCGGAATCAAATTTGAGAAGACTGGACCTGAGTGATGCCTGGCGCCAAGCCCTGCCTTGCCCCCAAGGCTGCCCCAGATGACTCACAGGCACACGAGAAAAAGAAATGCTGTTTGGTAAAAGGCACTGAGAGCACGGGGAGTGTTTGTTACACAGCATCACTGGGCCACAGCAGACTAATACAGCTCCTCAATGCACTTCAGACTTGTATGTGAAAGAAACCCTCTTGAGGCTGAACCTGACCATCTCCGTTTCCTAGTCAAGTGTGTAAACTAGTGGCTGAGTCCAGTCCTTCTTTCTTGGGCGTGCCGGGGACTCAGGGTGGCTGCCTCTATTTTTCCAGCCTTTCCTCCCATCTCTCCCCTTTATGGAAATTGGTCTAACGTGACCATGCTAAGGCCAGATTAGGTAGCCTGTGTGCTACAACCTGGTCAAATATTTCTTTTCATGAGTAGGCAGAAAAATTGTCAAGGGCAGGAAGCCTGTCTCATGCTAATTTGCATTGAACTTGCACATAACAGTCACTGAGTAAATACTCATAGGTTAGCCGTCGTGCTTGCTTTCCAAGGCTTTCCACAGACATGGCCCGACTTCTCAACCGGACTCTGTGGACTTCTACCCGTTGTGACGTCAACATCCTTCTCAGACCCCCAGAGAGAGGATGGACTTAAGGTAAGAGGAGGAACACAGCCTTCTTGAATGAGTCTTACAGACTACTGTGGCTTCCAACAGGACTCAAAAGATGGTGACTATTTATTGATATTAATTTTTCAAGGTTGAAAATCATCCTAGCTGTGCTCTGTTAGAAGTAGCTACTCCCTGTCACAGGCCACTGCTCACTGTGACATATGAGCCATTCCCAATGCATCCCAAGGGCCTCCTGACCTTGATCTTGGAACCTGGACAGGGTCAGAGAAAGTCTGTCCCTATGGCTCTCAAACTTGACTATGCCTAAGAATCCCCCGGGCAGTTTGCTAAAATGCAGACTCCTAGACCTGGGTGTTCCATTTCAAGGAATTAATACCTACTTACATGCACTTATACCCATAACAAACACGTTATGAAATAAGTTATTCTGAAAGATTAAAGACTTTGTGGAATTGCTTTGAAAACATCTCTAGACTTGTTAGCGATTTTAATTTTTATGGAAGAAACTCTTGGGAGCAGAACACGGGGCATCTTATTGTGGGGAGAGCACGTTGAGGAAGCGCTTGCCAGACAAGGGGCAGGCTTCTCGGGCTGAAACAAACGTGGCTCCAGCGATAGCGCACAGGCCTCAGGAGGACAAAGCGGAACCGGGAGAAGAGCTAGGGGACAGCCAGGGACAGGAGGGGACCGATGTGAAGTCCAGGAAGTGAGCACTGGCAGGAAGAGACGGAGAAAACAGAGCTCCGACAACCAGGCATGGGTTCGATTTGACACCAGAGGAAGTGAAAAGGCTACCGGGAAAGAAGGTCATCTCCCAGCCCGAGGAGCCAGGAAGGCTCCGTGGAATCTGTCGTCTCTCCCGGGGGCTAGTAACCTTGAATCGCTGATCATGAGGGATGGCATTAAAACCCACCTATTTCTAAAGCCATCTGAGCCGCCTATAAGGAAACCAGGAGTGAGTCAGCGCCAAAGACGCGTGCCCCAAGGTCTCACTGACATTGCGTAGAGGTGGGCAGGCTTGGCTCCGAGCCCCTCGTGCCGAGGAGCGAAGCCTTTCATGAGAACTGCGGTCTTCTGCAGAGCTGTGGCAGGAGCCGTGGCAGGGGCCGTGGCAGGAGCCGTGGCAGGAGATCTGGCTCTCGGACTCCAGCGAAGTGTGAGCTCCATCCCAGGGACCGTAACACTCCTTGAGTTGTCATTTTGCGAGTCTCATTAAACCCTCAGCGCCCTGCTGTAAGTTGTCTGTGCAAAGGAAAACCACCACGTTTGTTTTCAGTTGAAAGATCTCGGGGCTGTGAGTGTTCGCTTCGAGTCAGAGGTGAGAACACAACTGTCAGCCCGTCTGCGGCGTGTCGGAACTTTCCAAAGAGGTCAATGACGGGGAGGGGGGGGAACTCAACAGGCGGCTCGGATCCAAAAGCATTAATTAGAATGTTTGACATATTTTTAAGTCTAGTTACAGCACCTGCTGCTTCACCTAAAAAGGCACTAAGGAAAAACTGAGAGGCGGACGTGAAGGGTCCGGCAGCCGTCAGGTGCAGTGGTCCTGGCCCGCGTGCCGCCCAGGGGCAGCCCCGACACTGTCCCGGAGGTCAGCTGTGCCACCGCTGTCAAACATCCCTGCTGGGCCGAGTGCCGCCCTCTTCCTGGCCAGTCTGTGAGCCCCTGTCCCAGTGTCGAGGCTGTCTGTCTGTCTACCTGCTAGGCCCTTGCTCTTCTTCTACCCCGTAACTCCTACAGATGCTGGGACTCAGCGCAATGGCCAGCCACACAGAGAAATCTGGGCTCTTGAAGGCGCCCCCCATAGACTTACTCCACTCCACCGGGTTTAGGGTTTACTCCTCTCCCACAGCCTGCCCCCAGCACACTGCTAGACCCTCGTCACAGGAACTGGGCATTTCCGAGGTCACGGAGCAGTTTGGAAAATAGGAACGGATGATGCAGAAACCACTCACGCACACGCACATGCACGCGTGTGCGCCTGCAGGGCCACTGTGTCACTTTCTGTCGCTTGACCTCCGCGTCAGGACACACTTTGGACGTCGCACTGAGCAATGCCGCGCAGCTCCTTCCCCAAAATGTTGCTGGTCACGACACCGGCTTAGTCGGCGAACTGAACTTTAGAATCGTCTTCTCTTGCCCCCTGCCTCACACTGTATCACATTTATACACACATTTGGGACACGATGTGTCCTGATTCCTACTGCGGTTCTGGATACACAGTGCCCATTATAATGTATTTGTGTGCTGAGTCATAGGCCTGCTAAACTTAAAAACGAGTTGTAATGTTTGTTGGTGCTGTTATTGTTGGTTTTCTCATCATCTACAGAAAAGTAATAATTTTGTTTGCTCATTTTTGATGTTTATCTGTTCATATTTTTCTCATCTTACTGCATTAGTTAGTAAAGTTGAAAAGGGTTAAATATTAGCAGTGATAGTGAACATCCTAACTGGCTCCTAACCTTAACATAGATAATTCAGTGTTCTACTATTTAAAAAAATGTTACCTTGGTAAAAAAAAAAAGTTAAAAAAATTATTCATTAGTTTTCTATTGCTGAAGAGCAAATTACCAAAATGCATTGGCTTTAAGCAACACAAATTTATTGCTTTAAGATTTTAGTGGGTCAGGAGCCCAGTTCAGGGTCTCCCCAGATAAGATCACAGAGGCGGGGTGCAGGTCTCGGGTGGACTCGGATCCTGGCCTTTCCAAGCTCTCTCGTGATCCCAGGGGGCCCACCTGGATAACCCAAGACCCTCTCCCTGATTTAAGGTCAGTTAATTAGAAACCTTAATGGCATCTGCAGAGTCTCTTTGCCACATAAGGTGACAGAACAGTGGGAGCAATATGGCAGGACAAAGATCACAAAGGCCAAAATCGGCCGACCACACCTCCGATCTCAGCTCTCTGAGTCTCAGAGTTAGACACAGGTGCCAAGTTGTAATACATCTCTTTTTAGTGTCCATGATCACAATCATTTCGAGACAGTTCGGTTACCATTGCATTTTCTAGCAAACTTTACTTTATATATTTAGACGCAGTGTTATCTGGTGCATATATGCTAATGACTAAATTTTTAACTGTAGTCTTTACCACAATTACTCTCTTTGACTCATGTAATATGATAAATATATGCACTCTACCTTGAATGCTCCTCGGTCTGCTCTTAAGTGAATGATCCAAGGGGACAGTCTTTTGATGCACCCAGCTGTCAGCACAGTGCCTGACACCCAGGGGCCCGTTACATGTGAGAGAAAAGCCAGGACCCTGGAAACGAGGGGGGCCGTAAAGCCCTGTGTGTTTTGGCTCCTGGTAGGATACGAACACCAGTTCACTCCATTCCCTTCCAAAGACAGACTTTCCTGCGGGGAATTAGTAGCCCTGTTGCCATACCCAAACAGTTACAAGGAAGTTCCAGAGGCCTGCCCACACTTTAGAATGGAGGGTGGCTGCCATTGTAAATCTCAGATGCAAATCTCAGTTGCTACAACTGAAGCAGGAACAGCTCCCTGGGCAGCGGGGGCCCACAGCACAGCGTGCACACACACACACACACACACACACACACACACACACACACACACACACGGGACAGCTGCAGTCCCAGCTCAGGAACCCGCCTCCCACAGGAAGCAGCTGGACGGGGGGAGGGGGCACTGAGGGGCAGAGGGAGGACACGGCGCAAACACCCAGGAGAGAAAGAGCACAGCCACAAAGAAAGGGGGCGATAAGGACTTTAAAAGATGATGGTGAAACTCTTCCAAAACCAAGAGTAATGGACACTCTGTCAGTGCAGAGGGTGTGTGGGGGTTCTCTGTGCCACCCACACCAGCAACGACAGAAGGGGAGGACAGAAGGCAACGGGACAGCTGCCCCCCACCCACCTGGAACAGTCTGGCAATGCTGACGGCTCCCCAGAGGCTCCCTGCGCCACCTCCTCTGCCTCACAGCCCCTCCAGACACGGCAGAGCAGTGTGAAGAGTGTCCCCCTCCCCAGACCGGGCAGAGTCTGGGACCCGGATGGCTGCTGAGTCCAGAGGCCCCCTCTCAGCCTCCAGACCAAGCTGCCTGCTACCTGGTGGAAGATAGGCGGGTAGACACTGGCCCAGAGCCCACCAAGAGACAGACTTCCCGAAAGCATCACCCTGGTCAGGGGAGCGGAAGGGACTCAGGTGGGACTTGCGTGCGCACACAGCCAGGGTGAGAGGTCCTCGTGGGGACTCGGTCGCTTCCTGGCTCTTTGGGGACTCTGTTCTAACGACCCGAGGGGCCTAGGGAGCTGGGAGAGCAGAGCTGGTTGCACTGTCCCATGGCTGGGAGCTGCGGGATGAACCAACAACCCGAACCCTGTTTTCAAAGGTGCGGAAGCGATGCGATGACCGCACAGAGAGAGAACTAGGGAGACGGGCATGGAGATAACAAAGGCAGGGAGAGGAGATTTGCTTCCGTGCACCCCATCACCTGAACCCTACCAGGCCCCAGAAAAACAAGGCGGTGCCCACCCCTGTGAAGGCCCCCTCGTTCTAGGCAGCATCTGGAGCCTACCTGTGTTCCGTTACCCACGTCAACAGCGTCAACGACAAGCACTTCCTGAGCCCTGGGCGGGCACCAGGGCTGTGCTGGGCACCCTCTCCCCTAACCCCTGAGAGATGCCCAGGAGGCAGTGCCAGGGTAACCCCATTTACAGACGCGGGAACAGCTGGTGGGGGGCAGCCTGCCCAGGTTCCCGTTTCTTCAACGACAGGACCCGGACGCTTGTCTTCAGACCCAGGTCCCGGTCACCGGTGTCTGGGAAGAGGTTCTGTGTTTGCCCCAGCGTGTGCTCTGGGGAGAGCTCCTCCTCCGTCCCCGGCTAGCCTACACACGCGTGGAGACCCTGCCTGCATTTCAAACTTGCTTCGCAAAGAAAACTGCGCTTCTGAACTGCCTGGGAAACTGCATTTCCCCTCTCTCCTCTCCCAGCGCAAAGCGGCATTCGACACTTACGGGCGCTGTGTGCCTAGGAAGGACCGACCCAAATTCATCCGTTGTTAAGGGAAGGGGAGGGAAGCCGCGGCGCCCACCCCGGCTTTCAGCGCCTCACTGTGTGTTTTTCCCTGGCTGCAAGAGTAGAATTCTTTCAATAAAAACTTTCCATCTAAAAATAACATAGTGGCGAACTCTGCAATTACGCTTCTCAGCGGGAGACATCCGCTTTCCCCTCTACTTCCCAAATGCAGAAGGCCCGATTTGCTGGTCTGCTAATGGGTCCCAGCGAAGGCCCCAACGCAGCTTAATGAGCTGGGAGAACAAAGCCGTGTGGCTTTGGATCACTGTGTGGTTTCTTCCCGGAGCGCTGTGAGTAGCTTTATTTTAAAATCGACTGTATGCGACTCCTTCACCTGTCCTCCTTGAGCCATGAAATGATGCTTAGAGGCAGCGGCTGGCCACGGGTGGGCTTTCGGTCCAGTGTTCCTCCTCCTGAACCCACCCCCAAACCTCCCCCCTCCCCTCCTTCCCCTCCTTTTCCCCGCTGTCCTGTGCCACCCAGTTACAGGGCACCAGCATGCTTGGCCGTGGCATGCTGGACGGCCACTGTGACTTGGACTTATCCGAAAGGCTGCCGAATGGCTCCGGGATACTGCACATGGGGACTCTTTTTTTCTCAGCTGGTGGCTTCTGTGAGAGGATGCTATCTTAAACAGTGACCCCGAGGGAGAAGTGCGGGGTAATGGGGGCCAGTTTCTAACGTTGGTACGGGGATTTTACACCTGAGTCATCAGGGTTCTTTAAGGAACACGTAAACCTACGGGTGATGGGGGGACAAATGAGAGAGTTGACGACCTTTTAGAAAGTGCTGGACAGCAATCCAAAGGGAGTGTTGGATTGGTGAAACACCGAGACGGGGAAGAAAGCTTTGTGGTGGTGAGGAAGCTAGCCGAGCAAGGGCAGCGGACTGAGACCGATGGACGCACGTGGATGAATGGCGCCAGTCGTGGGCACACATTTTGTGAACGGTGAAGAGGAGGAGGCAGCCAGGGACCTCCTCAGGCTCGCAGTTACCAACTCCCTACCAACAAGTGCCACTGGACTTGTCCTGGACTCCAGGGGAAGGTGTGCAAAATAACAGCCGAATCTAGGTGAAAACGCATAACTTACATACCAGTCCATCACATAATATATGCAACATCAGAATTACAACCTAAGAAAAGGCCCTGAAAATCCCGACAGATTGTTCCCCCGAAGCTATTTAAGCCACTGTGATGTTTTGGCTTAAGGGTGTCCCCAAGAAGTACATGGGGCCAGAGTCCCCAGGGTGGGTATCAGAAACTACACTAAGGCTGTCACGTGTCCTTGTAGACCTGTGCCCTCGCATCGAGCACCGGGTACAGTGTTGGTCATCCCGCCTGCGCAAGGCTATAGAGATCAAGAAAGCGTCCAGAGAAGGCCAATCAAAAATGTCAGGGGAGAGGCAGTGACAACAGTCACCACTGCGCTCAGGGTCTCAGCGCACACCAGGCACCCCTCTAAGGCTTGACCGGCGCTGAGCCGTTTACTCTCTCCACCACCCCAGAAAGAAGGCACTGTTATGGCCCCGTCACAGAGACGAGCAAACCGAGGCATGGGGAGCCAGAGTCGCTTGTCTGAGTCCCAGCGCCACTGGCGTCTGCGCCCAGGCCGTGTGGGGCCTGACTCGCTGTTCCACTCGGGCCGGAGGGCGGGGCAAAGGCTAAAGATAATTTATGCAGGTTCATAAAACCAACATGAGGCTTGCTAGGAAAACCATGGGCTTTCTCACAAATTGTGGATGATTAAAGTTAGAATAAAGTGAATTTCAGACAAAAAAAGGGAAAACTGCTTGGCACAGCAGGAAGTACATTATAGCATTTTTTTTTAAAAAACAGTGGTCTTCTGAATTCTTTTTTTTTAAAGTTGTTTTTCTTTTTCTAAATTTTATTTATTCATTTTAGAGAGATGGGGAAGGGAGGGAGAAAGAGAGGGAGTGAAACATCAATGTGTGGTTGCCTCTAGCACACCCCATACTGGGGATATGGCCTTCAACCCAGGCATGTGCCCTAACTGGGAATCAAACCGGCGATGCTTTGGTTCACAGGCCTGCGCTCCATCCACTGAGCTACACCAGCCAGGGCCATTATAGCATTTTATTTTCCCCAAGGAGAATGGAGACCACACATTCCAACAGACTCAACAAGGGCGTGCAGTGATCGATGGCGTGTTCCTGAAGGGACCGAGTTGGTCTGAGGCGTTGTTCGACCCTCCCCGGCACAAGGAATATCGCCGGCCAGTTCGCCAAGAGGCAGGCTGCAGGGCTGAAGAAACGAGGGCTTTCCTTGGGTGCAAAGCCTTTGCCGGTTCTCACTGCCCTCCATGGGCTGTGCGTGGGTCTTCCACCGTCTCCTGCCAACCTCAGCTCTAAGAAGCTCCAGCCTAGCAAAGAACGCGGTCTGTGGGTGTGGCTGGCAGCTCCCAGTCTGAGCGACCGGAAGGGCTGGCCAACTCATCCCGAGGGGCTGGGGACCCACGTCAGTGGTGGAAATCCTGAGCCGGGTGGCGGTGGCCTGGCAGCCTTACAACCCAGGGCCTCCGGGCCGCACTCGGTTCCCTCTGCCTGTTTCCCCAGTCCATCCCCGGGAAAGCCAGCAGACATACAGGGGAGGTCGTGGTGGTCTCTGGGAAGAGCGACAATCCTAAATGGAGGTCCGGAAGTCTCCTGGCCTCTCCCCTTCACTCCGAATGCCTCCAGCTCCCCATACCAACCACCAGAGTACCTGGGAGACCCGCGCAAAGCACCCCTGCAGCCAGCTCGTAGGGCAGTGGAGGAACTTAGGGGGGGAATGGTTTGCTTTCCCGTGCCCGCTGCCCTGGGGGCTCCCGGAAACAGGCAACCCCCATGCTGGTGCACCAGCTCAGGGAGAAGGCCTGGGGCACTGCGCTGGGACCGGCGGTATTGCAGGGTGTGAAAGAGAAAAACAGAGCTCGGTGACGCTAGGCTTGGTGCACGGGGATCCATGGCAGGAGGCAAAGACGTGGAAATATTAACCATTACTGATTGTTCGGTTGCAAAAGATTGAAGAGACACACGAGCTGACTCTGTTTCGCACAGGTCTGTTCGAAGGGAACCAGCCACTCCACCCACGACAGGCGGGAGGGGCAGGACCAGAGGCGGTTTCTGCTTCTACTCACCTACGCAGTTATCGCAAAGGCTACAGTGAGAAGCACGAGGGGGCCGGAAAATCTTGCAGGTGAAACAGTATTTAAGTTTCACAGTCTGGCCATTGATGATGACTTCTTTGGTTCTGGGGGGTGGGCGGTACCCCCCTGAACTGGTGCCGTTTGCGATATCTGTGGAGAAAAGAACAGAAAGAGCACATGCCCTTAACAGAGCACTTAACCTCTGCGGGCCCTCGCACCTAGGGCGCCTGGGGTCCGCGTTCCCCAGGGCAAGGCCCACACCCAGCCTCCAGGTACCTGCCTTTCCGGGAGACTGCTGACACGGGTCACACAAAGGCGCTGGGGCTCCTCGCCAGGGCTTGGGACCTCGCTTACTAACCCACGCCGGTGGGAGAGGCCACGAGACTGAGTTCTGGCCAATGAGGTGCCAGCACTCGTGGCACTGCCCCGCAGGTGAGAACTTCCCCTGGGCCCCACCCACCGTCTCCCCTCCCTCCTCTGGGCCACCTTGGAGCCACAGACAAACTGGGGGCCCTGAATGATGGACCACACACAGAAGGCTGCCTCTCCACCGGCCATACTGTTATTACGTGGGCGCCAAATTCCTAGTATTAAATACCCAAAGGTTTGGGTTCGTTTGTTACAGCGGCATTGCCCTATTTACCGTATGTTGCCGTGTATAATGTGCACCCACATTCTGTGACCACTGTACATGGATTATACCCCACAATATGTATTCGTTAGACCCATGTAGCATGTGCATCCTTATTTTTCCCTCAAAATGTGGGCAAAAAGTGCACATCACACGTGGCAAAATGCGGTAATTCTGTGGGTGATGCTGACGTCAGGGACAACTTCCTTCTCCCACGGAGTACTCCAAACCCAGCTCAAGAATCTCTCCATTTTGCCCATTGGCCTCCTCAAAAATACAGGTATTGGGTGGGAAGAATATAGATTTAAATATGTATATTTAAAATCATTAAGTGTATATTTTAAAGATAATTTATTTTGTTTATTGTCTGACCTTTTATTTTAGTATCAGTTTTATAAATGTGGAAGAAGATACACATGTGTCTGATGTTTAAGCTTCATGTTATCTCGCAGCCTGGTACCCGTCCCTGAGTTCATATTAGAATCACCCACGGAGCTTTGGAAACCCCCCTAACGCACGGACCCTCGGCAGGCCCAGGACACAGAGCCGCCCGGCTGATTCCAGCGGTGGCAGGCTGAGGCCCTACGGGAAGGTGGAACCTGCAGTTGCATCCCCACTGAGGCCCCCCCTGCAGCCCGAGGACGTTGCAGAGAGAACAGGAGAGGGGGAGGGGGAGGCGGCCAGCCAGCTGTGCGGTCAGAACCGGCCAACAGAGGAGGGCGCACAGCGTGAGTGTCCGTGTGGGCTTCAGCGGGGACTCTGTGACGGCAACACCGGCAGGGCGGGCCCTGGTGGCTGGCGGAAATCTAGGGACCCTTCATGGTGTTCCCTCAAAACAAAGCCGGTGACGTTGAAGGTGGCTGCTCGTTTTAACCCATGCACACTTGAAGGACACACACACTACCGGACAGCGACCGCTGCAAGGTACTTTCGGTACATTTCCAAGGTGGTAGGAATGAGTCCATCATGCACTCAGGGCCCCCGACAAAGGCTCTGATTTCACTGGTGGGAAACGGTCTGGCGTCGGTGGTCTCAGAAGCCCCCCTGGTACGGGACTCCGTGGCACTGCTGGGCCTGTCACTCCAGTGTGGTCCGGGCAGCATCCGTTCATCCCAGCGCTTACCCCGGGAACTAGTTCTGAGCCCCGCCCCTGAGCTAGCGCCGCAGAATCAGCATTTTCCCAGAGCCTCTGGGATGTGTGCACGTGGAAGCCTGAGAACCCCGTGAAGGGCCCGGTGGGTCCTCCCCACCCACACACCACACACACCTGACTCTCACGTTCCTCTCTGTGCTGGACCCAAGTACACTCACGTGTGTGGTGAAGAGCTAGACTCAGAGAACACAGCTTCTCCCATGAAGCCGCTTCACCAGTCACTCCCAGCCACCCAGGCCTCCATTGGGAGAGAGTTTGGTGAGTGGGAACAGCGGGAGGTGTCTGCAGAGCGGGCCCCCCTGCTTTACCTCTGTGAGGACAACCCTGCTCCTGGGAACGAGGGGACGGCTGTGGATCCATCCGAGGCTCTGGGTGGCCTCGCCAGCAGGACATCCTCTGCCTGGCACCCCAGCTGGCTGCCCTATGGAATGGTGCTAAATCGGGCAGATGCCTGCAGCGGCACTGAGCCCCCGGGGCTACAGAGCTGGCAGGAAGAGGGAGGACCTCAGCCGCTTCTGTCAGAGCGCCGGGGGAAATAACTGGCTTTGAACCCTTCAGAGATAAGGTCAGATCTCTGCCGCTGCCAACAGGGTGCCGCTGAGGCCTGAACGAATGAGGACCTGGTGTCTCCCTAGCCTGACGTCAGCTGTGAAATCTACTTCGTCTGTTTAGCTCTTGCAAACGTGGGTGGAAAAACTAGAAAGTCAGATATACAGGTTTAAAAAGAACCATAACCAATCAGAGAAGTTTAAAAACTGATTTGTCAAGGAGATATTTTACAAAGCAGGGATGACAAACTTACCCACACTAGAATGACCACTAAAAAAGCCTAGCTCCGCGTGGCAAAGACTTGAAAGAGTGAGGACTTGCTAGCGCTCCTTAAGACAAGTGCTAGTGATCTTGTCGTTTCAAAGTACATTTTCGAAAGATTAAACCTTTGATATGAAGTGAGCTGAAGGCCAGAGCTCAACCGGCAGGGCAAACTGGTGCATATGAATTAAACCAAATCACAGACCGCTGCGCCTAAGTATTGGGAAGCTCTTCAGGTAAAAGAAATGGAAGAGCCACAAGACCTGGATCCAGGGCCCAGTTGTGCCATCACTGGGTGACTAAAGGACCATAGAACTTAAAAAAAAAAAAGTCGATTGACATTTACAGTATTTACTACAAAGCAGAGGCGGTGGAGGGCCCGTAAATGAGCAAACAGAGATGTCTCGTGGGGAGGAGTGAGCGAGGGGTCCGCTGGGGTGTTTGGGGAGCAGTGGCCTCCTGGCCTCCCCATCCCTGTCTACTCTCCTTAGGGCTTCAGAGCCACTTCCTGAGCACAAGTCTGGTGACATCGTCCGGGCATCTGGGGAGGCGCAAGTCCCCGACCCGCCGGCCCCTCTCCTCTGGCTGCACAGTCCCCCCCAGAGCCCGCGCTCAGGGCAGGGGGCCTCCGTGCATTCCCTAACAGACAACGCGGTGCACCGGGCTGTCTGGGTAGACAGCCGGTGACCTGCAGGGTCCCGCTCAAGCCTCTCCGGGAAACGCTCTGCCAGCAGAGTTGGTTATTCCCTCCCTCGGGCTGTTCCTGCACGTAGCTCGCTGATTTGCTCAGTCAGTAGCTGTGTCCGGCCATTAGGTGCCAGCGCCGTGCTGGGGGCTGCCTGGTGGGGGGAGGGAGCGCAGGAGAAAGGACAGACTTTTCTCAGCTGGAGGGAAGACCGGGACCTCTGCTGGGCTGATTCCCCTGCCTCCCCGGTGGCTGTTAGAATGCAAAGACCATACCTGACCCACTACCATGTCCACAGTGTTGAGCACACAGTGGGTCCTCAAGAACAGCCTGCCAAATGTTAGGCCAACTGTCTTGGCAGGTTGAGAGCAACAAGCTGGGATGCACAGGACTGGTGTCCCCGCTCCTCCACACCAGCTGGCAGAGTCACACAGCTCAGGGACTCCTCCCTCCCCAGAAACACCTGTCCCAAGGCCCCTCCGAGGCCATCACTACTCTAAAACTATCCTCAGCTGCAGCTAGTCCAGAGACCTACTGCGCACAGCTGGTCGGAGCCACCAGGGAGGGCCTGCACAGCGGGCTGCTGACTGCCTCAGGGCAACCCGAGGTTGCTGCTTCTTTCACAGGCACACTCACCAGCCACCCGGACCGAAGGCGCCCGGGCAGGCCTGCGTCCAGGACAGGTGGGGGTCACGGGGCCTTAAACCCAGGGCTTCAAACACCTACCTAAGGACAAAAGAAGTCTTTCTTTCACGTTCACACCGACGCTGATGGCCTTCCTGAAATCTGTTTCTCATCCCTGGAGATGCTGAGCACCATGGCCCTGTGCCACGAGGCACAGAAGGTGGCCCTCCTGTCTGCTCCCCAATTACTGGGGTTTGGGGTTTTGGTTTTTGCTGTTGGCAACCATTCTGCCTCTGCTTCTTGGCGCTGCTCTTGGTGGTTTAAATGCAGCTGCGGAAAAAGAGTAATTGAAGCCTGCGAGAGCTAATGGTTAAAGAACGCTAGAATTTTTTTGCGGGGGGGGGGACCTCTAATAGTCCTGCAAGTTTGTATGAGTATTTCTCAAGGACATTTTTATGCACACATGTTTTGAAAGAAAACTTAAAACAGTTGGGGGTGGTCTTTCTCTTCCCACCCCCAAATGCTGAGAGTGGAAACAAACAGTAGCACAGCCTCCCTCCAGGTGGAGAGTTAGGGGGGCTGGGGAGAGGGGAAGGGGGCTGCTCAGCGCGAGGTCAGGGACCCAAACTGACTGTCGGATAAGTTTTTCACCCAGAGAGTAAGTTTTTCCTTGGAATCCAGTCTCCCCAAAGCAAGGCCGCTTCATTTCTTGAGGGAACAACAGAGCTCACATCCAGAGAGACCCACCAGTCTGCCATTTCGTTTATTCCTGCCCCAACTGCAGGGACAACACAGGTGAACTTTTAAAACCACTGACCTTTATTTTACCATGGAGTGGTCTCCCTTAAGTGAGAGTTTGCTCTCCACGGTTTCAGTTACCCACGGTTGACTGTGGTCCAAAAGCATCAAGTGAAAAATTCCAGAAATAAACGGCCCATCAGTTTCCAAGTGTGCGCCGTTCTACGCACCCCACCCTGCAGACACCACGTCACCACAGACCTGCCCCCTGCCTTCGGGGAGTTTCCAGCCTAGAGGAGGTGACCGATATTAACGAAGTAACTGCACGACGAAATGCATCCTTATCCATCATGTTTCTCTGCAATGGAGAAGCAGACAAGTCTGCCAGGTGTGGGGACTCTTTCCAGAAGAGGTAAGTAGCATTTGGCCCAGGATCTGAAGGACAGTTGAGCTGGGAATTCCTAGGCAGTGTGTGTGTGTGTGTGTGTGTGTGTGTGTGTGTGTGTGTGGCGCAGGGGGAGGGGGTTGTCCCTGCAGACGAGTGTGAGTCCGCATGCACACAGGGAATTGCGAGCGAGGCGTTTCAAGCAGAGGGAGCAGCTTGCGTGCCGGCCTGGGGACAGGAGACAGATGGCGTAGCTGCGCAGTGACAGGAGGCCAGTGCAGTCAGGACGCGGAGCGCATGGCAGACGGTGCAAGAGAAAGGCAGGGACCGGGTGGCACTGGGCCGTGCAGCAGGCTGGCCTTCGTCCAAAGCGCAAACGGGTGTGATTGTTAGTTTTGTGCCAGCTTGGCTAAGCTGTGTGCCCAGGTGTTTGTTTGGTCAAACACCGGGGTAGATGTAGCTGCCAAGGTGTTTTCAGATGAGACTGCCCTCTGAGTTGGCAGACTTTGAGTAGAGCAGATTACCCTCCGGAATGCGGGGGGGGGGGCTCACCCTGTCAGCTGAAGGGCCTGAGAGCCAAGGCCGAGGGTCCTCAACGTGGAAGGAGTTCCCCACCAGAGGGGCATTCCGCCCGCATTTCCTGCCTGCCGCCCGTGTACGCGGGACGCCAGGCTTCAGCACCAGCCCTGGCCTGACTGTCCAGCCTGCCCTGCCGATGCCACACGTCCCGGCCCCGCCCCCCCGTGGGCCAGTCCCGCCCCCCCGTGGGCCAGTCCCGGAAAACGAAGTCCACACAGCCGTATTTTTCATGCATAACGTGCGCCCACGTTTTTTGGCCCAAACTTTCAGGGAAAAAAATCTTTCATTTTAATTTTTTAATTCATTTTTAAATTGATTTATATTTAGATACTTGTTTTTTCGTATTATAAAGGAATTGTAGCATTTATTTTTTTAAACATATGGTACTAGTAATTTTTACAAAATTTAGGTACTACCCATGTATAATGCACATCCTTATTTTCCCCTCAAAAATTTGAGCAAAAGAACGTGGATTATACATGGCAAAAAATAGGGTATCTCCTGTCGGTTCTTTTTCTCTGAGGAAGCCTCACACGGAAGCCAAGACGGGTTGTACGCTGTGCAGTAATGTGAACAGTTAGAGATTTAGAAATATTTCTTTCTGCAGGATGCAGGATGGACAGAGTGGGGGAGAAGCCAGAGGGATTCAGGGCCTTGGGAGAGGTTTGGAATGCAAGCTACGGAGGATGTTGGCCTAAAACGGTGTGGTGGCTGTGGCGATGGAGAGGAGTAGAGACATTCCAGAAAGACTCTAATGGTAACGTCAACTGGAAATGGATGAGGTAAATGAGGCACAGGTGGGTGATGAGGATGAGTCGCAAGCTCGGGCTGCTCCACCCCCCAAGGCAGGGAGCAGTGGGCATGGGGGTGAAGGTGCAGGGGGTGGGCCGGGAGAGGAGGGGGAGCTCACCGGTGTGAGGGAAGGTGCAGATACGGAACAGGGGCTCGGAGGAAGGGCCCAGCCTGGGGAGAAATGTCTGGCAGTGACGGGAGAGCGGGTGGTGTCAGGAGGTGTCAGGTGGCAAGACGGCCGAGGGCCGAGGCTTGGGCGCTCCTGGTCTGTGTAGACCATGTTCGGGGAAAACCCGCACCCGGGACTCCCTGCGGGAGGCTGCCCTGCCACCCGCACAGCAGGGGCGCCAGGGACCTCCACGGGGAAACCCAGGCTTGCCCCAGCGGGCTCGGCTCTCATGCCGCCCGAGGGCACTCCCTCCCGCGTGGCCAGGAGCGGTGTGTGGCTGCCAGCGTGGGGAACGCTGGTCAGGACAAGAGAGCAGGCGGGAAAATCGGGGTTTCCTGGGGACAAGGTGGGCGATGGCTGTGACTGCGGAGTACAGGCATGGCATTCGCTCTGGGCTGGACAGAGAGGACTGGAAACTAAGCTCGGCCAGGACTGGCGGCGGGCGAGAGGGATTAACCCACCATGTCCCAGTGTGCTTGGACCACACAGAGAAGGGGAGAGGGAGGGAGGGAGGGATGGAGGGAGGGAGGGAGAGAACGGGCTTGCCCTCAAGTGAGGGCAGCAATCTAAGGATGCAGAGACCTGCAGAGGGCTCCTTTATGCAGGGAGGAAGGCCACAGGGTGGGGGGGGGGCAGGTACTGCTAAGTCCTGGGGATGAGGATCTGGAAGGGGACCTGGGGCTTATCCCTTACAAAGAGATGCAGCATGGTGGTGGTGGGCGATCAAACTTTTCCCACTGAGGCTCAGACCTGGTGGTCCTGCCTTCATCAGCAAAGCAGGGCACACAGGGCCTGCGCTGGGGCCCGTGGCTGCCTGTGAAACCCTCAGTAAGAGGAACTGAGTGGGCCAGGCAGGATGCTTTCTGGCTCTGAGAGGGAGTGACGCAAAGAAGAGAGCAGAGCTGATGGTGTTGTGACTCACAGGTGTGCCCAAAGCCAGCACAGAGGGCGTAAGTGGTGGGAACAATTCAAGGGCAGCGGGGACTGTGACAGACAGAGAGAGTGGGGAGTGAGTGCAAATGACACAACCACGCTTTACAAAGTGGCACAGGCTTGGCCTGGCCTCTCCCTGAACAGGAAGCTGGTTCCGAGAAGCAGGACATGATTTCATTTGGGACCGCAAAGGCTCTGGGCTTTTTCTGGACTCGGTCTTCAGAGAGCTTGTGGGATGGACCTCCTTTTGGAGAGAACTGGCTGAGGAAAAGCCATCTGTCAGACGAGAATTTAACAGGCACTTCTGGCTCCACGAGAACCTGACGATGGAGTGTTAACAAGGTGTTGAGAAAAACACAACGGAAATATTTGTTGAGAATTGGGCAAAGCAACCTTTTTCTGTCTGCCTTAAAAAATAGGAAAAAACGGCCTCAGAGAACGAGCTTCCTGTGCTACTCAGTGGAGGTTTCGTTCAGTCATTCACGCATGCATTCACTCATTTATTAGGTACCTAGTATATGCTAAACGGTCTTCTGGGTGCTGTAACACAGTGGTGGATAGGGCAAGTCCTCTGTCCTCGGTGGCTTATGCTTGAGGGAGGTCAGATAAGCTCAGAGTATGGATTTTTCATAATGCAAGTATACAAGCAAATGGCAGTTAATAATAGGTAGATCTTAAACCTGGGTGGTGGTCAAGATCGCCTAGGGCAGGGATTCTCGACCTGGGCAGACGCTGCGTCCCCGGGAGAATTTGCCCCTTGGGAGGGGTGCTGAGGGCTTGGGGAGCAATGCCCTTGATGCAGACACTTGTTAGCAAGCAGGACCGAAGCCCAGCGAAGTCTCCGCCCCCCTCCTTTGAGGCACTCTGACAAGCACACATGTACAGATTTGCTTGTCTGGGGGGCTTTAAAAATATGTAGATTCCTTACTCCTGAAGATTGTTATCTGTGGTTGGAGCTAAGAATCGCCGTTTTTAGAAAAGCTTCCCGTGTACATCTGATAAAGCCAGGTTTGGGATCTATGGCGAACACTATGACTGTGCATATAACAGCCAGACCCCGGCCCAGCTGCGTGTCTTTGGCTGGAGAGTCTAAGGAGGTGGCTAAGGATGCAGACACTAGAGAGAAAAGGTGTGCACTGTTTCCCAAGATGCTGCCATGACTCAGCGCTGATATTATCTAGTTAATGACGGAAAGTCTGCTTAATGAAACAGCCAGGCGGGTTCTCAAACTATTCATTGTCGTGGTATTTACAGCAGAGCAACTTTTTTGTTCAAAGAAAAATCTTACCCAAAACCTCAATATCTAAAACAGGCAAGAGGATCAGCAGACATTTGGTTCCATCCGAACTGTTCACAGAGACATTGGTCTACGCCAAAAGGTCCTTGAACTTGGTCCTATCTAAAACATCCACGCTTAGAAAATACCCCTGCATTCAAACAGCCCATACAATTACTTACACTCTTGGTTTACAGGATGAATGCATTAAAAAATATATTACGGAACAAACGTCTTAGTGGACAGAACCAAACACGACCAAATATCAAGACCTCTCGGCGTGGCCCAGATGTCTTAGGGGACGCTTCGGACAGGACCACATACCCTGCAAGGGGCAAGAGTGAATCTGGCTTCTGGGACCCACTTATCCGGTGCTCTGGTTCCAAGGGACACAGTTCGAAAATGCCCGACAGACAACAGCCACGGTCTCTGTTAAATTAAACTCTATTATAAGCCACAAGTGCTCACGCTACCGGCATAACTACGGCATGTTAAACATCACTCTCCACCCCGCAGCAAAAAGAATTCCACGAGAATAAACCCAAATATTCGTGAAAGTAGTTCCGGAAGCACACAGTCCAGAAAACAGAACCAGAGATGGCACTGGCAAAGAGAGGGACTTTTTTTTTTTTTTAATCTGGTGGAGATAATTGGCCTGTTTCTCCACATTTAAATTTTTATAATTGGGGTGCCTGTCACCCGGGGGGTATTGTAATTCATGGAAAGGCCTGGAACTGTCAGTTGCTATGATGTTCACAGTTATCAAAAGCTCTTTTTGTTGGGGGGCTGTTATACATATCTCACTAATTAATGCAATTAAAGACAGAAGAAGAAGAAAGTGCTTAGTAGCTATGCCCTTTTTAATTTTATCTAACTGGGTTAATCCAAAATATGCTTACAGCAAAATGAAAATTAATGACCATCCTATTTCTTGCCGCGCTCTATTTTCCATGCGGATGGCAAACGCCTTTCCCTTCAATGAAAAAGAAATAAAGGTGGCTTCGTCCTTGCAGAGTTTTCATTTCCCTCAAATTCTGTTAGCGTCCTCTGAGCACACACACGAAAGTGCTGTGCGGCGTAAATGAAGATCAATTCTTCCGCTGAAGGCCAAAGCCAGAACCATTTCTGCGGCACAGCTTCTGGCTCGTCGGAAACTACTGACTGTCGGACCCTGCCAGGGATCGGTCTGGGAGGGCAGGGTTTGCGACAATGTCAGACGAGTGGGCGAGGACAGAGGAAACACTGGGCACCGGAAACTGCGCCGGGGCAGGGCTGTGCCTGGTCAGCGTCCCGAGGAAAATCCGGTCGGCTTCCACTGACGTGCGTGGCACTGACGGGAGGACATGGGCAAGGGCCTGAATGTGAGGACCAGCATCCAGCTCCTTCTGTATAGCAGTGTTTAAGATTTTATCTTCACTGAGGATGCAGTACAGAAGTAGTCGATGGTATTTATGAATACACTGTATTTTAAAGGAAAAGAAATGCCCATCCATTATGACCACATACTCTTATTTCTTCGGTCAACACGGATTGGGTAAAATGGAGAAGAATCTGCACTGACTAGAGTCAGCCAATCAATCAATACCTATCTACACACAAATTTCAGAAGTTTTTAAATATGTAATATTAGCAATAACCATTTGGAAGCTATGAGGGGTAAAATACCATTTGCAATGGAAAAAACAATCATGAAACTCTAGGAATAAACCTAATAAAAAATGGTAGTAGGCCTCATATAAAGAAAACTATAAAACAATATAGAGAATTAAGGTTTAAGAGATATTCTATATCCCGGAGTGGAAGATCCTGTGTTTTAAATGTCAGTTCTTCCTAGATTGCTGTATGCGTCTATTACAATACTAATCAAAATCTCAATATAATTTGGGGAAATTCGGACAGACTGGAAAAATGATTGTAAGCTTCATCTGGAAGAATAAACAGGAGAGAATATTTGCAAAAGTAAAATTGGGGGGAAATAACTGTCCCTCAAAAACACTGAAACAGCCCTGGCTGGTGTGGCTCAGTGGACTGGGCACCAACCTGCAGACTGAAAAGTCGCTGGTTTGGTCCCTGGCCGGGGCACAGGCCTGGGCTGCGGGCTGGGACCCAGTCGGGTGCGTGCAAGAAGCAACGGATTGAAGTTTCTCTCTCACATCTATGTTTCTCTCCCTTTCTTCCTCCTTTCCCCTTGCTCTAAAAATAAATAAAATCTTTAAAAAAATTGAAACAAAATAGAACATTCCCAAATAGATGCAAATTCAGTAAGATTCAGTATTTTACTAATGCAGCATTTTAAATCAGTGGGGAAAGCATGGATTATTCAATAAATGGGATTGGGCTAAGTAGCTAATCATTACGGGGTGGGGTATATGAAGTGGGCGCCAAACCTCAAGTCTTATATACAGAAGATTTTAGTGTAAAAAATAAAAACAAATGAGAACTAAAAAACATACATAGACTCATCAGATTTTGTGGGTGGGGAAGCCCGTTCTAAACATGAGAGGCAGTGCACATAGAGATGGGTAGTTCTCCACAGGAAAATGTAAAACCTCTGTGTCAAAACACTCCATAAAATGCAAATGATGAAGTAGGAACCTGTTTGTTACACGTTAAATGAAGGGTGATATCTTTAAAGAGCTCCTACCAATCATTAGGAAAAAGAGGAAAACAGTATTTTAATAAGAAAATGGTTAAAAAAGATGAACAGGAACGCACCCACAAAGGAAAAAATACAACCAGTGCATACATTTAAAAAGCTTTTGATATGCTCGCCCAATTTCAAACAAATTAAGTCCAAGGTTAATTTTAAATGAGAATACTTAGCGTTGGTGAGGGCAGGTGGGGGTAGGGGGAGTAGGCATGCTCACGTACTTTTGGTGAGAATATAATTTAACCCCACCCTCTGAGGAACACGTTGGCCTTACCACCAACGTATGTACCCTTTGGCTCAGTACTTTCAAACTTCTGACCTAAGAAAATTTTCATGAACATTGTCTGCAATACTGTTTTATTTTTGGAATGAAAACAACTTAAATGTAAATAAGAGGGAAGTGGTTAAACAAATTATAACATATGATCACATAATGGACAAAGAGGAAGTAGAATGGCTCATCATATATTAAGAGACAAAAAAAATCTGTTCTCAAAATAATGTACAATGTGAGCTCATATTTGTGTAAAGATATATCATGCAGAGAAAAAGTACTGGAAGGCCACATCAAAATGTGAACATGGATATCACTTAATTGCTATGATTAAATAAATAAATTCATTAAAAATAAACTCTTTTTTATGCTTTTCAAGCTTTCCACAATCAATATCTGTATGGTATTTTATAATGAACAAAAAAGGGTTACTCTTAAAACAGTTTGGAAAGAGAGGCTTACAAAAGGGATTGTGATAGTTTCCGCTCCCTACAATTCATAGCTAAATGTCAATGGAAATATCTCTGCTGCTTCAAAAAATAATGATAAATTCATAGGTTTCATCAATAATTTGAAAAAGATGTCCTCTCTACCGCTCCAAAAGACTGGCTGTGAGTACCATGTTTTTGAAGTTCTGTTTTCATCCCTGAAACTCTTTAAGAAGGAGGCTGCGTGACTCATCCAGGGCCACTTGTAGCTCTGGGGATTTTGATTCCCTCCCGGGCTGCTGGCAGCCACATGGGGTTAGGTGAGGCCAAGTCACGAAATTAGATCACACCACAGAGTATCTCCGGGTAACGTTTATCTCCAGGAAAAGCGCCTTTCGTGCTGCTAGGCACGGCACTCTGTCATCTGCCAAAGTATCGGCTAGATTTTGTGCCAGGAGAAAGCGAGGGGGAAAAAGAGCATTTCCCTGGGTGTCAGCACACCCAGTTGTCTGGTCCCTCTCTGCCACCACGGCGTGACTTAACTCCTCTGGGTTCCTCAGACCTACATAATAGGGGCTGGAGACGCGACTTACGAGGTTCCTGTGTGGGGGTGTAGGATTCTGCACAGGGCTCGTGTTCCCCAACTTTTTGACTCCACTTTGCTCTGTGCCCTTCAAAGGCGTGTGACAAAGTTGGAATGAACACAGAGTCACTTGCCCACATTGTCCGTGGGCACATTTCTCATATTTTGCTTTAGTCCTAACATTCCACAAGCAGATGGCGAACGGGCTGAAGAAGGCACACTGTAGGTAAAGCACATGGTGAGTGCTTGTAACCTGAATCCAGCCCGCCATTAAACCCCCACCCTAATTCAACACCTTTCCACTCACGGCGATCCAAATGAAATGATTCAAACACTCTGACGTTGGACGCAGCTCGGAGGACGTGTTCCTTTACCGTGTCCCTTTACTAACGGAAGCCCAAGGGCCCCACACGTGCCTTAGGGAACCCGCAGCGCCCCTGAAAGGCCCAAACCTGTGAGGTGTCTGGTGCCAGGTCTAAAAAAAGGCCGACGATGAGTTTTACCTAAACTTGGCACCTAAGACTGGCGGTAGTGACTGTCTGCCCTTCCTGCTCAGTACTCCTCTAACAAAGGACTGTGAGGGCTGCAAAATAAAAATGCACAAGCATGGAACAGAATTCGGATTAATTATTTACTAGCAAGCCCCTTGTGATCAATAACGGCGCAGTCTAGAATTTGACAAAAAACAAGGTCGTTTTTCTTTGTACTCTTTCCCATGCTTACAACGTGACCACAGCGACAGTCAGTGACTCACTCAGTGTCTGTCGGACGGGACTGGATGAGAAGCAAATTGAGATTCCACTTCTAGAGATTAGCAGGTGTGGTCGGAAACCGAGGGCCGGCACAGAAAGGGGACAGGGCGGGCCCCCTCCCTGGCAGAGTCTGGTGGTCAGGATGCGACCGGGACTGCACTGCCCTTCTCATGGCCCCATCGGTCCTCAGCATCCGGGGATCCTGGGCCCTGCTTCCTTCCCTCGCTGCCCAGACCCACGAGGTTCATGACCAAGGGCACTCGCACGCGTCAGGACTAAGCCCCGGGCTGCAGCTGCCCACCCTCCTGCCTCACACCCCTTTACTGGATCCCTTCAAACTGAACCTCCTGACCCTTCCCGCCACAAGCTCTCTGAGCCCAGGAACTGATACTGTTTTGTTTCTTGCTTCACCCACAAAACCCTCAGATACTAGGAGAAAAGAGTGGGTCTCTGAGACCCCCTCTGCAGTATGGGTTTAATTCCCACATTCAGACCAGCAGTTCAAGAGCTACGAGTGAGAGCGCCTGCCCAGTGCCAGGTGTGCGTGCGGTTTGTGTCCCTGCGATCACAGCCCTAGGGCAGCTGCGCCATCCCCTGTACTCCCTAGCGTAGGACAGCGGTTCTGACATTTGGGACTTTGTCGTCCACCTGCTGGGAGGGGAGCCCAAGTGCCGAGTCAGCGTCTCCAGGGGAAGGTGTGCGTGGGTCTGTAAAAAGATGTAATTATCAGAATGTCAGACATGTTCAGTTAAAGAAAAAAAGAGCAGGTAAAATGTCAAAGCCTCCCTGGGGATTCCGATCTGCACTAACGAGGAAACCCTTGGCCTTGGCCACGCTCTGGGGTTTGACAGTGGGTGCTGACGAGCACTGGGGCAGCAAAGCCTCCGGAGCTCGCTCTCCCTCCCACTGCATCCGTCTCCGTGTGCTTCTCCCGTTCACAGGCTCCTGGCTCTGAGTGAGGCCGAGTAGACATCAACCTCCGGGGCATCGGCACCAGCGACTGGGAGGCAGTTTCCCATGAAAAACAGTCCTTGCACCACATCAGCTGATGCTTCACGCTCCGAGGACCTGGGCTCCCCCCAGGGTCCTCCTGTGACGTGCAGTTACATTGTTGCCGTTGTTCAGTTTAGTTCCCGGTGGGCCCGGATTCTACAAACGTCCTCACAGCCTGGTTCAAGTTCTCACGTCTTATGTTCTAGTGGGTTTGACGACGCTATGCATCCTGCTCCTGTAAGCAATTGGCTGCTTTCGCAGAGACTGCATCCGTGCCTTGCAGTGCTTCTGTGAGTCAGGCAAGGCCATGCGTCCCACCATCCAGATGAGGAAATGAGCCCCGAGAGAAGATCCGTGATTAGCCACGGCCAGGCAACTAGTACGTGGGATTCTTTAATAACTGCAGGTTGCAAGGACACCTATTAGAGTTTATGCAAGGATACTTACTGTGTTTTTTTTCTAGTTATAAAAGTAATACATGCTCACCACAGAGAATTTGGAATAGCAGAAACATATTAAAAAACAATTTAAAATTAAAAAGTTTGTGGTCAGTCCAACCACAAAAAAAATTATTTTTCTTTCCAGTTTTTCTATGCTTAAGCATATTTAAGATTGCGATGCACATACAATTTTGTACTTTGCACCTTTTCATTTCACTCTGCATCACGGGCATCTTCGTAAGTCACTGCATACTTTTGAAACCAATGTCTTGATGTCTGCCTTTATAATAGCCTTCATGGAAGTATACAAGTCATTTATCCATTTTTCTATTGTTGTATATCTAAGCTGCCCCTACTTCTTTTAATATCATAAATAACTCATTTAGCTTTCAAGTGAGGTTTAAATTCTGCTCCTCGAACCTCTATAAAGTGGGTCCTACTTCAATTTCCTTTCATATCGGATTCCTTCCATCACATTCATTTCTAAACCTTGATACAATGTGGAAAGATAGCTAACGATCCTTCTACAAACTCCAGGACTTCAAAAGCTTTCCTCCCAGACTTTTGTCTGGGCAAAGTATTTGCAACTGACGTACTACAAAATAATACTCAAGACGACTGGAGCTTGAAATGAGGAGACACAAAACAGTGAAATAAATAATCTGAATATCCCTTTAACAGAGAAATGAGAAGTGTCCATGAAACACGAATAGCTCTGTTCTCCCATGAAGGTCCCCTCTGCGATGGCAGAGGGGCACAGCTCTCTCCAGCAGAGAAAGGCCAGGCCAGGCCCCCACTTTGTCAGACTCCCCCACTGGTGCAGGACCGGATGGCTGCCGACGGCGAATCGCACCAACAGGAAGAGACAAGTGGCTGATTCCAGAGCGGGGTTTTCGTGCCCTCTCCCGGGAGCTGAGCTGTGCCGGCGAAGAGAGCATCCGAGGGGCAGGCAGCCAACGGCGGCCCCGTCGGCAGTGCACCTGGTTCAGAAGGCTGCCAGGTGGCCGGGTGCCTGGGCAGAAAGCCGCGTATCACACAGAGAGATGGCACTGCCTCTGATGGCCAGTGGCATCCAGTGAGTCACCTCTGCAATCAGTTTCTGGAATCACCATCAGACTCTCTGTGTCCATAATTGCTGAAGTGTGCAAACAGTTATTAAAATGTTGATGAAAGAAAACCAAGAACCATTTATCATCACGGAAGAGCAATTGTTAACCGTTTTTATCTCAGGAGGGCTTCATGGGAACGCCTGACAGACCTCTCCATCCTTGCCCAGTTGGTGTGTGGGAGCTGCAGTAATGCTGAGAGTCAAAAGAGCTTCCTCTCATTCCTCTGAAGAGTTGCGGTGTGGGGGCGGGGGCGGGGGGGGGGTGGGAATTCAGCACCCAGAGACCGGAGCTGGGCAGCCCCCTGATAGAGAGGTCGCATTTCCAGATGTTTTCTACTCTAGCAAGCTCCCCCCTCTCCGTCTCCACCAGGAAAGAGAAGGAGCCTGCAACAGAGGAGAAATCTCCAGTCCAGGTCATCTGAACTCTGTATATTGTTTTATACTCCCAAGTTCACGGGGTGATTTTTGCAGAATGCCATAGCAATCATTTTTATTTTAGTAATGACTCCCTGGAACCACCCCAAGCGCTGTCAGCTGGAAAAATAGGATCATAAGGACCTGAAATGAGGATCTCAGACTCAAGAAATAAAACCAAAACCGCAATTCTTCGTCTTTCATTGCCTTAGCCTGGATCCAGTCTTTTTTTATTGATGGGCAGTTGAACCTTCCTTTTAGAAAGTCCTCCTTCCCCCACACGTGAATTCCATTTCAGCAGCGACGTTATTATTGGTTTTGTTTCTCCGGACTGGGTGATGCAGGATGGGCCGTGGCTGTCACTGAATGGCCGGCCGGTCTGGGGCACTTGGGGTGACAGGTGGCTTAGAAACAGTTTCCCTCTGTAATGCAAGCGGACCAAGGTGGGAAATGACCCCCAGGCCTGCACACCGGCAGGCGGACAACGGGAAGCAGGAGACAGGGATACAGCCAAGTCGGAGTGGTCTCCAGCCCGAGTGGTCTCCAGCCCGAGTGGTCTCCAGCCAGAGTGGTCTCCAGCCGGATGCAGCACTTCAGCTGGGAGTTTGGGGCTCCGCTGCCCAACATGGGGGCCACCGCCACGTGTCACTCTCGAGCACCGAGACTGCGTCTCGTCCCAACCGGGATGTGTTGCAGTTGTCAACCACACACCAGATTCGGAAGATTTAGTACAAAGAGGCGAATGTAAAAGATCTCAACACTCTCTAAATAAGGATTTCATGTTCAAACAATAATCCTGGGGAGAACGGGGTAACCTAAAATATATATTACAATTAACTTCACCTGTTTTCTTTTATGGCTAAAAAGTGGCTTCTAGAACATTTAAAACTGACAACAGGTGTGGCTTGCACATGTAGCTCACAGTGTATTTCTATTGGGCAGTGCTGGTTTAGGAAGCAAAAAAGAGCCTTCGTTTCCCTTCTAGTCTATTCCTCAGTAGATGGCAGCTCTCGCCTTCCCCAGCCTCCCCCACGCCCAGGCCTGCCCTGTCCAAGGTCACCTCCTGCTCACAGTCCCTAGCCCTCCCGCTCAGGTGCTGGGGGCCTGTGGGGCGGAGCTATCTGCTTGGACTCTCCTCTCTCGGCTTTGCTTTGAAACCTGAGAATCTATTTGACTCTTCATACAAATTCCTGACATTTCTGTAAACTAGGGTCATTTTTTAAATTCCTTTCAAACCTTGCTTGACCACCTGGATTTCAGACCCGCTCCTGCCTGAGATGGGGAGAATCCTTCACCCTGGTGGGGCCTCGCTCACCCTGTCCTCTCGCAGCAGGGAAGAGTGTGGTCTTGGCAACCACAGAGGTCGCCATGGTGCCTCTGGTGGCTCTGCCATTTACCGTCTGGGACTTTCGTAGGGTACCTTTCCATGCCTCTGTTTCCCCAGCTGTAAACTGAGATTAACAAGAGCCCCTGCCTCCCAGGACGGTTCACGTCTGAAACACAGCGGAAGGCACACGCATTAGCCGTTCTCCTCCTTTCCGGGTTCTGGTTTCCGGCCTGTTGAACTCTGGTCTGAGCAGGTGTTACCTGCCCGGCACCGACCACACTCGTTAATCATTACCCCTCACTCTCATGCACCGCCCTAGCCAGCCAGAGAAAGAGAAATCTCGTCTGGGCCCTGAATTTCCCTTTCAGTCACTAGTTTCTGAAACATCACTTCCCTTCTCCTATTTGCTGTCTCCCCACCCCGACCCCGAAATACCACCTCCTCAGGCACCTCTTTTCCTTATCCTCATGGCTTTTGAAATCTCGACCAGGTCTGTTTTCTCCGATGGCAACCTCTGATTAATCTCTTCATTCCCTCCTGGGCCCCCGGTTCCCTCTCCCAAACTCGGCTTCCTTTACAGCACCGGTTCTCTCCACCAGGGCGACTTTGCCCCCCAGGGGGTATTTGGTTCCGTCTGGACACAATTTCATTGTCACGACTCAGGGATGGGAGCGCTATTGACATCTAGTGGGTTTTGGGGAGGGGTCTGCTGCTGAACACCCTGCAAACACAGGACGGTGCCTGCCACAGAGTTGTCCGGCCCAGATTGTCGGTAATACCAAGACTGCGTACCCTGCACTGTGGTCAGCTGTCCCCGTCCACCCGTCCTCATCTGTGTTCCTGTTTAAAAACAAAAGCCTTCTCGGCATCAGGGGAAACCAAACCTGCCAGCACCTTGGTCTTGGACTTGTAGCCTCCAGAACTGTGAGAAAATAAATCTCTGTTGTTTTTTTAAAGCCCTCGGTGGTTTCACTTGAGTGCGCCAGCCTCCAGCTAGACTTCTCTTGATTTTTCCACAGGAAAAAGCTCTAAGCATGTGCCGAGCTTAAAATGGATTGATTGCTGATAGCGATTAATTTTCTAACTAAACAGCCAGCAGGGATATTTTTCTTGAAATGTCATGGGTATGTCACTGCAAGGTAAAAAATAGCCACATAAATGTTTGAAACACTCTGCACTCGCTGAGAGACACACGCAGAGGTCTCCCTCTGTGGTCACCACCAAGAGCTTGTCCTCCTACAGGAGGGCTGGGCGAGTCGGACTGTCTGCTTGCGACACCAGCCACAGCCACACAGGCACCCTGTTCATGACGGGTGACATTTCTGTGTTCTTTTCCAAGAACTGGACCTTTGCGTTCGTATGCACAGGATCGCCACAGATGACAGCAAAGCCCGGGCATCTGCATCGCAGAGGAAATGCCTCTCTTTCTGCAAAATGGGAGTGGGGGTGGAAGAAGGGGCGTCAACGCTCTGAAGGGGACGCGGAGTCATCAGGCCCAGGGGAGCAGACACAGGGGCACGGCACACCGGGCCACTGTCCCCTAGTCTGTCACAGGTCTGTGCTGAAACAACGATAACTGAACAGTGGGGGACAAGATACCGTTTCTCTCATTGCCCCTCCGGTGGCGGCCCCCATAAATCCACGAGTTTACTTAGAGTTCAAGTGGCCAGGCCCTCAACCCACCCTGCCCAAGGCGGGGAGCTGAGGAAAGGGCCATGGCAGCCACAGGCGTTCCCGTGGGACTCCTAGCGACTCCTTCTCCGCCCAGTGGTGGGCAGCCCCATCCCAGACACACAGGCTTCAGTCGCTCGCTTCAAGAGCCCAGAATTCCAGTCTGTCGAGGAGACCCGTGCACCGTGTAGCCAGAATTCACAATGACCTTCACACAAAAGGTCTCTGACTTGGAGAGAACGCATGCTGTCTTTTTAGACAACACTGCCAGCATTCCAAGTTCATGCAAATAGACCTGAACCACAGTAAAATCACACACACCAAACAGACAGAGGGCCAGAGGTCACCAGGCAGAGCGGGCCTGTTCTCTGGGTGCTTCCAAAATTCGAGTCAGCCATATGGCAGGAGTGTCACCAGGGCCCAGCCGGAAAGTTCTGGCCTCACGGACACCTGAGATGGCCCAACTCTCCCTCCCAAGTGCACCCATTACACCCGAGTCAGTGCGTAAGACTCACGTTCTGTACAAGAGCCTGGTCCCACCGGTCTTCCTGTGAGGACTTTGGCCTTGGAGCAGCCCTTGACAAAACTCCCAGGAACATCGTCTGGGAGTGACAGCAGCTACAGCTGGCTTTAGGGACCAGCTGTCCCCTGACAGGAGGTGGAAGGAGTGTCTGGAATGTTCTCAGTGGGTACCGGCACCCCAAGGCTCTGGTAACCATGGGAACTCTTCTCGACCTCTCTCCCCGTAGTTCAAGTGTGAGCTCTGGAAATCTGGGGCCAGTGCTCAACCACAGCTGCTCAGTCCTTTGCCCTCAGTGGGCCTACGCGGAGAGGGGTCTGCTCAGCCGTCACCTGTGATGCTGTCCCCAGAGCAAAAGCATGGGAAGCTTCCCTTGGGTGAGCCCACACCGGATCATCCAGTCCGGCTGTTGTTCTTAAGTAAGTTTCTCGGGGAATTTCCCACTTGGGTCCCCACATCTGTATCTTAGAAAGCAGACCACAGGAAGACGATCCACCCATTCCCCAACGAGCCCCTTTGACAGACACGTGAATCTTGTTCAACCTTCCAGAGATGCTCACCTCTGCCTTCAGCCGTGGGGAACGCATAAAAGGTGCGGGATCTCAAAGGGGAGACTCTGTCTCTAACCCGGTGATTCTCCAAGTAAGCCTCCAGCCCAGCATCATTAACACCTCCTGGGGACTGGTCAGAAGTTCAAGTGATCGGGCCACAGCCCTGGCTCACCGCCTCAGGAACGCTGGAGGTGGGCCCCGCCGTCCGTTTTAGCAGGAACTTCAGGGGACCCTGCCACGTGCTCAAGTTTAAGAACCGGGGGCCTAATCAAGTAGCACAGAATTTGACCCTAACTACTCACAATAGTAATGAGTCTGTTTAGGTATTTCAGATGATTCCATTGTTTATAACTTCACAATTACTCTGATAGAAGCCAAAAGAAGGAGAAGAAACCTGTTAAGAGTACAATTTACCATTACCACGGTCCTACTACTCAGTAAGTACTCAATAAATACAAGTTCAATGAGGGAGGGAGCGAATGAATGAATGTTACGAAGTTCTTCAAAAACAAAAAAAAATGAAGTTAAAAACCACTCACCCCAGCTTTTCTTTCAAATAATCCAACCCAAAATAAACAATATCGATAATTCTTAGAGATTCTGATAACTATTTGGGTCCAATTTTTTGTGGTGTAAGTCTGTGCTGCCCATTTGGGAGCCACTAGTCACTGCGGGGCACTCGGAACGCGGCTGGTCTGGATGAAGAGGGGCTGGACGTGCGAAACACACGGAAAAGTCAGTGTGAAAACTCAAGAGTGTAAAAGGTTTAGTTAGTACTTTTTTCAACACTCAGTACATGTTGAAATGATAGTATTTGGGATATACCGGATTAAAATATATTATTAAAATTAATTCCACCGGTTCCTTTTCGTTGTTTAAAATGTCACCACTAGGAAGTTTGCAATTACACATGTGGCTTGCGTTGTGTTTCTACTGGACATGCTGGTGGGTATCGCTCCAGGGGTCTTTTATTTTGTAAGGGCCACTGGAGATTTTAGCCTCTTTCTAGGGTATTGATTTCCACTGAGCATAAGAAGCAACCCACCCATAAGCTCATTCAAGGACCCTAGGACTTCAAGTTTCCATCCTTAAAGGAACACAGATTTTTTTAAGTGCATGCTTCAAATTTTGATGGTATGTAATATGGCATTCACCCACGTGGTGTTCTGTTTTCCAGAAGGTGTTAATCTACAGTTTCCAAATACATGGTCTTCACTACTGGTAAGCCAAATTTTCCCTACAGGAGCCTTGGAAGGGAAATCTGGATAAATGACAAATGGCAGGAATTTTTCCCTTACCCTGTGTGGTGGCAAGGGGGGGCCCTCCATGGAGGGACCCTCAGCCCCCTGCAGGCACCCCCTACACCTCCTCTGTCCCATAAGCCTTCCAGACACTGCTCTGATCACAGCTGAGCCCACTGACCACGTCAACTCTGGACCACGCAGCCGACAGTACTCTGCTCGTGTATTTAGGTGACGGCTCTGAGCCTCAGAACTTAACTACAAGAAACACAAAATACTGTTGCTCTGTCTCCCACAACTCAGACTTGCGTCTTCTAGGGCACAGAAGGGAAGGGAGACACAGACCCCACAAAACTGGCTGTAAATCCCCTCTCAACAGCATTCAGTTCTAAAAAAAAAAAAAAAAGAGAAAGTTCACTTTGAAAGCCCACTGTGAGTTGGCTTGATTATCACCAAGTGCCCATGGGTGACTGTCCTGGCACAGTTTCATTAACATCACAGACCCCGAAGACGGCCTGTGAAGTTCGAGGTTCATGGAGGATGCGAGCACATCCACGGCCTGGGGGCACCCACAGCAGTCAGGGCCAAGCAAGACACCAAGAGCAGCTTGTTTGGCAAGTGGCTCTCGGTTGAATCATATCCCTAGTTCAGACCGCAGTCACAAAACATGTACATGTTTATTAGGAAGCAGAGTGTGGGATGGCCACCTAGTAAGAAAGAAAGAAGGAAAGGAAGCAAGAAAGAGCAAGCAGAGAAAGGGAAGAAACAAAAGCAAAGAGAAGAAGGAAGCCCTGGAACACTCGACCCCTTTGACTTGTTCTGTAACTGACGTCTGCTCCCAGCGCGCCCAGCGCGCCCAGGGGGCCCGGGCCCCTAGCCTGCACCTGCCCAGCCTCCCCTGCCTCCGAGCACAGGCCCGTGTCCTTCCTGCTTACTGAGTCCTTCGGTTCCCCTGGTTCCTGAGCTGCCTTTCCGGCTGCTCCACACTTGTGATAAGAAAATGCCTCCCGCTTCCAGGCACTCCTTTGATTCACCTCCTCCAGGGGGATTTCTCTCTTGAAAAGCTTTCTGGCCTCCTTCCCCCCACCTTCACACCCAGCGCCCTCTCTAGTGTGGCTGGATCTCAGCCCAACACGCCCTGCCGATTCCTGGATGAAGTGACTTCCCTCTGAAACCTTATTGATGGACTGGCTCAGGCCTTCGCTCAAAAGAGCTATTGTGTCACCCTCTTCCTCCATCCTCCCAAGGTATGAGTTCAAGTAACAGTGACGGTAATATTCCAGTGAGTCATTTCACTATCTCACTTATTGTGCAGCACCTACAGGTTCCTCGCTGAATTTACATGGGTGTGCACGTAGCTCTGCATTCTAAAATTACCAACAGAATGTATCTTTCCTTCAGTTTGAGTAGTCGAACAGGCTAACTAACCTTCTAACTATTTAGATTCTTGGATTTGCACGGTCAAGCAAAGGAGGAAGAGGACTTATTTCCAGAATCAGAATGATAATGCTGGAATGGATCTTTGCATTCACTGAGTGTACTGTACATACAGTGGAATCAAGGTCCAGAGAAGTTAAAACACTTCTCAAGGTCACAGTGCAAGTAAGCGAGCTGGGATTTGGGATCAATTTAGCTGCAGAGCCATAACCACACAGTTGACAAGGTCTGGAAAATGTCCAGCCCACTGTTAATATAACGAGAATGGAGTGCGCAACATCAATGTAACCCTGGTAGCCAAGGAGTGTGGACTGGAATGTGCACGCATGAGCCATGATGACTGTACTCGTCGGTGGGGGTGGCAGGTGCCATTGAGTGAGCATGTGTACTGTGTGGCCCTCATATTCAAAATGACTGAGCGGGTAGAGCAATGAATCTGCATCAGATTTTGTGTTAAGCTTGAACATTCCCCCACGGAAACTATTTGGATGATTGAGAAGGCCGTAGCTATGGGCAACTGGTAACTGGCAGCTTCATCACGACAAAACACCTACTCATGCATCACATCTCGTGCAGTGTTTTAGTGGAACATCAAATCAGGGGGTGACTCAGCCCCGCTACAGCCCAGATTTGGTGCCCTGCGACTTCTGGCTTTTCCCAAAACTAAAATCACCTTTGAAAGGGAAGAAATTTCAGATCATTGGTGAGATTCAGGAAAATATGATGGGGCAGCTGATGGCAACTGGGAGAAATGTGTGAGGTCCCCAGGTGCCTACTTTGAAGGGGACTGAGGTGTCCTTGTCCTGTGTACAGTGTTTCTTATCTCTTGTGTCGTCCTCAATACGTGTCTGTATTTTTCATAGTACGTGGCCGGATGCCTGCTGGACATGCCCCACCATACTTTTAAAAAAACATCTGGACTTTGAAACTGGTAATGTACTATCTAAAGAGAATAGTTATTATTCATAAGTAATACTAAAGAATAAGATGCCACTTACAGGTACCGCAGAGAGGTTATTACACTGAACACTCAAAGTGAATGAATCTGTAGTTGGCCAAACTCCTGGAAATATGACCTGAGAGCGTAAGAGGAGGGGAAGCAGATGCTGAGGCTGGAGAGGAAGTCCCAGGTTCTGTCACAGGTCACGGCACGGTCATGGTCACGGTCACCGCTGGGAGGTGGAAAGGCACCCAGGCTGTGCTTCTCAACTTTCACGGAACCACTGGAGTCTTGTTTAAAATGCAGACTCTCGTTTAGTCTCTGGGTTGGGGCCTGAGGTTCTGCTTTTCTAGTACACTCCCAGGTGGTTCTGATGTGGCTCTTCCACGGACCTCACCTTGAGTAGCAAGCATTAGGGATTCAGTTTCAGACGCAAAAGTCCAAGGAGTAGGGCCTGGACGGGGAGAAAGGACCCCAGGGCTGGAGTCCTGGGCCTGTCACTGATTGGCTCTGTGTGAGCACAGGTAGATTTGTACCTGTCTCCCTCCAAACCTCAGTTTACTGGTCTGTAAACTGAGGGGGGCGTCCAGGGCGATCCCCACAACTGCTGGAAAGCGCCGTCGCTCAGAGCGCTGCGGCAGGCCGGCAGGCCTGGAGTCAGAGAGCCCTTTTATTAGCTTGAAGGGTTCCGTGCATCGGCAATGCCTTAGTGGCCCCAGTGGGGTAAGGGTGGGCTTCCCATCTCCATCGACATGCTCCGGACCACCTGCTCTTTCCTTTGGCCTTATTCTTGAACCACGTGGTCCCAATTTTTCCACCCCTTCATGCCATTTGATCCTTCACTTCCCATTCTTGCAGCCTCGGCTTCCCCGGCTCCCTGGCGGGTGACCTTTTCCTCACCCTCCCTGTTTCATCATCCACCCCCCTTTCCGTGGCCTTGGGTATGGAATGATTATAATTAGAGTGCATTTCTTTTCTTTTTCAGCAAAGCATGTTAACACTGCTCTATGCCATCATTTTGCTGATTGAACACAAACTTGAAAGAATGTGGTATCGGTGCTGAGAGTGAGAGAGAGACTGATTCCACTCATCTGAAACGAAGACAGGCCATTGCTTTGAGAGAGGGTTCACCAGTTCCGCAGAAAAGATTCCAACCCTACATCCGCGCACATCTGTAAGTCACATCGTCAACTAGATTATGAGAGACACCCAGTAGATTCAGGAAACACAGAAGCCACTAAAATACTTCCATGGGTTTAGGGATTTAGAGTCCTAGCTCCCTGCGGTGTGAGCTGGGAAGTGTGACCTCAGCAAGTTAAAGAGCCCCCCTTGTCTGCATTTCTGTTCCTGTAAGGAGGGGGAAGGCACCACTTGCCACCCACAAAGCTAAGTGGAGGGCGGAGAGGACAGCTCTGTAAAGGGCACCCATCCGAAGGCGGAGCTGTGGGTGACTGTCTTGGTCATTATCATTCTCCACTCGGCCCATCGCACAGTGTCCAGGTCCTAACCTCACAAATAAGTCAACACGTTTGCATCAGAAACTGGCTTCGCTTCCGACACCATGTGCGTCCCCGCCAACGTGGATTTCTACAGGAAAAAGAAATCGTAGAGGCTCCGATGACCTTCCTGGATCAAAAACACCCACTCTTCCAAACCCTTTGGAAAAACACAATCTCCAGCTCCTTCCTTGCCTCAGAACTAAACCCGTCATAATCTTGCAGCATTTCCCCAAATGCCATCGTTGTGACTGTGACATCTGGTCCCCTGCTCTCCCAGGCTGGGCTTTGTTTTTAAAGAGGCAGTGAGGAATTCCGAATTTGGGAGCCACTGCCCCTCCACACTGCCTCTTCCTCCCTGGCATCAGTGTGTACTACATAGTTCTAGCATTTTCCCCCAAGTAAGGAATCCACTTTTTTTTATTCCTAGAATGCCAGTTTGTTCAAAAGCCTTTGTCTCTCACTGAAGGTATTTCAGACATGGAGGGAGGCCCCCGCTGCCCACTCTCAGCCCCTTCACGAACACCACGGGGAATCTGGACATCAGGGACACTCGCACCGGACAAAGGGCCCACACCTGCAGGCGGCTCCCAGAGGGGTGCCAGGCTGTCCGTGCTTCCCCGGCCCTTCTTCCTTCTCCACCCACCTGGGCCCAGGGTTTGAGAACCAGGCCTTCTAGTCACCGAGGATATGGTGAGAGAGGCAGCCGGCGGGATGGGAGAGCTGGAGGGTGGAAGATGATGACAATCTGACAATCAGGTGGCAACGGGAAGTGCCACCTGCTCCAGCAAACCTGGAAATGCCCCCAAGGCAACTAGACGGTGGGCAGTGCCGGGCTGTGGTTCAGAGCACAGAGCTGTGCTGGACTCCCAGCTCCGGCCCAATGACCTCCGGCAAATCACTTCTCTTTCTGAGCATCGGCTCGCTCGTCAATGCAACAAGAGCATCTACAGTGACTGGACATCAGCGAGCGGCTATTGTGTTAGGAGAATCATCACGGAGAGAGCTCATGAGGCGGCTGGCACAAGAGAAGCACTTAATGAAAACTAGCCATTAATATGATTCTACCTGTTCACCGTGGACCAACAGACCAATTACTTTACAGGAAAAGCACAGGGGTAATTTATTTTTGTGGACACAGGTAAGTGCTTAAGCCGGTGCCTGGAAGGGAATGTCCATAAGCTAATGAAATGGCACTGCAGTGAGTCTGGACAGGCCAGGGCCGGGAGTAGCAGGGGAGCGAGACCGGTGGGGGTGGCTGTGCCTCCATGCTGACCAGTGAGCTGGGGCCTCTCGGAGTGGGCCCCAGACGCCGGATGACCACTGCAAACAGAAATTATGCAACGGGTGACGTGTGGTGACTCTGGAGGTGAGTAGGGCCTGCAAGTAAGAACTGTGGGCAATGGTCAGAAAATACCACCTTCTGAAAAGAAAACTGGCACAACCAGTTGAATTAACCACCTGTGATGCCTGCCATTTTTTTTTTAGTGTATTCAGCATGGACATTTAGCACACAGTACACACAGCGACTGCAAAGCAGAAGGAAGATTTAATCAGAGACCACAGCCAACACAGTGATTGCGAGGCAAAAAAATAAGAAACCATAAAAACTTAAAGCAGTGTTATAGTGGATACTACCAGCAGAAATAACCAACACAAAAAGAAATCAATAATGGCTTAAAATGTATATGTGGTAAAAAACTGAATCACCAGAAAAAATTTGTCTGAGGAGAAATAATAGCTCTATAAGAAAATTCATAATGGCAACATTTATCATATTTAAAAAAACTGATCAATTAAAAAACCTCAGTCATAAATTTTATACAGAAAAAGAAATTACTCCAATAAAAATAATTTTAGAATAAAAATGCAAATGGAAAAAAACTGGAAATTGTTTAGCTTTGCAATAGAGAAAATGGATTAAGGTCTTAAATTGGTTTCACAGTGTCCTCAAAAAGCATTTTCTTCAACAAAAACCCATCGGTGTTGTTAAAAATGCAATTATAACGGTTCTGGTCTGAAACACAGAATTAAGGTGTCTTTGGGGGGAAACATCTAGCAAGTCAAACTGGTGGTGACACCGTCATCGTGTTCCCACGGAGCTCTGGGTGGCACAGATGCGTGCCCAGGGCCCCAGCTTCCCGGATCTAGGAGCTGCTGTGCCAGGCTGCCTAAACCCGTCCACAGGAGATGCGGTCTGAGGACTAATGTAGGAAACCACATGAGATAAGCTTTGGTGCTAGCCATGGTGATTGGTTCTGTGTACTACAAGAAAAACTGCTGGATGAGAATGTGACCAAAAGTGTTGGGGGCCGGTGGTGAGAAAGGGGGAAGGAGGGA
>CM052541.1:184800343-184819737 GCA_028533065.1 Trachops cirrhosus | reverse complement strand
GGAGTGAAGGAGGGGGAGGAGGAGAGGAAGGAGGGGGAGGGCGGACAAAGAGGGAGAGAGAGAGAAAGAGATGGAGGGCCCGGCACAGAGAGAGGAGACACACAGTCGCACACGCGTGCACTGCATCCAGCAGCGTGGTGTTCTAGCTGGGCAGCACAAGGTGCAGAGTGGAGGTGATAACTATTCACACAGGCGACTTTTTAAAGCTTCCTTTGATCTGAGTCCACCCTCACCAAGCAAGAGCACTTACTGGCAGCAGGGTTGCTTTGACACGGGAGAGAGTTTCCCGAGTAACTAACCTCGTTTTCAGAGCTCAACAGGCAGACCAGGCCACTTTTCAGCCCGGGCTGACGTCCTGGCTTTTGCCTCCTTAGCACTGTCCTGGGGCAGGGAAGAGAGGACGCAGACACGGGGAGGTAAGCAGAGGTAGGCCTGCTGCTTCTCCCTGATTTGATCCCCGGAGAGGTCTATCCCTAATTGAAACAAAATGCTTTGATCCCAACCCAGCTGCTTCAGTGTCTGATTGTCCCTGAGTGAACTTTAAAAAATTGAGTTTCTGAGACTTAGTTTCCAAGCGGGACTCCAGGGACCCCGGCGAGACCCCCCGGACCCCTGCTGCCATGCTTTGCTGTCTTTTCAGCGGCAACATACGTTATTGAGAAAGGTCCTTCAGAAAAGAAGAGGCCTTTCAAGAGACTTGCAACAGACCCAGACACACAGCCTCTTGCTCGCGGCCTCCTCCTCTCCGGGAAGCCGCAGACGGGGGAAGCGGAGAAGCGGCGCAGGTCCTCCGCGGATCTCTAACAAATCACTCCGCCGGCTGGTTTCCAGTGCCTGTTATGGGCCTCTGTAAGTAGAGGTGCACTACGGCTAATTAGAATTAATAACCCTAATAATGAAAAGTTTCCAGATCTCGTTTTTCATTTTTTAGTTACAGCGCATAAAAATAGATGTGCTAAGATTTCACTGAGACCTAATCTTACGTTCCACAGTCGAGAAACACCGGGCAGGACTCCTTGTGATGTATCAGAGCGCTCTGTTCCACCTCTGCGGTGTGTGCCTGCTACATCGCAGGCCGCTTTTTTGGGGGATCTAGGCTTGTGCAAGGTGAGAGAGAACTGGGTGGCGAGGAGGAGAATTCCTCCTCCAAACACGCTCCCATGCACGGAGCTCGCCCTGACAAGAACCCTGCAGGATGCGTGTCATTGTTCCCATTGACAGATCAGAACGAGGCGGGGGTGGCATTTAGAAAGTGAATGACATGCCTAAGGTCATGCAGCTGGAGCGTGGGGAGCCCACCTTCCTCCTCTCTCTTCCTCCCCTTTATTTTTGACAGATGCGCGGTGGCGGGACGTACACACCGTAACTGTTATCCACTGTAAGTGGGCAATAGCATGGTTTTTGGTGATTGATTCGCTCACACCACCGTCACTGCAATCTGAGTTTAGAGCGCTTTCATGACTTCGGAAAGCTCTGCCGTGACCGTGGCTGTCCACACCCCACCCCCCCCCACACCCGCCCCGGCCCAGGCCAGCCCCCATCTGCTTTCAGTTTCTGAAGACTTGCCCCTTCTGAGCATTTCATAAAGACACAGTATGTGCTCTTCTGATCTGGCCTCTTGCCCTCTGTATGACGTTTTTAAGGTCCACCCAGGTTGTGGCGAATGTCGACACTCGGCTTCTTCTTGTTGCTTGGTGGTATCTCATGGTGGTACCACGTGTGTATCGTTCACCAGTTCCCCCACTGACGGACACTGGGGTTGGGGCCAGTTTGGGGCCGTTGGGTATGATGTGCAAACGAGGACACGTGTTTCCATTTCTCTTGGACCTATTCCTAGGAAGGGACTTGCTGGGTCTTAGGGGCACCTCTGTGCTCCACTTCGGGAGGCATTCTGAGGAACTGGTTTCCAGAGGCGCTGCCCCGTTTTCCACCCCCACCAGTCGGGTGTGGGGGTTCCAGTTTCTCCACGTGCTCACCAGCATTTGTCTCTGCCGGTCGTTCGGATCAGAGCCACTCTAGGGGGTGTGAAGTGATATCTCCCTGCGGTTTGATTTGCATTTTCCTAACAGCAATGATGCTGAGCATCTCCTATGTGCTTATTGCCCACTTAGATATCTTCTCTGGAAAAACCTCTGTTCAAAGCTTCATCTGTTTTACATGGGTTGTTCCTTATTATTGAGTTGAAAGAGATCTTTATATATTCTGGAGACAAGAACAAGATACTTTACCAGATGCACGATTTGCAAATATTTTTCCCACTCTGTGGCTTGTCTTTTCATTTTCTTAATGTTGTGTTTTTGAAGTACTGAGGTTTTCAATTTAATTAAATTCAATTTATCATTATTTTTCTCTTACAGATCATGCTTTTGGTGTCTTATCTAAAAACTCTATGCCTAGCCCAAGGTCATGAAAATTTTCTCCTATGTTGTCTCCAGCAGTTTTATAGTTTTGGTTCTTATATTTAGGTCTCTGATCCCTTTTGACTTAAATTTTGTATATGGTATGAGGTAAGGATTCAGATTCTTTTTACAAATGGACAACCAATTTCTTTACTTGTTATGGGTTTCTTTGGATTTCCTATTTCTTCTTGAGTCTTATTTTTTTTGTCATTGTGGTTTTCTAAGAATTTATCCATTCATCTAAGTTGTCTAATTTGTGCTATAAAGTTAAAGTCCTTTTTTAATTTCTGCAGGGTTGATGGGGATGTCCCTGCTTTCATACCTGATTTTGGTCATTTGTATCTCTCTTTCTCTCTCTCAGTGGCGGGGTGGGGGTTGAGGGGGAGGAGATGGTATAATTAATTAAGGTTTGTCAACTTCGTTGACCTCAAAGAACTATCTTTTGGTCTCACTGACCTTCTCTACCTAATTTCACTGACTTCCACTCTCGTCTTTGATACTTCCTTACTACTGCTGGCTTTGCGCTTAGTTGCTCTTCTTTTTCTAATTTCTTGAGGTGAGAGTTCCAGTTACCATTTCCTCCCATTCTCCACTCCAAATCCAGTCAGCCCCTCAGACGGGGAGGCGGCCGGTCTGCAGGTAGAACTCCCTCCCCTCGGGATTCAGGGTGGGGGCCGAGCAGCCTCGGGGAGATCGCCACAGATGCCCCCTGCTCTCATCTGAAGTTCAGTCGTTTTTCATCAGTAACCTCCTCAGTCCAGTCCCATTCCAAATCCGCAAAATGACTGGCTCTGACTCTTTGGTCCAGTGTTGCCGTCACCCCTTGGGGAGAGGACGTGCGAGCTGGTCATTTCTGCCACACCCAAGCCCTGCCCCTGCAGCCCCGCCTGTCACCTGCACGGGCAACACAACTGGGTTTCATCCCTCAGGCTCTCTAGTTCTCTCTCTGGGGGGCGCGAGGGCAGCGCTGGTTATGGAAAAAATACTTATCTTGAAAAATACTGCTCTGAGGTTATCAACTGTGTGCAACATTATATATATATTTTTTAATGTGCTTTAATGGACTCCTCACCAGCCTCAGTATTAATAAGGGTGGATGGAAACTGCCTTGCAGAACGTGCATTTCTAACAGAGGACCCAGGGGCACTGTCCCATCCATCCGTAAGGCAGGCAGGCAGCCAGGCAGACCGCCGGGTGCTAATCTTGCTGACTCATCAGAGGTACACACTACTGGGGAGGTGGCATAGAGAACAGGATCGCAGCAGGTCAAGGCTGTGACCGGTGTGGGGCTGGGCTCTGCACGCACGCCGCACTCCTTGGGGGGGGGATTGTCGAGCTACTGAATGCACGCTAACGTGACGTGGACACAGACTAGGCGGTGTCTACAGGTCTAGTTCTGTTCCCAGAAGGACACGCTGGGACTGCTCTCTCTCTCTCCCCTCCAACAAGGCAGCCTGGAAAGAACGAGGGCTGAGACGCAGGAAACCTGGGTTCCAGGCTCTGGCGCTGCCACTTTCTCCCATTTAACCTCTTCCCCATGAACTTGCTTGGAAGTGATCAAGTTCAATGATAGCTTTTACAAATTATGAATGTGCTATACATGTAAGGCTTAAATGATGAATTAATACCCTGTCTTGAAATCCCAAGATGCAAAGACTAAGAAGGAGATGTCTCCCCAGCAGAAGAAAGAGATCTTCCTTCCTCTTCTTCCCTACCTCAGGGCACAAGAAGGCTGCTGCCCATCTGACAACCCACCGTACGTTCCCATGATCAACTCCATCACTGCTCCCCTCCCACGAGGCAGGGATGACGGACGGAGGCAGGTGCTCAGAGAAGTACACAGCTGTCCTTCAGCACGTGGGAAGGGCTGACCAGAGCAGACACTGTCATCGAAGGCCCACACTGGTGCCTCCTCACCCTGTGCACATGGGGATCTTTCAGCAGAGGGAGGCTGGGCAAGGAAGCCCAGGGCCCTGGGGGAACAGGGAGAGGACCGTCTCTGTCATCGACCTCTCGCACCCAACCTGGCATTCACAGTCATCACTGCCCCCCGCCACTCCTGTCAGATTATCCGTGGGCCACACCGAAGCTACACTTCACAAATGCACAGTTTTGGGGGCAAGACAAGGCTCTGTTTTTAACTTCATTTCAATATATATCACGAATATGTATCTGTTATGCCATGATACATGTTATTCCATGTATCATGGCATAACATATCAAAACATATGATAAAGAAATTCTGGATCCCAGGCTGCATAAATAAGACAATAGTCTTAGTCGTAGCCTTTCCAGATTCATACTATGGAGACCAGAGTTCGGCTACGGGGGTTATAACCGGGAAGGGAGAGCAGGTCCTGGTAAGCACAGACCTTCGCGCCTGACTTGGACACTTGGGTTTCACGGCAACGTCAGGAAGCAGAGCTCCGTGGCCGTGCCCTGGCTGATGGCACCACCAGCCCGCCTCCGGGCGCCAGCCCTGGGCCTTACCTCCGGCCGCTTTCCATCCCACCTCCTACTCAGCTCATCCTGCGGCACAGCGAAGGGGGCCTTCGGGGACTCCGCCCCGGTTCCGCGTCACCGCCGTGCCCTGCCCCTCCGGCACGGCACGGGCACCTCAGCCTGGCCTCCACACCGGGGCTGAGCACGGGTGGCGAGGGGTCAGAGGCTAAGGGCAGACCTTCGGGGTTACCTATTTGCCTTTCCAGGTCGGCAGCTTCATCAGGCGTGGCTCTCGGGAGGACTCCAGGGTCACTGAAGCTGGTGCGAAGCAGGGTCCCCATCACAAAGAAGAACAGGACGCCACCAACCACGGGAATGGCAGGGGTGATTTTCACCGCTAGATACGGGCAGCTGCCAACAGGTTGGGCAGGCAGGAGGGGAGGGGAAAAAGAGAGAAAAGATAATGTCAGTCATCAACAGTAAGCAGACTATATTTTCCAAGGAGCTGAAGGTTACTTTGGAGAAGCAAAATTAATTTCCCTTAAAAATTCATCTATGCTGAGCATTTACCTCTGGGGAGGCCCACCATTCTCTCCTGTGGGTGATTTAATGCCCCCTTCCCGGTCACAACAACCCAGGCCCTTGGCTTCCGCAGCCCCACCCTGCCGGGACGCTGGCGGAAGAATCACACACCCCGCCTGTACTGGGGTCCAGAGCCTGCACCCTCTGCACGGCAGACACCGCTCGTGAATCTGTGTGACCCCCCTGCCCGTCCCTGTGCGTGCATTAACAGAAGAAGACACCAGCTTAGAGCAGGCCTCTCCTCGCCGGGTCAAACCACTTCGGGCACGATGTGCTGAGAACTGCAAATTCACCCTCCAAAGGCAAGAACCCATTTTTCAATGTTTTGGAGCTAATCTGCTCAAAAGAGGTTAATGAGTTATGGAAATGCACTTGCAGGCGAGTTTCCAAAAAGGATTCAAGGGATTTCGGTGGCTGGGATATTCTGATCTCATGCTCTTCAAGAAGGCGTCTGGGCTTCCATGGCAGATCCTGGGCCGTGAGCTGACGTGCAGCCCGACTGCGGTGAGTCTCAGAGAGGGACCCTAGGGACAGACCGAAGTCTGTGCCAGCGGGGCTCCGGGGACCCAGGGGCCAGGGCGGCTTCAAGCGCCGCACCCTGGCCCACTGTCGCTGCCCCTCGCTGCCGCAGAGGGGGCGAGAGGCCGGGAGGGAATGAGCTCAAAGCCTGGAGCTCAGTGAGGGGTGGGATCTGCAGTGGCCACGGCCGGCCTATCGTCACCACACTCAGAGACATCATGGGCCTCGAGGCACGCACCATGGAATCACAGGATGGTAACACCCAGAGTGGAAAGCGACCCCCAGACTGTCCACCGCGTCAGTGACACTGTTCCAGACACTGCAGACAAAACGGGGCTGGAGAAGACAGGCTCGCAAAGCTGCACCAAGATGAGGGGGCAACAGGGGCTCAGTCATGGGGGTACTGGGGGCTGCACCCCTGTGCAGGGGAGGTGGTGAGGTCCCCGTTGGGATGGCAAGGGGATGTCCAGGCTGTGAGGACCACAGGCCACGGTCCCCTTTGCCAAGACCAGGAACTGGCACGTTAGAACACTGGTCTTAAGAAGAGGCAAGGCGGCGTGGACATGCAGGGGCTCACCGCGAGCTGAAGACCAGAGGCCTTTCCTGAGTCCCCTGCTCTGAAGAAACCCAGAGACTCCCCAGCAAGTTTAAGGAGGTGCGGGGTGAGCCCAAACACCACCAGGCGCGGTTTCCTGCCAGGCAGGTGGCCTCCAGAAGAATCACGTGATTTAGACAGACAAGAGGGGTGGCGTTTCCAACATCTCGTTCCTGTCTCCCACACCAACCACCTGCAGAAATGAACGAAACACACACGCACAAAACAACACCACGTCACACTCTGGCTGGACTGCCAGTTGTGACTGCTCTTCACCGGATTCACGGGGAAAGCAGAAAAAACCGCTAATTGCCATTCCTGCATCAGCGTGACCCGCCCACGCTCCCAGACACTTGAGGGCCTTTTGCGATGGAAAAATATAAGTATATGAGTGTCTGACCTAAAGAAATCCCCTTTGCGAAAGTAACCACTTACATTAGGAAGAGAACTTTTTAGATCCCACTAATTTTGCTCTGTGTCATATAAAGAATCATTGCTTTTCCTTGAGTGTTTCAGGCAAATATGAACATAATTAATACCCTTTAGAAAGATAGGGCTTCCAGCCTTTCTAAAAAAAATTGATTTTATGATTCTAGGCACTGAGAAGCTTCAAGGTAAATAAGCGTTTAAGGAACTGGCAAATCACGCTGGTATATGCTCCTGGACTTGTAAAGGGAATATTTTCCCACCTCTACAAGTCCTGGCAATGAGAGAAATGATTTTGAAGGAGGTGGCCTAGGGCAGAACTTGTACTTCATCTTGAGACAGGAAGAGAATAAAAGGCTGGTCAGGAAGTGGATACCTTTCCTTCAGAGATTCAACATAAAGTGACAGTAAGAATCACATCTATACTGCACTGAACTCCAGATCCAAAACGGGCTGTCTCCCCGCTGAGGGGCACAGTGCAGGGCAGCGGGCGACAGATAGACACCTCAGGGCGCGTCTACGGCGAGCGGTGGGGCACGCTGGGACCTCGACATTGAGCCTCTAGACAAGTGGCTGTTACCGATCGATTGCTTCAGGCTATTGATTAACTAAATCTCCATAATATCAGCCTGGCGTTAATATCTAGAGTCTGAAGGAATTCAGACTCTAGAAGATCATTAAAAGCCATCTGTGTCATAAAATATGACATTATCTTTGACAGTCTTGCTGTCAGATGAAAAGCAACCTTACCCTGTGTGAAGCTTTAAAAATGTGCCACAATCAGAAATGAACAGAGTCTACATTGAAGGCATAAAATTGACCCTGGTACCACCAGATTTCCATTCATATACATTAGCCCTGAAATATTTTTTTTGAGTTTAGAAGAACTTACTCTATGTGGCCTTTTTAAAAAATGGTTAGGGAAATGATCCATTGTGTAGAAGAGAATTTTCCAGAATTTAAATCCGAAATCAACAGAAGAATGCCTGTTTGAACAATGGGAGAGAATAAAACAGGCCAATGTTCTTCCTTGTTATCATTACGAATGAGGCTGAATAAGAGACAATTGGTACAGTTGTTCTGCGACAGCACCCAGGGCACAGCTGCACCGTATGACGGGGACCGACCAGCCAGCGGGCCGTGACCCACCCAGGGTGCTTGAGCTGTGATTTATGTAGCTCCTTGTGGCTTCTCCAAGGACTGGGAAGGGGGTTTAATAGATGTAAGGTTTTGGTGTTTGTTTTTCCCTTTCGGGTCTGAAATGTAACTTGGCTGACCTCAAATCTTGCTTCTGTAGACAAGTTACCGAGTAAGCCAGGTCCTAAACCGTTTCTTCCGGACCCAAGTGCACTGCGTGGGGGTGGGGGTACCGACTTCTCCAGGCCAACAGCACTAGAGTCCTCGCTGTCGCCTCAGCACCCTCTCCCCACCTCCCACGAAGACGTTTACTGCCCTTGCTAATGTCTGACGTTGAAATTTCGAGATCAGTGTCTTTAACCTAAGGTTTGTGTTCCCCGAAACAGGCTCCCCCACAGAGACCCTGCACTGTGCTTTAAGTTATCCACACTTGAGTGTTCACTAATTTTCTCAGTCCTTCTGAACAGCCAGCTCTGTTCCACGTGTCTCTGCTCAAGAGCCCGCAATGACCCCCCTTTTCCTGCCAAATGGAGTTTAAGCGCCTTGTCTGGCATCCCTGTCCCATTGCACATACGGGTCTCTCCTCCTCAGTCCCACTCCCCTTTCCTCACATCTGGGGACAGGCTGACCTCTCGGCCTTCCCGAACGGTCCCTGCCCACCCAGCCCTTATATCTGGAAAGCCCTCATGCCCCATCTCAGCTCCTTAAAGGCTCTGCAACTTCTAAGGTCCCACAAGACATTGTGAGAAGTTGTTCTTGCTTCACCCCCAAGCAGAAGCGACGGCTTCCTTGTCTGAACCTCTGTGATGTTTTTGTTTTCCCCTCCCTGTGGTACCTGTGGCTATTTGTGGGGTCCTGCAGGGTGGGACTGGGTGCTATCTGTCTACCTGGGTGTCTTTCACAGTACCTGGCGCAGTGCATCCTACCTGGCAGATGTTCTATAAACACCTGCTGAGTAACTCAGTGAATGGGACCCATTGACAGTGAATTTTACTGTCACCTGGAAAAGCATGCATCTTCATAACGTGAAAGGAGTGAGCTGTCGTGGCATCAGACCAAACAAATGCTCACGAGAAGAAAAGCCTTTGGGACGGTCCCCTCCTATCATGCCCATCGCTGCAAGCTGTGTGACTTCGATAGGACTGAATGCCTATATGCCTGTTACAAGCTCTCAACTCACAGTGCCTTGGAGGTGAAGACAGGGACTCCCAAGTCCTAAGGAGACCGTGTGGCCAGGCCACAGACTGCAGGGGGCGCTTTCAGCCCCAGCGGCAGCCTGCTCCAACCTTCAGGAAACAATGATTTATGCTTTGATTTTTACACATAAGACTGTTTGCTGGGTGCTATATTATCTGGGGCCACGCAGCTAGCGTGTTTTGTTATTAATTACGACAAAACCGCGTTACCATCAAACAGATACTGACATCCCAGAGCCAGTGCTTCTGGTAACTCTGCATTCGTACTTAGAAAACAACTACTGCCACACACACTGGAATCTGACGTGAAACTGATTCTGTGGACAAAAAATCTGTCTTAAATATTTCTGATAGGAAACCTGGATTTCATTGTCGGGTAGCTTGGTCTCTGTTTTTCCACAGGGCATTCTTTGGGGGAAGATTAGCTTTACCGAAAAACAAAACAATTTTAACAAGATGTAGCAGAAACCATTAAAACCAAGTGACCTTTGGAACAAAAAGCAGAGAATCTATTTCCATATCAAAACATTTCGAGTCATCTGTTAATATTTTGCCTGCACATGGAGGCACGTCCAAAAAAACACCGTTAACTGTCGCTCAGGACCATAACCACTATGTGGCCAAGGTCGGGATTTTCTGCTCTGCCCGGTGCGTGCGGAAGCGCGAGCGCGTGAATGCTATACTGTACCCAGCAGGACCAGGCAGGCCGCTGCCGTTCATACAGGAAGGGGGCGTGGCCTTTCTTCCTGGACGCTGCGCCCCTCGAGGGCTTCTGTGTTTCAGAAATCACAAAGTCCATCCATCACTTCAAAGCTCAGAGTCTTCACTGCCACGCATTTCCATAATAAATGGTTAAGGCCAATAATCATAAATAATCTGGGCCACTGACTCACACGTCTGAAATAATAACAGGGTAGCCTCGTGAAGAAGGGAGGGAGGGTTGCAATAAAAATGACCCTTTCCCCTTTCCCATGAGTCACTGTAAAATAAATGTATTTTTCATTTATAGGCAGGGACATAAGCATCATTAACTTTATGATTTGTTCCTTAATCACATACTTAGAAATGTAGCATTACAGGGCAAAGACAACCACATTACTTGGTGACAAATAGAGGGAAAAAGGAGATTTCGGAAATAACATCCACTCACAACGCTAGCATGGGAAAAAAAACCCTCAACAGACAGATGATTTCATAAAACTAAGAGTGCCATCCCCTCCCCCAAAACACCCCATGACAGCACCCAGTGTTTGCCCAGCCCCTTCTTACTAACCGCACATAACGATGAATCTAACAAGATTATATGGAAGGAGGGAATTTAAATAAATAGACCCAGGGACCAAAGGGGGGAAATGTAACAAGAGAGAACTAGAAGGAATAACTCAAGTGCAGAGAGAAGGGGTAGGTAAGAGTACAAAGCCCCTTATAAATCTGCAGCATGCAAAGATGACTCGGCCACACCATCGAAACCTCCACAGGCTCATTTTCACAACAATCTCCGTCCAATCTCTCATCTGACAACTGTAGCTTTTAGGCTCACGGAGGGAAGAAGGCAGGAGAGGGCCACCCTAAGGAATCCGGCTTTGCCCTGCAGGCCTCCCCAGCTAGGTGCCTACATTCCACAGAGATCTCCAGATAACACAGCCCAGTCTTGCCTGAAGCCTATAGAGCACCTACGTGAAAGTCAGTGTTACAATTGTAACTCTGGGGCCCCCAGACCGCCAGATGGGTCCACCTGTAGACAGAGAAGCGGGGAATCTCTAGTTCAAAAACACAGGCTTCAGATCAAAGCATCACACAGCCCAGTGTACCCCATCTACCACTGAGAATGTGCAGGGGCTTGTTAGGGGACACTGGTGTTTCACAGTTTTTGCCAAGTGATGTTGAGTGTGATTCAAAATTCCAGGAAAGCAAAGGCTTCCGGCCAGTGTGTGAACAACAGGAGGAAACCCAGCATTTCTCTGCCTTAAAACGAGCTCTTCGGTTTTGAGTTGTATGAGCTCCTTACACAGGGTGGCCACCAACCCCTTACCGGATACACGACTTGTGAACAGACTCCCCCAGTCAGTAGATTGCCCTTCTGTTTTGTTGATGGTTTCCTCTGCCCTGTAGAAGCTTTTTAGTTTGATGTCATCCCACCTGTTTATTTTTCCTTTTGCTTTCCTTATATGAGGAGATGGATCCAAAAAGACATTACTCAGACTGATGTTAGATAGTTTACTTCTTACGCTTTCTTCTAGGAGTTTTATGGTTGTAAGCCTTACATTTAAGTCTGCAACCCACTTTGAGTTTATTTTTGTATTTGGTCTAAGAGAATGTTTCAGCTTTTTTTTTTTGCATATATTTGTCCATTTTTCCCAACACCACTTGTTGAAGAGACTGCCCTTGCCCCCGTGTATATTTTTACCGCCTTTGTCATAGATTAACTGACTGTGCAAGTGAGGGTTTATTTCTGGGGCTTCTATTCTGTTTCACTGATCTATGTGCCTGTTTTGGGGCCATTACCATGCTGTTTTGATTATGATAGCTTTGCCATAGAGTTTGAGATCAGGGAGCATGATACCTCCAATTTCATTCTTTTCTCCTTTCTATTGAATTTACTGGCGTTGACACTGGTTCACAAAATTATACAGGTTTCAGATGCCCAATTCTACAGCACAACTTTATTCTTCTTTTGAGACTGCTTTGGCTATTCGGGTGTCTTCTGTGATTTTATAGAAATTTTAAGATTATTTGTTCTAGTTCTGAGAAAAATGACATTGGTATTTCAATAGAAATTGCACTGAATCTGTCGATTGCTTTGGGTAGTACAATCATATAACTTAATAACAAAAACAAGTGAATAAACAAACAGGGGTTGTACCAGCAAAGGGAAGGACATTGGCAAGGACACAGAAGCCTCCCCGACATGTACTGTTTCCAGGCCTCCAGGGGCTGACTGATGAGCGGTAAGACAGGGCTGATCAGACGTACCCAGACTGGACGCCAGCTACCATCAGGAGAGGGGTCCATGCAGGTTGTTTAGTCCCTGCTGCATCTGCAGCCCCCCAGGCACTTCCTGCTGCAGAGCAGGCCCTTGAGAACTCCTTGCTAAATTGAATTTAATAAAGTCACCAGAGAGCAGGCCTGAGAGGTCGGGGTCCGCGCTGTGTGTGGGGACTGTGGGATGATGCACGGCGAAGACCGTCATGCAGCCGGAAAACGTAAAGAAGCCGTGGGTGGGGCAGAGCACACGCCCCTTCCGCTGCACTCCCGACTTCTGCCGAGAGCGCGCTCCTACTCTGCCACGGTGCCCCTCGGCCTGCTGTCCCCCAGGAATCGGGGGCAATTAGCCTTCCTTCTTCCTTTTGCAAAAGATGGAGAATTACTGAGTAAATTTCCCTTTGTGATATTTCCCTAAGATTGAAGAGGAACCGAAGATTTGGTTTTCTACAAACCCATCATCACAGACCTCTTAGAATCTACAGGATAAACTCGAGCTAGAATAGCCAATGGTTTAGAGAGAGATGCACACGAGTTTGGGGAGCAAGACTGTCATACACTCACGAAGCAACAGGGTGTTAGCAGCAGGGGCACGGTAACTTGGGAAATAGTACACGGTACTTAATGTAAAATGGAAATACGACGCCTTTGTCTACAGGAGAGAAAGCCTCCATTTGTATCTACGACAATAATGTTCTATCTCCCAAAAGGAGAGAAATAAAACCAAAACAAAGCAAGCAGGTTGATAAGCCCACGAAGCCTGCGGCACCTTGCTGGGGGCCGCTGGGTGAAGACAGCCTCAGGAGCTCGTCTTTGAGAAGCAAGTGAACTCAATTGAGTCCTCCAAGAGTTTCTGGACACTGGGTTGCGGGGGAGGGCTGCTGATTTATTTTTCCCTTCTCAGCATTCATAAAGGGATGATTCCTTTCCCCTACCCAAAACCTGCCCATGGTATTATTGCCTATTGTCCTTCATGAAGTGCCCTTGCCCTACAGAATGCCGGAGGCATTCCTCTCCCTGGGGGGGGTGGGGGGCGGGGAGGACTCTACCAGGCAATTACCCAGCCCCTGGAGGCAAGGTCAGACCAGACAGCTGCAGGGGTGGGGGGGGTCCACCCTTGCTGGACACATAGATGTGGTCGTGTGGTGTTTCAAGTAGCAGGCAGTGGGCAGGGAGATGGCAGGGAGAGGCTGAAACTTGCCATTTTTTGACCAGGAACCTATGTTTCAAGCAGTTTCACGTGTAATATTTCTGGTGTTCTCTACAAAACATTGGCATTACTGAGACCATTCACTGGTGGGGAAACTCAGCCCTAACACTTAAGCTCACTAGTCCAGGGGTGTCAGACTCATTTTCACCGGGGGCCACGTGAGCCTCGCGGTTGCCTTCAGAGGGCCGAATGTATCCCTGCTCTAATCTGATGGAGGAGACCCAGCCGGTCGGTTTCAGACCCAGAATTCAGGTCGGATGAGTGGTCCTCAGAGCCTGTGTGCCCACGACACGCACTCTCAGCTGTCCCACAGCGAATGAAGCCTGTGTCTGACCGGCACCCTCTACATTTTCTTGGTAGAATATAGTGACAGTTGCATCTCCTTTTTAGCATGATCTCAATTACCATCATTATATGTAATAAGAACGCCTGGAAAACCTGACCTTGATTCAGCCTGATGGTGCCTTGCCCAGTTTGGGGAGAAGACAGGCTTGGGAACCATGGGTGACAGCCCCTTGCAATAATGGGTGGCCAGCAGATGGGCAGGAGAGGGACCGATTTGCAGACCTGCCAAAAAGACAGCTAAGCACAGGATCCTGACTGCTGTGAGCATGGACTGAAGCCCAGCTCCTGGGCAAGGTGGCTGCTGACCAAGGGAAGCCACGGCCACCATCGTGTGGGACACGAGGGGAGGGACGCAGGCCATAGTGTGTGGTTTCTGCACCTCCAGGGACACACAGGGTTTTCCGCTGCTCAGCAGCCCCGAGCCTGAGTGACGACTCATCAGCTCCGAAGGTAAGAACATTCCTCTCGGGCTCTGCTTCCCAGTTCCGCCTGATGAAGAACAAACTCTGTCATTTCCACACGGAACAGCGTGTGGGTCCCCAGGGGCCCGGTAACCAAGCTCTGACCCTGAACGGTGAATACTGCTCCCACGATCTCAAAATGCAGCCATGCCCCATGGACAGTCTCCTCGGCCTTGCTTCAGCCCTGCGGGGATTCGGGCAGGTATAGAGCTAAAGCAGATCCCTCGTTTGTGGAAAAAGAGAAGCTTCCTAAACTTCCCAGGGTCGGCCCCGGGGATAACGTGCCTCCAGCGGGAAGAGGGCAGGGTGGCCAGCGTGGGAGCGAACAGACTGCCCGATGCACGCTGCCAGGCAGGTGGGATGCACAGCCTCCGGAGAGGACAGGTGGCGGGCACCAGGTGACACCAAGAGGTCCGAGTGTTCTTGCCAAATGCGACCGAGTACAGTGATATCCTTTTTATGAAACTCCCAGAACTCACCGGGGAAAAACTGAAGAAGACCCCGTGTTGTTGACCAAATTCATGCTCTCGCCACCCCGCTCACCCGGTTGTACTTTTCAAGTATATTTTTCTGTGGTTAAACTTTTATATTGTCTTCAGTTTTCTTTGAAGCCACACAGTTCTGAGATAGATAAACATCTTCCTGGTTCATTTTCAAATAGAACAGGGTTCCTGAGGACTGCCCAGTGGCCAACAAGACTGTTAGTTAAAATTCAAAAAGAGGAGGTCAAAAGGCAAAATAATATTCATCAGTTCTAAGGAAATTACAGAAACAGCCTTACGGGGTAGGGTGGAGCAGCCCATCATAATTAATGAGCGATCACCAACAGGGATTCCGGCAAAGGAAGTCAGGTCCGGCTCTCCTGGTGGAATTTTTGGACGGCGTTACTGCCATGACGGACCCATGACCGCCGCTGCATCCCCGGAAATTTGCCAAGCAGATGGCAAGGCTGGAGTGTCCCCTGGGGAGCTGGAGCAGCAACCAGGCGGGGACAGGGAGGCAGCCTGTTCCCTGCTGAAGGCCACCTGCCTCGGGTTGCCCAGCTCCTGGGGGGCTCTGTAGAGATCCTGCAAGCCATGTCTTGGCCACTTTGTAGACAGAAGACCCACAGACGCTCCAAAGGGGTTGTGACCCCCAGGTATTCTGAGCTGCTGCTCTTCGGAAGGGGGGTATGTACTCATGTCCTGACACAGAAGGACCCTCCCGGGCGGCTGCCAGAGGTGCTGCCCCAAGTGTCTCAGTGTCCCCAGCTGCCTCGCCCCTCTGCCCACACCCAGCAGACTGGGCCATGGCCCAGCAAAGGAAGCTACTGTCTGCCCCGGCGGGAGGCCTCCAGGTCCCTGACCCACAGGCTCTCCAACAATGCGGCTCTCAGCTCTGCCCACAGGCCTTTAGAGTGGAGCCAGCCTCCTCAGCCAGCCGGGTGCACAGCATTGGCCTCATCAGAGCAGGTGGTTCACGGTCACTGAGGCAGGGAGGAGGGAAGGGGGTCGTGGAGGCTGGTGCAAATGGAGGGCCAGATAGGGAAGCCCCTTCTTCATCCATGAGCCCGAGGGTTGGTATGACTCCTAAATGCTAAAACAACCCCTGTGTGAAGAAGAAAAATGTCCAAGACAAATGGGAGAGCATGAAGAAGGTTCTGGAAAAGACTGAGGAGGGGTACCATCCCATCTCCCGCCCTGCCTGGAGTCTGAGAACTTCACCTTGACAAGACCTAGCAGACTGACAGTTGAGAGAAGACCCCAATGCAGTTCCACACTCGAATCTGGGGGGTGGGTCCAGAGGGCCACCAGGAAGAGTTCCACGGTGTTGTGGGAAGACCTTAGACAGGGGAGTCACACCAGCTGGCTTCGGATCTCCATTCTGGCACTTGCTCCGTGGGCTGGAGAGCCCTGTCCTTGGGGGTTCGTGTGGAAGCTTCATCACACAGGCATTACCGATTCATCCTCCAGCCCCGCCGCTCCCTGACGTCAGGGTGGGGTGGGACGGAAAGCTCCAACCCTCTAACCACACGTCTGGCTCTCTGGGTTACCAGCCCCACCCCCCACTTAGGTGCTTTCCAAAGTCACCTCTTAACTAACAAAAGACACCTTTGTTCCTCTCTTCACTGAGGGAATTCCGAGGGTTTCGGAAGCAGTGAGCCAGAAACCGTGGACAAAGGCCAAACACATATTTCTTCTCTAAATCACAGTATCGCAGCACGGCAGGTAGCCTCCTGATGGTTCCGGGGTCCCTGCCCCCAAGTATTCAGTCACCTTGAGGGGGGCCTGGCCCTAGTGACATGCTTCTAGAAAATGGCAAAAATAATGGTGTATTACTTCCAAAACTAGATTACAAAAAATAGCAACTTCCCTCTGGCTTTGCCTCTCTTGCTGGCTCTCCCAGAAAGAAGTCTGCTGTCATGCTGTGAACTGTCCTATGGAGAGGCTCATGTGACAAAGCTCATGACGGTGGCCTCTGGCCAACGGGCTCCTGGTGAGTGCGCTCAGAAGCCTCGAGGTGACAGCAGCTTCAGCCCTCCTCTGATCTCTGTGCCCTGTGGGACACTGAGCCAGGGGACACAGCTGGGCTGCACTGGGTCTCTGGCCCAGAAACACGAGCTAATACAAGTGTGTTGTTTTAACCTGTAAATTCTGGGATAATTTGTTACACAGCGACAGCTGACTAGCACAATGGCTCTGTCAGGCACAGACTACATTTGGAGATTACATACCCATATTCTATCTGTGACTTGCTCTGACTAGCCAAGTGGTATGAAGGGATCCTTCTGGATGGAAGGAAAACTTGCAAATGGTTAGTTTGGGCTCTGTCTCTAATTAACGTAAGTCTGAGCTACCTCTCCATAGGCCAAATGGCTATGTTCGAGGCGATGTGAAAATTTTATAGAAACAATAACCAAGACAACCTGACTTCTTAATATGTAAAGAGAGATTTATAAGGATCTAATAAGGAAAGGAAAAGCATATGTTTATGCTCAACCATATGCCATGAAAGAACCCTTAAAATTAAACCAGGGAGCTGGAAAATGGCTACCTCTTAAAAAACTTCAAATAAACAGAAGTTAATAAAGTGAGCACAGATAAACTATTCTTGCATTTCCTAAAGATCCTCTATTTACCCACTGCATTTCTTTAATCCTGGGCAAGGGACCACCAGACATCTCCCCTGCCCCACCTTTTTTATTTCCTAAGAAAATATTGCCCCTTTTAGATCAAGTGGTAAGAGAAAAACATTTACCAGTGAGCCTCAGTGTGTGAGTGAGTCTACAGGATATTCTTTCCGGAATAAGGCTATGCTACATTTGTGCTTCTATGGTTTAACGCTGTTGTGAGTGGCGTAAAAAATACAGTCAAAGTCTCCATGGTGGGGCTCCTGTAGCAGCTCACTAGACACACTGCTGTCCCTCCCTTCTAAGTCCCATTAGGACTCTCCTGATGACACAGAGAAAAACGATGTCAAGAGCGATGACGGCAGGAAATAAGAACTCGCCGCAGGCCAAAGTCCGCGGGTTTTCCATCAACAGACTGTGGACGGAGATGAGCTGGGAAAGGCCTTTTGGATCACACATCGCACGTCACATAAAACTGAAAACAGAACGAAGCACGTGGCCCTCCCCAAGGGCAGGAAAGGACTTAACCACAGAAGAAGGAATTAAAGTGGCCATCAACCCCACTAGTCACCAAATAAAGGCAAATTAACAATAGCATTTGTAGGCTCACATTGACAAATGCCGCTAAGACTTCTGAGAGAAGGGGGTGGGGAGAAGTGGGGGAGAGGGAGAGGGGAATGGGGGTAGGGTAGAGGGAGGAGCAATGAATGGACCCCTCCTGCTGGTGGGAGGGCGGGACGCAGAGATGAACGCAGCCTTCATAGAAGACAGTCTGGAAATAAACACCGGGTGTCTGACAGTTTAAGGTCTCTTGTCTTTTAAGCCTTTTCTTGATGGAAAGAAAGTAAGGGGGTTGGGGGGGAAGGGAATGGAAGTGGGAAGGAAGGAAAAAATAATTTACAGTAAGTAGGCTTCTAAGAATCATTAAAAAATAACTTTTAAATTACTTTTAAAATAATAAAACAAAAATTTTGGCAGCTTTTCGAGACGAGAAAAGAACGAATTTCCTTAAAATCTACACCACCAAAAATGGGGCCGCTGAATTTCCTTCTCTAAGCCAACCTGCCCTAGGTTAGTTGTTCCTCTGCGATCACAGAGCAGGAAACGGGAAGAAACGGCAGGGCCCGTGAACAAGATGACACCCCCGTCCCCCCTAAGGAAGGAGCTGGCGTGAAGACAGCGGCGTTGGTCAAACCGTGCCTGTTCGTGCGCACAGGTTTACCAGTTGCTCATCGACATCTGGCTTTAATCTGAGATCGTGTACCGGGGTCTACACTCTACTTGTCTGATGGGAGAATTTCCCGTTCAGTTGTGAAAGCCGCTTTGATCGGCTTGGCTTCCGACATAGTGTTCGTATTTACACAGGCAGGAACTGACGCCTGAGTAAGTAGGTCCAGGCCTGAAACAAAGACGGCATTTAACTCCCACCAAGTCCTGTGAGCAGGCATCGCAACAGGTGATGAAACGGTCACCAAGCGACATGTCGAAGTTCATCTAAGTCGTACGTGAAAAGGGCAAACCAACCCATGACCACCTCACGCCAGAGCTGGGTGTCTCTGTGCAGCCCGGCTTTGCGGAATGTTTGTTTAAGTGAGATTTGTTATCGCGCAATTTTCAGGTGAACCAGGAGAATGCAGCCATCTCTGAAGCTTCACCTTTATCGAACAGCCTTAGTGTTTCCAAAGCCACCATTCCTCAACGTGCACGGATTGGGAGGTCGGACCCGGTCAGTGGAGGAATCTTAGCTGCTCCCTGTGTTCCTTGGGGGGTGGTGGGTGGGGGAGGTGTGATCCAGGCTGGAGAGAGGTGTGTCCCTGGGAGGGGGAGAGGTGTGGTGGTAGAAGCGCCTCCCTTCCTGAGTCCCACCTCTCAGGAAACAGGGCACCTCTCCTCACACCTACGAAGCCTCCTGCTCTGAAGCTGAGGTTCAGAGTGGAAACCACAAGAGGCCTCTACTCCAGGCTGCTCTCCAGAATTTTCTGAGCCCACAC
>CM052541.1:184777768-184799843 GCA_028533065.1 Trachops cirrhosus | reverse complement strand
TGACTTACACTGTCTGTGAAAAAAAAAATAAGAAAGCAAAAGAAAAACCTGAGTCTTCCCAGCAAAAGGAAATGATGTCAAATGTCCTCCTGCATTTAAAATTAAAAGTCTTTGACACTTAAATGTCAGTGTGAGTCCTTCCTTAGAAACCATTCCTACCCTGGCTGGTGTGGCTCAGTGGACTGAGTATCCATCTGCGAACCGTAAGGTTGCTGGTTCGATTCCCAGTCAGGGCACAGGCCTGGGTTGTGAGCCAGGTCCCCAGTTGGGGGCATGTGAGCGGCAACCGATTTGATGCATCTCTTGCACATCAATGTTTCTCTTCCTCTCTTTCACCCCCCCTTCCCCCTCTAAAAAGAAATAAATAAAATCTAAAAAAAAGAAAGAAAGAAACTATTCCTATTAGTGAGCTTCACTTAATGCATTTTTGGGTTAGAACAAAATAATGCCTAAAGTCATGTGAAAAGTCAGTAGAATTCAAGGTCAATGCCATTTTCAGGACCTTATTAAGCTAAGGAATGTCCACAGCAGTAAATTCTACCCACACAAGTCCCAGCTGCCTCAGGGGAAGGTGTGAGTGTGCCCTACACACACAAACCCTCACAAGGCTAGTTGTTTGGCCTTGGAAAATATTTTCCTTATCAACCCAAACATAGAACGCATAAGAAAGAATAAACGAACTGCTTTTTAAAAAGAGGGTAAGTAAAGTGCCCACACGTAAGCTGTTTTTCCTGTAAGTCACTGCACAGATCTGTCTCTGCAGGCATGAGGCCACCAGGGCGGTCACCCTGTGGAAAGAGCCACTCCGCTCTGCAAGAAAATGTGCAAAATGTGGAGTAAAAAAGGACAAAATTTTAAAAATGCAAAATAAAGATACAGAAGAGCACAGAACAGGCCCCAGCAAATGCCTCACACGCGCTCTTGTCGTCCTCCTGGTACCGTGGCATCGCGAATAGAGCGTGTCCTGCCCAGCCTGGTAATGAGAGGAGAGAAACCTTACAACGCGAAACGTGTTTAAAAATCGTTACACTAGAAATCACGTAGGGTCCAACGTTAATGACCACGAGAAGTTTTCAGTTAACTGGTTTTGTTAAGGCTAGTAACCGTCTTTCCCACCACACCACCTGAGCGAACCGCCCCGGGGAACCCTGCGCCAGAGGCTGAGAGTTCAGCTCCCCGAGAGCGAACCAGGGCCCTTCGATTCACTTTCATCTGGGATGAGCGGGGTGAAGTGCAGAGCCCAGAAATGGACATGGAGCTTAAAATAAACAATCCAGAACAGTCCCCAGACAGGTACGGGTGACATCTGGCAGAGAATAAATAGCGTTTGCATTGCTTCTTGGACAGTAACACGGCGGGGACATATCCATCCGCCCTCAACCTCTACTCCTCCGCTACTGTTACCTCTTCACTCAAGAAACTGGAAAAGCACAAGCCTGGAATTCGCACCGCCTACCGGCTGCCAGGTGACGTGGGGGTCGGGGGGCGCAGCGCTGAGAACCAGCAGATGGGTTCCCGGGGCCTGTCACCAACCCCCACCTCTGACCTTCCCTCTCTCTAGTGTTAATTGTCTGCATCTCCGTCCCCACCCCCAGCCCACACTGCTCCACTGTGGGCTGGGTCTTGCTTTGTCCCCTGTGGTGTCCCTGGAGCCTGGCACAGGGTTTGGCATTTTGGACCAAGATAAATCTGCCTCGGAATGCTGAACCCGCCCCTCAACAAGCTGGGGTAATTATGGGATGCGCTCCATCCTGACACGGTCCTCATTTACCAATTGCAGCTAATCAGACCCTGTTCACAGCGGGTCCCAGCGGTGGTGGCAGTGAAGGTAAGACTGATGACAATAAGAGAGGTTCGATGAATCAGCTCATCTGAGTCGTCCCATTATCGGATCCAGCGGGGCTCCCTTCTCTCATTCCAGCCACGGGCCCCAGCCGAGAAACACGGAACTCCGGCTGAAGTTTCCGTAAACAAGCAGTCATGGCCACCTGATACGGGACTTACTGCCCACCCATAGCGAAGGTCCTAAATGCTGCAGAACACATTGTCTTTCTTGCCTTTTCCACCCACATGGGCCTATACGGGCGGAGTCTCGCCCCGGAGCTGCAGGACTCTGCAGGCTTCGGGGGACTGTGCAAGGAGGAAGGAGAGGGGACAGCATGAGGACAGCCCTCCCTGCACCAGGCATCCTGCTTTGCATGGGGCTCGGGCTTCGGTTCTTCTTTCACTGGTTTCATAGTCAAAATGCTGACAGGCAAGAACTGCTTCCCCAGCGCCAGTCGAGGAATTGTGCCGGGGCCTCGAGGAAGCCCATTTAAAAAACTCCTCCCCCCAAGCCCTCCCCCGCCCCTTTCCTATCACAACATCTCTCATCCAAATGAAGTATCACATCATCTCTCATCCAAATGAAGTTATTGAATTGGGAGGATCTCCAAAAATGGAAGGAGTAATCCTTAAAACTCCACTTGGGTCCATCCGGATCAATTGTTTCCACGACTGAGAAAAGGCAGGCTGTGCCTGACACACTGCCGTGACCTACTTTGCGGCTTTATATAGTCCCCTGCGCGCGGCGCTGACCTGACTCCTGGCGGTGCCTCCGCGCGGGCCAAGGAAAATACAGTTTTGAAACATTGCAAACGTGTGCCTAAATTTATGCAAAGGAAAAAAAAATCTCCCAAGGAAAGAAAAAGGCTGTTCTGAATGGCACAGAGGGGAGAGGACTTGGAAAGGGAAAAGAAATAGCAAAATGCACTTCTCCTTCACCACCCGCCGTGGCGTCTGCTTTGTGGAGGATGGAAATCTCAGACCTGCGCTCTGGCCTCCCTCCCGGCTGGCAGGCGCCAGGTCCCCGGGGGCCAGGGCTGCTCGTGGCCTGGCATCATCACAATCACCCGGTGAGTGCGCATGTCGTCTTTGGTCAGCAAATTGTGCCTCCCTTGGAGTTCTTTTTGCCATTAACTTTTACTCCATCTTTCTAAAGCATTCAGGATTTTTTAAAAAATGGACATCGTGTTTCTGACAAATTCTTTTCTGACCAGCTTTCCTCTCATGAAGCACATCCCACCTGTTCTACAAAAGCCCTAAAATTACCCAATTGCCTTTCTGCATTCAATAAGCAGGTTGGAAGAGGGTCCTAATCATTCTTCATATGACAGCGCGCTGCCCAACAATTCATCTGGGAGTTGTGATTTTTTAAATACTTTCCCATCCCTGGCAAAGCTCTTTCACAAACTGGCAAAAAAGACAGTATCCATACACTGTTATGACCATATTTCTTATGTGTACTAATGGTACTTAATAGCTATTGCCAGCCCAGAACATAATGAAACTTCTTTTTTAAAGGGAGTTATTGATTTATTACGGATGGTATGTTGACTGAAAAGCTGGGCAAGGCCAAAGTATTCTCGGGGTAGCTCCCCTGACAGCCAGCGGGGCCCGCCCGGCGCCCCCGCCTTCTCTGCCAACACCGCCCGTCATTCCCTCTCCGAGGCCTGGCCCGGGAGTCCTTGAATCCCCACAGCAGTGACTTAAGTGCTGTAACTAGCGAGCCAAACAAAGGTCTGAGGGAGATGGGAAACCAATCTAATGCTATGAAAATATCCGGAAGACTTGCGGTGCAGACGGACAGGAGGAACGGAGAGCACCCGGCGGCCAATCGGGCAGCTCTGCATCTGGGAGAGAGCCGTGAGCCTGAACTGGAGGCTGCAGGAGGGAGGCTTCCCAAACAGGACATGAAAAAGGAAGGCGGTTGTGAAAGAATTTCCTAAGGCCGTCACTGAACTCAGGAAAAACACTACCAACTGCAAGGCACAGACACTGCATCCTCTCTGACCTCACACAGACCGGGAACAGTGCCCCCATGTCCACGGGTGGCTGCGGTAGATGGGCCCACACACAGGTGGCCCGTGGCTCTCTCAGCCCCAACTGCGTCTCTCCGTCACCTGCTGTCCTCCCAGGACCTTGGACTACAGGACCAGCACTTCTGTGAGATTCCCTGCCTCCCGGCAGAGCGTGAACCAGCACCAGATACTCTTGGTTCTGTTTCAAAGGGGAGAATTGGCACCATGAGGAACTGGCTCTAACCACCAAGGGTGCCAACCTGACAGCTTCTCAGCTCATCGGGGCTGGAGGCCAGCTTAGAGACCACCAGGTAAGTTTGCAGGTACAGACAGGAAAGCCCAGAGACGGCGGGGGAGCTGGCCATGGGCACCCAGCTGGACGAAAATCCAGCAGTCTGTCTGTGAACCTGTTACGGTTTCATACAACATGTGTCTGAAGTCGCTTTAGATTGTACTCTTAGAGAAACAAGCCAACGCTCAACGCTCCGTGCACAGGGCCTATGGTCCTAATTTACCAAATAAGCTCCAGACCGTCTCCCTTACTTCCGAGAGATGGGCAAGAAGCACAGCTCGAAACTCTGCCATGTTAACAAGTGCAAGTCCCCAGTTCTTGCAAGGCTGGTGGAGGCAGCTGCAAGTGTCTATCCCCGTTGATGCCTCTTCCTCATGCACTTGAACCAGAGCAGGCAAAGGAGGACACGGCTCAGCTTCCCCCAAAGGCAGGTACTGGCTCCCAGCTGCCATTCTGGGTAGACCCTGCAGAGAATTCAGTCATCGCAGAAGCTTCTAGAGTGTGAGGGAAATTCAGACTCAGCCCCAGGCTCGCTTACAGTTCCACGGCGACTCCCACCTGAACCAGGCTGGGGGGCAGGAGAGTGATTGGGTGAAACTGTCTGCTCCGCTCAGTCACCTGACATGGTTGACCACCTTCCTTTTCTTCTTTTTCTTACCTCCCCCTTCCACAGTACAATCAGCTTTTAGTATTTAGGGATTAATTGTGTCTGATGCAACATCACCAATGTTCAATGCTTCGGGAAATACTGTTTATTCAAGAAGCCCCTGAAAACACACAGGATGATTTCCTCACGTGCAGCGGGGCCTATGGTACCAAATTCGAAACAGCGTTATCACCGACCAGGCTGAGAGCCGAGGCTCAGGGACTGTGGCAGAGCACAGAGAGACCGTCACAGGGATTTAAAGTGGGCCTTGGACCGCTGTCAGCGCCACCCTGGGTGGACTGCAGACTTGGGGTCTGCCTTCCTCCAGCCTCCCCGCGGGCTCCGGGCAGAAGTGCCCTGTCCCGAGGCCAGGCCTCCACCTCGGCTCTGGACCACCTCCCCTCCTGCCTTCTCCGAGACCCTGCTCCTTCCCTCAGAGTCAGCTGGATCCTCGCAATTTTCCTCAAGTCTCTACTAATTAAAAAAAGAAGTGTAAAGCCTCTTAGCCTCATCCCCCCTTCCAGCTGCTGCTGTCACTGTCCTTCCCTTTGTGGCCCAACTTTAAAGGGCTTCCTGCCTCCCACGGACTCCTCAGCCTACTGCAATCTGGTGTCCCCACCATCGTTCCAGTAAAACAGCCCTCGTTAAGGCCACCGACGGCCTCCATGCCACCAAACCCGCCTGTCCGCTTTAGCCACAGCATTCATTTCTGCGGGTCACCCTCCTTGATGCATGCTCTTCCCTGTCCCTGCCCCCAGCAGCCCCTCCCTAGCCTTCCTCCTTCACTGCCACTGCTCACTGTCGGGACACCGTCCTTGGCCCGACCTCCACATGTCTAGGAGTCCTGTCCTCAGGTCAAACTTCTCCTTCCGTGCCTGCAATGCACAGATGACCACAGGCTGGATAGAAGCACCGCAGACTCGACAAGCCCCAGTGATCCGCGTGCTCTGTCCCCGCTCCCCGCACCCTGCCATCCATTCAGTGCTGCAAACCAGGAACCTGGGCGTCGCCCATGACCCCCATCCCCAAATCTGATCTAAGCCCAGGCAACTGGACCTGCTCCAACATGTCTCACCTGTATCCCCTTCTCTGCACCTCCTCTGCCATACCCGGTTCATACCCGGTTCATACCCCACCTGGCTTTTCTTCAGCAGCCCCCAGTCCTCTGCCCACTGCACTCCGGCCCCTCTAATCAGTTCCCCGGACTTAAAGCAGAGCTATCATTTGAAAGAACACTGTTCGATCCCTCCCCCTCATCTGACATCTTCTTACTGCTCATCCGAAAGGCCTGTTGCCCAACCCTCTTCGATTCCCCCAAAGTGCCCCTAGGCAAGCTCTCCTAACTCCCCAGCTTCACCCAGTTCACTCCGCCTAGTCCTTCACACCTCAGCTCCCGGGGAGGCCTGGCCTGGCCTGTCCCTCCCCAGGCAGGCTGGAGAGCTGCACTGCCCTCTCCTAATGCCCTACGCTTCGCTTTCATCCGAGTTCATCACAGCTCTAATTTCACATTTTCCCACGTGAGCTCTGGGCTAATAGGCTGGCCGTCCCCCACTCCCATGGCCGCGTGAGAATGTACTTCCTCCTGCACCTCCCGTGACAGGGAGTGCAGAGGAACTGGGACGGTCCAGCCGCCATCCCTGGAAACCCGCCTCAGGGTACATGTGCGGAGGCCAGGGCTCCGGGGCTGCCCCAGTCGATGACCAAATGCAGTGACAATACTAAGACCAGCCCTATCCTGGAAACCCTTTGTCCTCTAACTTTGAGTGGAGGACTCCCCCTCAGCAGCTCTGCCAACCCCCTTAGACCACACAGAACGCTTCCATACAAACTCCTCCCCCCGCCCCCCCTGGGGTCGCACTTGCATGGACTGAAGGCTGTCCCCAAGTTTCCGACTTCCTCCCCATTCGTTCCCCACATAACTCCCTTGCCCACCTGACCCCCTTGCATGTGCCTCTCCCAGGACCCAGGCTCACACAGCCCTGAAGGCGCCCGGAGGGCAAGGACCCGGTCTGCTTCGGTGGCCAGTTAGTTGCCAGCACCTAATGCAGCAACACCGAGTGCACCTCTGTGGAACTCAGTGGCTCAATTAATATGTCATTGTTGAAGGAAACTGGCATACGAACATCCGTAATCTCTTACTGATTGTAGGGCCTTTACTCAGTGCCCCATGTATCCACACACACACAAAGCACTGGGTAGCCTCTCAAGGTATCACTGAGTTAGGGCAGGTTCCCCAATAAGTGGCAGCGAGTCACACTGCATTTGTCACACAGCCATGAGTGATGCATTGACTTCTGGGACCAGGAAGTAAGGGCACAAAGAAACGCGTGGGGCAGCCTCTGTGGTACCGCCCCACACCGCCAGCACAGCCTCGTCTGGGGAGGAAGGAATTCGGGGGCGCAGGACGGACAGAAGACTCATCACACAGCGAGTGGAGTGTCCACGAGAAAGCCCCGCGGATGGAGCTCTGGTCCAGGCACAAAACTCCCAGGGAAAGAAAAGGATCATTTGTGTGCAGAAAGGAGTCTTGAGGTCCCGTGGAGACACGCTCTAGACATTAAAAGACATTTCAGAAAATGCAGTGTCGAAAGCTGCTCGGCACCCACACATCCTTCCCACTAAGTATCTGAATGTGAGAAAATTTTGGCTGCCTTCTGACTTTTAAAAAATGCTTTTAAGAGAGATACCCAAAAAAAGAAGAAAAAAAGCCCATCATTCTGAAAGGACACGGTATGCTATCTGAGGTCATTTTGAAACTATAAACTAGGACCTTCTCCTCCCTGAGGCAAATTGTCTCGGCAGTGACGTTATACCCTGGAGTGCTGGCCGAACAGGATCGGGGAAACCGCATCTGCCTGTCAGGTCCCAAAGGACAAGGTGGGACCAGGACTGGGTCGTCACTTCTCCCCCTACATACAAAGCCTGCATGGCATCCCAGCAGCAAAGCCTCTGTCCCCGAGATGAGACGTTTGGTGTCGTAAAGATGACGTCTTAATCTGGGAGGCAGGGAGGACCAGGAGAACTATCAGGCCACCACCCCTCCCCTCCCACGGGACCCCACGTGACCAGTGCTCTACACATCCTGACGGAGTCTCTCCTACACCAGGCGCCCTTCTGGGCATTTCAGACACTTCTGCAGGAAGGGGCTCCCCCCTCCCCGGGTCACGCTCTCCCGCACTGCCCAGACTGCACCTGTGGACTCTCACGTCCATCTGTCGCTCAGTAGCGTGGGCTAACCACCTTCACTTCACCATGACCCCAAGCGCCGACCCCGCCCCCAGGCTCTCTGAAACACACATTTGAAAGCTATTGTATGTGTGACCTCTGGGGAGGAAATCCTGGTTTCCATAACCTTGTCTCTACTTTATAGACCTTATTTTCCAACCCTTCACGATCACGGGTGCTCTCCTTCCAGGGTACGTCCAGAACTTCGTGGCCAGAATCCAACCTGTTGCTCTTTGCTCTGATTTTATTAACCGGTGTGTGTATCTCGTGGGACGCTTTCCCCTCCCGGGGGAACTGAGGTGCCCCAGCCCAGTCCCACACTAACCCACGAGGAGTACCAACACGTCCAGTAACGGGGCGGTCTGGCCAAGTGGTCGCACCTCAGAGGCACCTGGAAAGTTCTTTTCAGCTTCTGGTTTGACATGATTACAGACACATAATCAGTGGCAAAAATAGTACAGAGAGTACTCCACCTTTTCACTTCGCTCTTCCTCCTCTGTGATTGTCCTTAACCTCAACCTTTCACAGGTCTGATTTCCGTGTCAGCGAGTGCCCATCAGCCAGCGGGCCCCAAGAGCGGCAGCTCACGTGACCAAAGGAAGCCGCAGACACAGTGCAATGAGCTGGACTATAAACGGTGCTGGCCGCATCAGTTTTCACTTACACTCACTTATGTCGTGTCTTTGGTATAATTTTATGGCCCCTTTTCACGTGTATAGATTAATCGAGACACAGAACTGTCCCAGCGACACAAAGGAACTCCTCCAGCTGCCCTTAACAGTCACGGTGCCCCTCCCCATCCTGACCCGACCACCCCTTGTCCCTTCTGCATCTCTGCAAGGTGGTCATTTTGACAATGTCAGATAAGCAGTGTCATGCAGCACATAACCCCATGAGACTGATTTTTCCTACTCATCGACAGAGTTCAATAGATAGAATCCCCATGTTTTATCCCCGTGCCCACTGCCCCGTCCAAGCCTCCGGACTCTGATTCAGCAGGTCTAAGGTGGGACCCCGAAGATGTAAAATGCTTTCCGGGAATCCTATCAGCTGTCATGTTGTGTTGGGCCACTGGCCTGGACCATTTCCTCCCGGCGGGTGGGTGTCTGCGTGTTAAAGACAGAATTCAGTCTCCTGCTCGAGGCAGGTAACCCTGCACCCGCCACTCCCTTCACCTGTTACACCCTCCGAAGGAACTTGGGGAACTGGGGCCGCCCGCCCCGAGGTGACTACTTCCTCGCCAAGTTCAACTAGCTTTTACTTCCTAGCCTGTTCTTTCTAAGGTGCCTGATAATTAGTTTGTATGAGTGTTTTTCAAAATTACGTCTGGCTCGACAGTCTGCAGGCTCTCAGACCTTAGCTTGGACTTCTTCATGCAGAAGCCATCTGTTCAAACAAAACACACGGCCACGAACCCAGCCGGTTTGCTGGCGGAGCGTCCCCCAGGCCCGAACAGCCCCCGTGACATCGCAGACTTCATCTTCACCCGGGTCCCGCGTTGCTGGACGTGATCACAAAGGGAGGGCTGCAGCTTGGCTGACCTTCGAGACAGCAAGGATCCCAAAACAGGAAAGAACAGATGCCACCAGGTGCAGGCAGGCTCCCGGGCCTCAGAGGCCACCAGGGCAGCCTGGGAAGCAGTGACGCGCTCCGTCCCCACAGAATGGAGTGCAGCCGAGCCCGGCGTTCGGCGGCACAGCCGCACCTCCTGGTACAGCCGTTGGGACGGGCAAAACTGACCTTCTTCTCCCCTGGGACTGCCAGCACAGGGCCTTCAATGACACAGGAAACCAGGGAAGCCCTTTCACGGGATGATGGTGACAGTGACAGTGACGGAAAGGAAAGGAGCAATGAAAACGCTGAGGGCAATCCATGCGTTCGTTCATGACTTGGGCAGCCTCCCCGGTGGAGCAGCAGCTCCGCGCAGGCAGAGGTGGGCTCTGTTCCCCAGGCTGCCCGGGTGCTGGACTGACAGCCAGTGCTCCACAATGATCTATCGAGGGACACGTCTGCCCGGCCCCTAGGAGGGGTCAGGCCCCACGGCCAATGCCTGGAGGGAAAAGCAGGTCACCCCAGGGTCCACATTCTAGTTCTTACCAGCTGGGTGCCTACGGGCTGGTCGCCCGCCCTCTCTGAGCCACAAGAACACCGTAGGGCCATTTACTGAGAGGACTAGTGATACGTATGAAAGTTCCTGGCCCATAATGTTGGCCTGTTACGTTTATGAAAATACTATCAAAAATCCAAGATACTTCTAATCCAAGGTTGCCAATGATGCTGCTAACATGAAAAGCCAGTGCACGCGTCTACACTTCCTACCTGGGAGTCCGACCGGCAGGACCGTCTGCCTGCACACAGGTGCAGTCCTTGTGCACGGCAGCCAGTCAGCTGGGGGTCGGGGGGGGGTGCTCGGCACTGCTGAAGCAATGCAGGGGGAGACGCGAGCAGCACACAGCAGGGCTGCAGGTGCTGGCACACAGTGTGCTCACCGAACAAAGGCATTACAGTTAAGGGGCACTGGCTACATTAGAGACTTCATGGAATTATATCTTTATTCTGATAATTTTCCAGCAGAGAGGAATGTCTTGTTTTAATAAAACATATTTATATAATAACAATGTTCACACAGCTGGAAGTAAAGCAGCTTGAAGAGAGAATGACTTCCTCGGATCCACACAAAGGTGCTGTGTAGGTCGGTGATGCAGCGATCGGGACTCTGCCGGGGGAGCCCCAGCTTAAACAGGCATTCCTACCGTGGCACCAAACTGCGTCCAACTGGAGCAAAATCTTTCCAAAGTCACACACCTGCAGACCCATCACAGGATCAGGGATGGCCAAGCAGACACACGGGTCCCTTGGACTTGAGGATCCTTGCAACGTTCTTTCTCCTTCCTGTGCACCTCCCAGCACCCTTCCCTCCCCGATCCAGCCCTGCACCAGCCCTCACTGCCCCCAGCAGCAGCTTCCCACTCAGAGCTCAGGTCTGGTGGGAAGGTGAAGAGTTAATACACACTCTGGCGCTGGGATGATTCAAACGTGATGCGTGACCTCTCCTGTTGGGAACTACTATTTAAAAGCGTGTCCCTCAAAAGGACAAGGTTTAACTCAACAAATGAATCCAAGGGTGGTATTATCCTGATTAGAAGTAGCAACAATGAGGAAAAGACTTGGGTTGTCGGAGTGGGAATGCAGCTGAGTAATAATTATCCAGAATTGTCAATCGATATCCCATCTAAGACTAAAGCTGCATGCAGCACAGTGCAAATCCCTCTCCTTACCACCAAATCCTTAGGAAATCACGACAAAATTTCTTTGCTTGTACAGTAAGCAATTAAAGCAAAGAAACTGCAGTAAAGCAAGAAATTTCCCTGCTTTATTTTTAAGGTGGGTCATTATATCCAAGCACTGAACCACACTGGTAAAGGGGAAGCATTCCCAGGCTGCTGTAATAAAGAATCATTTATGTTTGAGTAAATCACGGCTCGCAATTCAGTTCCTTATGCACACATGCCCTGTGGTTCCCGTGCAAGCCACCGCATACTCTCCGCGCCGTGCTCCCCATCATCATCAATACGGGCTCGGACAGGTTTATTGACCACGTTCCCACACTCCGAAAGAGGAGAGATTCGGGAACACGACGTTTTTGAGTCTGCTGGGGAAGGTTTCGCACTGGATCCACGTAGAGTAAAATGCTCCCACAAGGGTTTCTCTCCGTGTTTTGTGTTTCTGGGTTCAGACCCGAAGAAAATATGTCCCTGAGCTACTTAGAATATATTTTTTAATGAACCAGAAAAATAAATAAGTAAAACACAGGTGAATCAGCTCCATTGCTCGGGCACCCCAAGGCTGAGCTCCCCAACTCCTTAAGTCTGTTTGTGTGTAAGTATTGTGTGTCATTGGACTTGGGGTGCTGGGTTTTACCCACGGCCTCTGTCCCCTGGGGGAGCTTGCCTTCTGAGCTGACGGTGGTGCAGGAGGAATTGATTCATTAACTCTTAACTTCTGGTGGGGATATCTATCAGTGGCAAGAGGGTACATGAGGAAGAGCGGAAATATGGACAAGCGGACTAAGAAGTTACCGATTCTCAGTTTTTCTGTACTGTGAAAATAAAATGCTCGGTTAAAACCAAGTTATCTAACCAAAGGCAGGGATCCCACTCCGGTTAGTGTGCACGAGCCACGCACAGCACCGCAGGCTGCAGGTACGCCCTCTCCTCAGACAGCTGCCAGGAAGCTGTCGGAGGCTGATATCATCCATTTTTTAGAGAAAAATGAGGCTCAGACAGCAGCACTTCTGACAGAAATGGAGAGAAACTCTCGATAGAGCAGCTCACAAAGGTCCAGGGAACACTACTAATTGGTGCAGGGGACAGACAGGCTGCTTTAGAGCAAAACACCCATTTGCCACTTTCAGAAAACACGGTTGTTATGGACAGCGGGCTCTCGTGACAGACGACTTCATCTGTCTTCTCATTCGTGATGGGAGGAGGACAGTACCTACCTCAGAGGTGGTGTGAGGATTCAGTAAGATAACGCACGGACGCCCCCCCCCCCCGCCCCTGGCACTCACGCAGGCCACGCAGGGCAATGTCCTCACGCTTGTGGCCCGTGCTGGGCGGCCTGTGCCGGCGCCTGTCTGGGTGTGTGCTGGTGCTGGAGCTGGTGCTGATGCTGGTGCTGCCTCGGCAGGCGCCCTGCACGGGGAGATCGGCACTCGGGAGCGGGCCTGCCGCCTGCCCGGCCGCCTTTCATCCTCCCCGGCACTGTGTATGCCAGGGTGTCACATTAGCTAATGAGATCGTACTTGCTAAACTAAGCTAAGCTAATGAGCTCTTCGGCTCCGCTAATCAGCCCGAAAGAACCGCGCTTTCTTTGCTGGTGAGTGGGCAACCCCAAAGTTGACTCCTGCGCTGGTTGCTGGAAACGGGAAGTGCGTTTAGCCGCAGAAGTCATGAGACAGAGGAGAGCCAAGTTCAAGGACCAGCCCCACTGCCTTTTTCATTCCTAAGGAAGGGAACCAGAGTTCTGGGTCCTGCTGCTGTGGGCCCGTGTGCCCAGGAGGGGCAGACCCCCCTCAGCCCTCTCCTAGGAGCTCAGGCTGGGTGAGGACCCAAAGTGGAAGAAAAAAATAAACAAAACAAACCCCAGTGACTATTCCCTTCTGCCCTGACTACAGGATCACCAAGGTTACAACATGTACGCTTTAGTTCATCACCTACAAGATCATCGACTTTCATGATGACTTGTGACACACCAAAGTGCTATTTGCTGAAAGGGACAAAAACAAAGATATTTTGTGAAAACCTCTTACACATCCAAGAGTGCACGTTAGGAATTTGTCGGCATTTCCTCGTATGTGCGAAGACTCTGTGACCTCCGGGGAAGGAGCATAACTGTTACGAAGGATGAGCCCCACTGTTACTGTATAATGCAGTGAGACCAGGTCAGACAGAAACACTGTACACGCACCACCCGCCTGAGAAAAAAAGCGGCATCTTCATGCGAGGGCTGAAAGAACGACCCGCACACCACTTTTCTCAGGGAGGAAAATAAGCTTAAAACAAGAAGCGATCAGAACAATTTCCCACTGACGACATTCTGTTGACAGTTAGGGGGATGAAGAGCATCGCGTCGCCCCTCGCTACCTGCGTCGCCCTCCTGAGGGTAAGAAGGGGCAGGCGGTGGGGAAAGCCCCGGACGGGCAGTCGGAGACGTGCGTTCTCGCCCTCCCGTGGCTGTCAAGCAGCGGAGTGGCCTTGCCAAAGTCAGCTAGCCTCCCGGGCCTTCCGTTTCCTCCTCTGTAAGACGGGGAGTCTTCCCCAGTTCCACCACCATCTGACCGCAAGTGAAAGAAAAGGATCCCCACGTACAGCTGGTAAAATTCTAGCATGCAGTTCCCAGAGACACTGACTAGAGTCAACAGGAATCATGAAAAAAGCATTATCTGAAAAGCACCTATTTTAACATAATTTTTTTTTGCTTCTAAAAAAAGTAGTTAGACGTCTGTTTTTTCTAACACCCATGTTTCTATCTGTCCTTGACCTCTATGTCCAAACACTGGGTCACTGGTAACGGTCACTTCCAGGCCTCTTGTGAAAGGCTTTCCAATCTGACGAATAACTAAGGAGGCTCTCGCAAACACCGCATGCGCGGAGCCTGGACCTGGATGTGAGGGCGGGAAGGCCGGCTTTGGTGGGCCCCCCCTCCAGGGCATCAGCTGTTTTACTGCAGTTCCAGAAGCACTGATGCAGCGCCTACTATGTAGGTACCACACACTCGTTCTGGAGGCCGGCAGCCAAAGAGCAGGAGGACAGGCCCTGGGCTCCGTGAGCTCCCAGCCCGCAGGTGAGGAAGGCGGGCACAGTGAGCCAAGGCACGCGGGGCAAGCGCCAGAGACGCAGGAGGAAGTGCTGTGGGAACACGGCTGGGCCACCGCCTGCGGGTCAGGAAGGCTTCGTGGACCATGCACGTCTGAGCAGGACTGGAGAGCCGGTCGTGTGCGTGCCTCAGAGGTGCAGGGTTGGAGGTGGGAGGAGTGCAGCGGAGGACCCCGCAGGAGTGAAGACGGGAGAGGCGGGGACCTGGCACCCCAGGGACCCAGGGCAGCAGTGCCCAGGGCACTAGGCTGCAGCCCAGTGTTTGTCAGTGTGCAGCCCGTGGGTCATGAAATCAGTTCTGTGGGTCAGAGCATGTTGGAAGTGAACTAGTTTAGAAGAAAACAACAGAACGGAATGAAACGGAGCTCAGGACACATGGTGGGGAAGTGCCGCTTCCGGAACTTCTCGCTGCTGGTGTGAGTGTGTGTGCAGGCACGTGCGTGTGCCCTGGGTCTCGGTGAGGGCTGCTCGGTGTGGCTCACTCTCTAAAGCTCGACAACGATGCTGTTCGGGGTGTCGGGTGCGTAGGGAGCCACCCGGGCACCATCCCCTGCCACCTCCCAGGGTGCAGAGCACAGTGGTGACGGCGGTACTGGAAACAGGCCAGTGTTCTCCCACAGGGAAGGTCACAGGCGAGGGCTGAGGGCGTGGCTGGCACTCGGGCCCTGTCCCAGCAGCTCTGTCTAGAGCAAGACCCCCATGGATGCCCTCGCAGGCCGACCACACAGCACACTTCAGGGCACCGGCGGGGCAGGGAGTGGGAAATGAGAAAACGCAGCTTCAATGAGCTCGTTCAGAACTTTGCAACTGGAAAAACATAGGTTGTGTGGTTTTCCATTCAGTTTGGAACATCAGTTACATTTGTTGGGGGGTGGGGAAGGGGCTGGCCACACGCACTTCTCTGCGCTCACGGCTGCGGACAGGCTGTCATCCAGCACTGACGGAGGCAGCGCAGCTGACTCCGTGCAAAGCTCTCCCGCACCCAACGTCATCCTCCCCGTCCCTCTTCAGGGCAATCGGACCAGTCTCGGTTGGGGGCGCACCTGGGCCTGCGTCAACAGTAGGCACGGGGAGCGGCCCCAGGACGGGGGCTGTCCGGCCCGCCTGGTCCCTGGGAGGGGGTTCTCAGAGAGCGGGGAAGAGCAGGCGTGGCCTCGAAACGGGACCTGCAAGGGAACGTGCCTGCGGGGGCGTCACTGTCTGGGCTGGCTCCCGCCCACAGAGGCCGGCTCCAGAAGGGGGGCGTGCGCGGAGGTGAGAGCTGCTGCTGCCCGATCTTTCTTTCTTCCTCGCCAGCCCATTCCTCCCCGGGGCGGTGGGGTCATGTTAGTGACCATAGCAACGACTGCTTTTTACTTTTGAAACAAGAATCTTCAGAGGGGAAGACACGAAGAAAAGATCGGAGAAAGGGCAGAGACCTGTGACCGCGTGGAACAGATGAGACAAATCCCCGTATTCGTCGTCTCACGGGACGGCGCTCACTGGGCCCAGGAGACCCTAACCTCGGCCCTGACAGCAGACCACGGCCCCTCAATGTGCCCAGCACACGGACCACCTCCAACCCACAGCCCCTGGTGCTCGGCATGCAGTGGTTACTCAGTAAATATTTCTGGAGTAAAGAGACAGAGAAATATTAGCAAAAGCGAAAGAAGAGAAAAACTCATGAAGAAGTAGTTCGATTTCCTTCAACCTGCGGTGCTCCTGTAAAACACGCGCTCGGTCTTCCCAACTCAGCAGACAAAGTCCTCCTGTAAGGCCCCCTCCAGGGCCTCTCTAATTACTCCCGTGATTATGCCTTACATGGAGAGAGGGGAGGAAAACCACGACATCTTTAAACATTTCTTTAGGAAGGCAGGTTTATCACTCACTGAGAAGAAAATTTAGTTACATGTCAGGCTCAGCCTGGATTCCAGCTTCGTCTTCCCTTTCTCCCCGCAAATGCAGGCTGGCTCACGGGCCCTACAAGGCAGACCCAGAGGGGACGGAGCAGTGACAGAGAGGACGGAGCAGTGACAGCCCAACCTTTAGGGCCTGTCATCCGACAGCCGGCCACAGCCCCACCCTGAGTCTGTGCCCAGTCTAGTCCCACGTCCCTGCCCTGGAGCCTCACCCAGCACTTTCGGGCCCTGCCGGTCCCCCTGGGCACAGACGCTCTGTCTCAGGAGGAGACCCTGCCCTCCGTGACACAGCCCCTCGGCTCCAAACTCTCCCAGGCAAAGTGACCAGGCCTCCCCGATCCCACCTGCTGCCTGCCAGGCTGGGTTCCCTTCCTGCCCCTGCCATTAGCGGATGTGTCCCCACCGGCACCCGGGCCATCCCACTGGCAGCTGACCGACCCATCTGCAACACTGAACTGTTACCTGTAGTGGACACTGTTGTTGGCCCCACAACCCCCTCCTGCCCTCGCCACACCTTCTATTATTTCAGGGCGGAAGCATTCCTTCCCCCAGCTGCTGGAATGTTGGAATCTTCTAGTGTCGGCCAAGTCCCTCTTGGGAAACTGCCTGCAACCGGACAGCCGCCTCGTCCAAGGTCCTGCCCCTTCCCAGGGTGCTCACAGCGATGGCCCATCAGCAGGAGCCTTGACTGTGACGACACCCGCCCACTGCAGCCCCCTTCACCCCGACAGGGGTTGATCCGAGAGCCCCTCCCGTAAAAGTCCCTCAGGCAAGCTTCTGCCTCAGGGTCGGCATCCCTGAGGACCCTACCCATGAGGTGCAGCAGGTCAGTCTGTCCTCAGATACTCCACCTCCCCTCATTGGGAATTCCTCAGAATTCGCAGAGAACTAAGGCTCCTTTTCGTGCACCCGTTCTGTGACGTCTGATGAACAAGCCCTTCTTGGGGACATATACAAGTCTCCAGCAAGCCAAGTCCAGTTTCACTGAGGGAACTCCAAGGACAGGGCTGCGGCAGACAGACCAATGGCCACCCAAAGACATCCGTGCCCTAATCCCTGGAACTTGGGCATGTGGTACCTTACACTGCAAAAGGGACTTTGTGAAGCAATAAAGACCTGGAGGTGGGGAGGCTGCCCGGGGCCCTGTGGGCGGGCCAGTCTGATCACATGAGTTCCTAAAGGAGGGAGAGCTCTTCCTGGCTGTGGTCAGAGGGAGCTGCGACTCCAGAAGAAAGGCACCGAGACGGGGGCGTCGCTGGCTTTGAGGACAGAGGGGGAGGGCACCAGTCCGCTCCAGCAGCTGGAAAAGGCGGCGGAGCGGACCCGGCCCTAGAACCACCGGAAAACGGTCCCTGCCGACGCCTGGGGCTCAGCCCAGGGAGACCCGTGTCAGGCTTCTAACCTGCGGAACTGTAGGGTGATCAACTCCTGGTATTTTTAAGCCACGAACATGTGTGGCAATTTGGCAACTGTAGACCATGAGTCCGGAGGGAAGACATGTATGTCCACGCCGTGCCTCCCCTTCAAACGCGATCAGGGCTCCCACTCGGGAAAGCTCGGGCTCATTCTTGAAAACAACACCTAGGGTCAACTCAGGTGACAAACAGCACTGACCCGGCTAAATAATAAGTTTAGGATGATAGGGGGCCCTCTCTAACTATCAGTATCTATTTACTTTTGAAAAGACAAATTGTACCTTTTGAAGCATCTGTGCAAAATATGCTGATAGCTAATGAAACAGGAACGAAAAATGCAAACTCAGTATTCCCCCCAAACGGAATGGCACTCGCCATTTGAATGTGTGTTAGGACCATTCTGGAGTCTACTTTGCACGGGTTATGATTTGAAAAGGAAGCAGGAAAACTTGTATCAAGTTAATAAATGTGAGATAATCTAAGTAAAAAAATCCCTCTGGTTAGAAAGACAAACAGCCTAAATATAGCTGCAGAATTTCACTTGACTTTGGCTTATATGTTCAAAAACGCCCTTATCTGCCATCAAGAATGCGGGTATGGGAAATTCATGACATTAAAAGACCCCAAAATAGTAGCATGCAACATGATAAACTGTGTTGACTATATAAACCTGGGGCCCACTCAAAAGGTCAGACTCCAGGGCATCAGTGGCGGTCCAGCTGCCCCCTGTCGGGGCAGCTCGGCTCTGCAGACACAAGGCCACCACAGGTGGGGCAAGAGCACGGCAGGCAGGTGAGCCAGGCCCCTTGGCCTAATCAGTAGCCCGGAGAAGAGTGAGCCCCCTCACGCAGCAGTGTCGGAGAGGCGCCCCTGCCAGGGCTGTGCTTCCGCGTTCAACCCCCTCCAAAATCGACAGACAGGACCGCTCCAGACCGTAGAGACCCTGGAGAAGGAGGTTCTCAGGCATCACTCTCAATAAATTGTGAGAAGAACAGAAAGGTCTTGAATGCTGATTTTAACTGTTCCATGTGGGTTTTCTTTCCCACCAGTGGGTGTGTGAGTCTATCTCTGTGCATGTAATGAACACCACACAGTCAGGGACTCGAGGAAGGAAGCTGGGACTGTGGTCCAGGCACAGGGTGACGAGGGCCTGGGTCAGTGGGACTCCAGTGACAAAGGACACCTCTCATCAGGAGATCGGGGGTTGGCACCGTGGGGGACGCAGTGTCCAGCTGCAGCCCTCCCTCTCCGGCCCTGGGCACACTGGAGCGGAAGCGGCGAGTGAGAAGCGCAAGCCTTGACTCTACCACACTCGTGAGAAATTCTCCAACTTCGGCATTAGAACTTCAGCGTTCTTACTGTCGCACACAAACTGTCGCACACCCCAGACCAGTCTCAACACTCCACTTGAGGGCTTCTAGTAGTGAGCTTTCCAATGACAACGGCCGTGTAATAACCCCCCCACCCCCACCCCCAAGTGCAGTGACGTAAAACACCACCACTCTGCTCACGGACCTGTGACTCGGGCGGAGCTGGGCAGAGAGAGCTCACGTCTGCCCCGTTCAGCTTCTACTGGATGACTCAAGGGAACCGCTCGACCCTGCGAAGGCTCACTCCCCGGCAGGTCTGCCCCGTGGGCACCTCTACCTCTGACTGCCCTGGAGTCGGCCTGCATGGTCTCTGTGTCACGTGACTCAGAGCTCCAAAGGCGCATGTCCCGAGAGAGAGGCAGTGGGGCTGGGGGGGGGGTACCCATTATCACAATTCTAGCCTAGCCTGGACCATAGTCAAGGGGAGAAGAATTACATTCCATATTTTTTTTCAGTTGGGAAGAGGTTAAAACTTTTGTGAATATGTTTGAAAACCACATTATGTATGGAAAGAAAAAGGAGAATGTGGCCTAAGAGACACCGAGGAAAGGACTCCAGAGTGTGATGGGAAAGGGTGAAAGGGAGACTGTTTCCAGGGAGAATTCTGGGGACTGGGAGACATTCTCCTTACTGAGAGGGGTGCAGCCACGGGCAATGCATCTGGTTGTGAATGACCTGCTTTCTGCGCATCAGACACACGGGCAGAGACCTCCACCGGGAAGAAGCAATGCAAGACTAGAAGGCAGGCGCTGCAAGCAAGAGACAGAGAGACAGAAAAGGCATGTGGCTAAAGGCGAGAGTGACGGTTCACACTTGCCTGAGAAAGCTAAGAAACGCAGAAGGGGACCAACAAAGTTAATGAAGGGCAAGGAGGAAAGAACATATAATACAGGAGAAAAGGGAAGAGCTACAGGTCATAGCAGGAGAACATGCTAGAAGCTAAAGGAGGAAAAAGGTTCAAATGAAGAGAAAGTAGTCACAGTCTCTCACACCTCTGAAAGTAAGGGGGTGGGGGACGAAAAAGAACGACCCCAGACTTTGTCAAGGAAGGAGCCAGGGACACACAGGGCGCAGGCCCATTTTACTCCTAGTACCTGTACTGGGAGAGGCAGTAACTTCTCCTCCCGGCAAGTAGAACAAATGCCTCTAACACACTCCGGCGTTTTGTGTTACAGTGGGCTCTTTCTCTGTATTTGTGGGACGCTCCTGGAGACCACCAAAGGACAGTAGACTCAGAGAGCTGAAATTCCTTCCCGAGGGAGTTAGACCACCATTCCCCCCACTGATAAGAGTATCTCAAGGCCAACCACGCCCAGCCCCAAGGGCCGTTGGCTCCGCCCTCCCTTATCGGCCCCTTTGTTCACCAGTCACATCCTGACGGCTCTCAACAGCCAGAGCAGTTCCCGTGGACTTCGAGGTCAGCAATCTTTAAAACCCAGCGTAAAGGTGCATGGGAATTACTGTATTCCTGTTTTTGTTCAATGATACGTTCAGTCCACTTGTGCTCAAATGTTAAAACATTCTCCTTAGTGTTAAAAGCAAGTCTACTTCAAAAATCTTCAGAGAGGGCCAGGGACATGTATCATTCCAAGGCTGTGTCAGCTCTTAGCTGTGAAGGGCCCAGGAGGCAGAGGCTGAAAGAGGCCTGAATTAGGGGCAGTACGACTTCCCTGAACAGACGGGAGCATGGAGTTGAGAGAAAGGGACACACACACATGCACACAGTTGTCATCTTCCTCTGCAAACTGGGGCTGATGATGGCAGAGGAAGAGCTCTCTGTCACGTACAGCATCAGGAGACTGGAGAGTCTGGAAGGGCTGGGAGCGGGCTGCTCAGTCGGGAATCCCTCCCATCAGGACCATCAGCCACAGCCAGCTGCCTGAGAAGAGACTGGGACCAGAACCTTCCTTAGACACGCTCTGAGGGGCTAGATCTCACCCAGGCAGGAGATCAGAGGACAGCCTCCCAACACAAAGCATTGTAAGTGAGGGAGGAAACGCTAAAGCCCTCCTTTAAAATCAACGGGAAATTAGCATCAAATTAAATTATGAAGATGGAATGTGTGATAAAGTCCTTCACTCATCATGAAGTTACATATTTCTTTACACTTTGCTCTCAATTGTACACGGCTTCATTGATTAGCGGAGAATCATGATTTAACATTTCGATAAATATTTTATCCTTATGTAAAAGCATAACAGAATCAAACCCCTTGCTAAACTCTATTTCAGTGTTGAGTCTGAATGTCATAGTTACTGCCAGGACACGTTTAAGAAGGAATTACAGCCCATGAAGGGGCGGTCTTGCATACTCTACCCTACACAATGATAGTAACCCCCAAGAACCTGTGAGAAGGCACAGAAAAAAAGACTAGAAAGGATATAAAGAATCAAGCATATTGACACAAATCAAATACTATACCAACAAAAACTAATTACATATATATATATATGCACCAACAATCTGAGAAACAAACATAATATTAAGCTTTTAAAAATCACCAGTTGAAAGTTATAAGTATGGTCACTGTGTTCTAACAATGCAAACAAGCCATGTTAGCTCCAAAGCACTGTTTTTAAAGTATATCAGGGGCCCTGGCTGGTGTGGCTCAGTGCCAGCCTGTGAACCAAATGGTCGCCAGTTCAATTCCCAGTCAGGGCACAGGCCTGGATTGCCACCAGGTCCCCAGTGGGGGGCGCTCAAGAGGCAGCCATACATTGATATTTCTCTTCCTCTCTTTCTCCCTCCCTTGCCTTCTGTAAAGATAAATAAAATCTTAAAAACAAATAAAGTATATCAGGGAACTGAGGCTAAAGGTGTCAAGCCCTCCCCCAAAGCAAGGAGGGCCAGGGCCAACATCATTCCTAGCAAAGCTAGCAAAGTGTCAGGAAGAACAGAAATCCAGCACAGAAAGGAGTAAGGAGAAATCAAACAAGGTGAACGGCCACCTGGATTACAGTTCCAAGGAGCCGCAACCACGGAGTAAGTCTGAACCAGCGGGCAACTGTTTCCA
>CM052541.1:184760708-184777268 GCA_028533065.1 Trachops cirrhosus | reverse complement strand
GGGGGGGGGGGGGGGGAGGTGAAGCCATGGCGCCCTCTGCACTGCGCTCACCGAGGGCTTTCATGCTGCTCGGAAGGGACAGGTGCATTCACTGAAGCCACGTGCTTTTTGATAGCGAAAAGAATTAAAATTTGAAACGTTGCCCATTAGTGGGAAACTGCATAAACTATAGATTGCTCATACAGTACGATACCATACAGAGTGAAATAGAAAAATGGAAACTGTAAGAATAAACATATACATTTCAAAAATGATATGGAATAAAAAGAGAAACTTGCTAACAGTTACCTACCTATAATGTTTTTATGTGAACTATAACAGGGGATATTATCTGTGGTTATATACATGTAGACTAAACTTCAAAAAAACTCAAAGGATGCCAAGCAGAAAATTCAGGATATGTGTTCTCTCTGAGACAGGAGGAGGAAAGAAGGAAGAGAACATCCAGAGCTTAAGCTGTACGGCCGACACAGGGAAGATCATTACATTTTAACATCCAAACTTTTTCATAACTCTGCAATATTTTTTCATATATTTTGAAGAACACAGGACCATCTTTTCACTTCTATACCAGATTGGTTTAGAAAGGAATACAAGCATTTTCAAACAATATATTTTCTCAGGTTAAAAAAAAAAAAACCTATCCTTCAGAAGCCACCCAGTGTAAGAGAGCTTTCCTTTAGACTTTCCTATTCCGCAGTCCGTGAGTCCCTTCCCAGCCTGCCCCCCACTGGGGCGGAAGGGCCGCATCCAGGTCCTGAGATACGGAGCAGCGCGTCGTAGGCAGGGGTGATTACTGAGGGTCGGCAAAATATGAGAGCCGTCAGACACAGGTTAGGAGCAATGCCTGGAAAAGAGAGCAGGCATGTGTCACGCACTAGGAAAGTGTCAGCAGGCTGAGGTGCTCGGTCACATGTTAATATCTGTGGGGCCCCAGGATGGTTCTGCTCACGTGCGAAGCCGTCACTGCAAGAAAAACTGAATCATGTCGCCTGATCTCAATCAGCTCTTCTCTGTTAAATATTTACTACCCTCTTGGCTAAACGGAGAGTGGCTAATAAAAATTCCAACGTCTTAACTCTGGTATTTTAACAGTGAAACCAGTATGTCTAGATTAACAGCAGTGTTTGGTGAGCTTGAGGCAAAGTTTTGAAGAAGTTCCTGTAGGCTGAAAAAAAAAAAGAGTATGGAAGGGGAAAACCGAGAAGAAAGAAAAGCAGACAAAAGGAGTCTATAAGATATGAAAATGTCAAGGTTGAACCTGAGAAGTCTTGGGTACCCAAGGTAAATTCGAGTCATGGTGATGAGCTATGTCTCACCTACCCGTCCTCCGAGTCCCAGGCACACGCTGTACACAAGGAGATGCAGAGATGCGGGAGGACCAGTCCCTGATGCTAAGTGTAGTGACCAGAAGGTGACCACGAACTGCCCACAGGCAGAGTGGAAGAATCGCCACGAGGACAGTGTCCACAACAGAGCCTGGGGCCATGCTGCAGGAATGACCCCCGGTGTACCTGCCGCTGGCGTGGACACTGGAATAATCAACCATGGGCAGTCTCACGGGGGCCGCTGGCAACTTAGTCGGGACCTTTGCTCAAACTCTACTCATCCGCAATCCAAGGTATAAAAAGAAAGATTCAAAACCAAGGATGAAAGGCCAGTACCATAGCACTGTTTAAATATTTGAAAAAAATGGCATGAATGAAGCATCATTTTTTAAAAATAGTTGTGTTGTGGGCTGAAGTATGTCCCCTGCACCCTCAAAATCCCTGTGTTCAAGTCCTAATCCCCCATACTTCAGAATGTGACAGTATTTGGAGATGAGGTCTTTTTTTTTTAAAAGATTTTATTTATTTACTTTTACAGAGATGGGAAGGGAGGAAGAAAGAGAGGGAGAGAAATATCAGTGTGTGAGAGATACATCGATTGGTTGCCTCTTATATGACCCTCAACCAGGGACCTGGCCTGCAACCCAGGCATGTGCCCTGATGGGGAACTGAACCAGCAGCCTTTTGGTTTACAGGATGATGCCCAATCCCCTCAGCCACAGCAGTCAGGTCCGGAGATGTGGCTCTGTAATCATGGTGGGCCCTGTCTGTCCTCACGGACAGACACACAGGAAGATAATGTGAAGACGCAGAGAAAAGATGCCCGTCTACGAGACGAGGAGAGAGGCCTCGGGAGAGACCAGCCTTGCTGGCACCTTGACCTCAGATTTCGAGCCTCCAAGTCTTTGAGAAAATAAATTTGTGTTGTTTAAGCCACCAGTCTGTGGCACTTTGTTATGGCAACACTAGCAAACTAATTCAATATGCTACACCTAAAATGATGGTAAAAACAATAGTTAAGCCATATTATTGAGGGTTTTTTTAAGATCTTATTTATATTTTTTTTGACAGGGGAAGGGAGATAGAAAGAGAGGAAGAGAAACATCAGTGTGTGGTTGCCTGTCCTCTACTGGGGACCTGGCTTGCTACCCAGGCATGTGCCCTGACTGGGAATCAAACTGGCAACCCTTTGGTTCGCAGGCTGGTACTCAATCCACTGAGCCACACCAGCCAGGGCCATGTTATAGAGTTTTAAAAAGTATGCTATCAAATGCAGGTATAGAATGATCCAATTTTTATAAAATCATGGGACTATATACATAAATATAGATAACAAATGTCATCGGTGATGTTTTATGCGATTTTTAAATTTTTCTCCATTTTCTGCATTGGTCCATTATTTTAATAAGCATGTGAGGGGACAGAATCAAGTGGGAATACATATATAGAGCAAGGAAAAAATGTAGCTCAGGGCAGAACCTTGGGGAATTCTGGTATTTAAGGGACAGGGGTGGGAGCGAGCAAAACCAGCACAGAAGGATCGGTGAGAGAGGAGAAATCCACGGTGCAACTCCAGAGAAGCCGGGGAAGCGCCAGGTTTCCGAAGGAACGGGGTGCTCACCGGCGTTAGCCAGTGCAGGGCTGCGTGGAGGTCTGGCAGGAAGATTTGCAGCACTGGAAGCTGGTGGCGGGGCGCTGTCCTCTGGGAGCCCTTTGAAGGAGTGCTGGGGTCAGTTTGGGAGGCTTTGAGGAAAGAATGGGCAGCGAGGAAGGAGGGCAGCCAAGCCATGACGAGTGAAAAGAATTGCAGACGGTCAGGTCCCGGAGCACACTGTCATCGTCATACTAAGAATAGCCTGAATACAAGCTCGGGGATTTGGAGATGCCAGTTACCCTAGAAACCCAAGCAAGGGTGCCTTAGCAACGTGTCCTGGGCTGCTGTGTTCTGCGTGGTACCTAAGATGTTTCTGGATCCATTCTAGTGTAATCTGCCCAGTAATTACCCTGTAAGTCTTTCCTTAATGGGAACAGTGTTTCTGTAAACCGAAGGACTTGACAGTGAAATCACTAGGACAACAAAGGCAGCAACCAGCACAATCTGTTACTAGAAAGGTTCCATAAGGTGACAAAAAAGTGTTTGCAAACGCATCCGATGACATGGAACATGCTTTCTCGCATGGTTTCCTTATCCTCAGCCAGGTTCTCTGGGGAGGAGGACACACAAAAAACAGAAGAAGGCAGAAGGAGAGAGAGAGGGGGACGATCCGGGAAGTGTGCCGGGCACCGTTCTCTCTTACCTTATCCTGGCCAGGCAGCCCCAGGATGGCTCGGAGTCAGTGTCATCGACTGATACGTACACACTTACCCATCCGTGTATTTGAGTACCACATCCTCAGCGGCACACTGCCCTCTGTACTTGGATCATTCACGCTTTGCACAACTGGGGAGGTACTGTTACTGTCCCCCTTTTATAGCTGAGAAAACTGAGGCTTAGAAAAAGTGATGTTATTTGAAATCAGAGACTACTTGGTTTACAGTCATTTCCCGACTCCTACAGAAGGCACAGAGCGACTTTCGACATTCTGCCCCTGCTGAGGACCTCGCGCCCTGATGATACACATGAGGCACACACAGAGTCAACACCACCTCAGAGAAGGGTGTCAATGCGTGAGAGGAGCCAGGTGTCCCCTCCAGGTGGGGGCAACCAGGAGATTTCTTAAAGGAGCTAGTTTCAAACTCCGGCTGTGAAGGGTAGGAAGAATTTTAATAAGAAGAGATTCCTTCTACAACAAAATGAAGGAAGCATCATGTATTTTTTTTTTTTTTACTTTTCTTTGTGTTCTTCCTTCCCGGCTCTTCTGAAGCTGCCCCTAAACAGCAAGGCATCCCTAGCACCACCATCTCTTTATTTCCGTCACATGTATGTCCATCTGGATGCAGAAATTCCCTGGCAATAGCAGGCCGAGCTGGGCGTGCTCAGATGCCAGCACAGGCCGTAATCGCTGAGCAGCGGCGGCAAGGGTAACCTGGTCATCGTGACTTCAGTGAAGGATACTAACAGCCACCTTCCTTCCGCTAGGCAGCTCTGAGTGCCGTGCCCACCAGCTTGCAGGAGGGGCTTGGTCTGAGGCAACCAGAATTCACCCTGGAGGCTTTTCTCTGTCCCAGGTTGGAGGTGTTCTCTGAATTCACCTTTAATTGTCTGCACATGCATTCCAAAGTTCTTCGTATCTTTAACGTTGGAGGATGGAGGAAGTGAGTGAGAGATCAATTTCACCCCCGTGAGCTGGGGGTCCATCCAGCTCTGACTCGAGCATTTGGACGTTTTCCCAGCGCTTCCTAGCATCCACATCTGACTTTGTGTCCTCCAAATCTGTCTCTGATTGGCTGAGTTGCTTTACCAGAAAGCAGACAGTCATTGTTAAAAAAAGTCTGTTTTTAAAGGATTAAAAGCACTTTTTACTTGCTCACCATCAGACGTCTGTAACTCCGGAATCTGACCATGCAGTGACGGAGGAAGGGGTCGCGTTTTAGAAAGGGTCTGCGCAGTGAGAGATTGCTGGACCCCCGTGGAAAACAAGTGGAAGATATTGAAGAAAAATTACAGAGTCATTTGCTCTCACCAAAGACAAATACATTGAGAAGAAAGGCTGTGAGAGTCAGGTGATAACAGTCTGCGGAAAGAAAGAAACCGTAACACCTTAGGGAAAAAGCTCTCAGGCAAAAGTGTAAACATTTGATCTCAGTGCCAGATTTTCCCATTTGAACTTACAGAAAAGGCTTAAGATGTTTCAAAACCTTATTCAAACACATGTAGGCTATGAGGAACTACATCCTCATATTCAGAAGTGGAGTTTAGTTTTAAGAATAGTTTAGATTACACAATCGGGGAAAAAACTTATCTCTAGAATTAGGATTAACAAATCAGATACTAAAATGATTTCAGCTAAATATTCCCAGCGTAGGACGGACATCACCAGTAAGGGACCACTCACGTCTACCTCCAGCCGCGGTCCCAGGTGGTCTAACCAAAGGACACGCGAGGAATGCTGCAAAACCAGAGTAGCTGAATTGTCACAGATTTCCTCTGTCATTTTATATTATTTTTAAATCTAGATACCTAAAGTGCCATTTCTTCCCAGTTTAAAAATAACGCTATTTTTATTATTGTTTCCTGTGGAAACCGTTTCCCTAGGCACGGTGACGCCATCTCTGAACAGGGACTTGTTTGCTGGAGCCACTCCCCCTTGTTGCCTGCGGGTGACTCCGAGGCGTATTCTGCACCCGTGGATTCTTCCAGGCTGACCCCTGCCCACTGGGGAATCATCTGATGCTGCTGCGGCCACACTCCCAGCGGCTAAGCAGCCCAGGAAAACCGTTCTGTTCCCCAGAATCAACATGAGGAACTTCAAGTCCTCAGGGACTAATGGAAAGTTACAGAAGCTGCGACCGAGTTGTCAGACTCTCCAAACCTGCCTGAGGTCAAATGTCGAATCAAGCAGTGAGACCCCACAAACACAGAAGCATCTTGAGAGAGAAGGAAGAGTCCCTTTGCATGATGCATATTTCTGGCAAGATAGTATTCTTCTCTAAACATTAAAGAATGGGAAACCTCTATTTGCACCTTATATATGAGTAGCTGGTATCAGACTAGCTCTCCCACCAAACAAACAAACAAAAAAACCCAGCTATAAAAATACCCCATCCAAATCACGAAACCTATTAAAACAATGAAGAGTAACCAAAGCAACCAGGACTTAAGGGGTCACGGTCTGGAGAGAAGTAAAATGCATTGAAGTGAGCCAGATAGTTTAGATATAGATAGAGTTAGATACACAAAGAGATGGAGACAGACACAGAAATCGTTCAGTGCCGCGGGAGTCTCACTGGTCTGAGGAGATGAAAGTAGACTTCAGGGCTGTCAAACAGAAAGGATTTGGGGGGCCAGTATCCTGGAGGAGTGAGCCCCACATTCCCTGTGCAGTTTCCCCTCAAACCACTGACCTATTTTTAAAGGAAGGAGACATAGTCCAATCGGTAGAAACCAAGCAAGTGCACTACTGAAGTTTTTAATGGTCTTGTGGTGCTGGGAAGACACGTGGAGTTCAGGGCCCTCCAAAAAAGGGGGAGTCCCGGCATATACTCCAAACTTCCAGTGGAGACCAGGGAAGGGCCACCCCCTGGGGTGACGGTGGCATGACTCAGAGCCCTTGTAACACCTGAAACTCAGCTCCAGTCTGCTCAGTGCCCGACTGGTCAAGGTGATCTGCTTGTCAGATGTAATTAAACCCCCTCCACAGGATGGTACTCATCACCTAGACTCTCCAGAATTTATTATACACAATGTCGGTCATTCAATCCACATTACCAGGCATGACAGGAAATACCACCAATGACCAAAACTCAAGAGAGAAAGAAATCCCAAGATAATAGAAAGGAAAACACAGGTGATCCAGACATTGAGGTTCTCAAACTCAAACTTTAAAAAAACTATGACTGAAATGGTCATAGAAATAGATTAAAATACCAGGTGGGGCACAGGCAGGTTTACAATTGTCCATATGGAAAACAATATAATAATTAATCATTAAAAACACAAGAAACTCTGTGTTTCACATACTCACAACTGTAACCCCATTTCTGCCCGCCCTGTGTGGAGGATTTCACCAAGAACTGGAATCTATTTAAACAGTATTATTGAATGGCAAATCTAGAACTGAAAAGAAAAATACCTGAACTGAGAATTCAAAAGCTAGATTTACTGGTAGGTGAAAAGCAGAAGAGAGAATTAGCAAACTGGAAGATCAGTTCAAAAATCTAAATTGAAGCACAGAGGAAAACAGTGTATGAAAATGGAGAAAACAGTGAAAGAGATACATGAGATTACGAGACATATGGAAAGTAGTGATGTATGTTGAATTAACATCCCAGGAGAGGAGAAACAACGGGGCAGAAACTATTTCCCAAAACTAACAAAAGACGTCAAGCCACAGATTCAAGAAATCCTGACCCCTAAGCAAGATGCATAGAAAAGTAAACCAGGCTCAGGCACATCCTAAGACCGATGAAAATCGGAATTAAAGTGGGGGAAATCTTAACAGTAAATAGAGAAAAAAGACATGTGACCCTCAAAGGGGCAACAATAACGCAGCTCTGATACAAGCACTGTACTTCTTGTACATATGTAGCAAAAATATTAGAAAATGAAGCTTAAAAGACAAGACCAGTACAATAACAGAAAAGTCATCAAATAGATTAGAATGAATCAAATGGAAAATGTACCAGTTCTTTTCACTGAACACTCCAAAACGTAACCAAGAGAATTTTAAGCAGACCTAAATAAGTGAAAGAATATACCAAGTACACAGATTAGAAGACCCCATATTTTAAGGGCTAACGCTATCCAAATCAATCAGTAGATTCAATGCAATCCCCCCATGCACACAAAAGTGCCTGTAGGTTTCTGACTATTGGAAACTGACAAACTGTTGTTAAATTTTATATGGAAATGCAAAGGGCAACAAAAGTGAAAAAAATATCTTGATGAAGAAAAAGTGGTGGAAGATGTGATACCAGATACTAAGATTTTTATAAAGGTAAGTTTAGTAACTGTGGTATTGGTGAAAAGAAATAACTAGATTACTGGTATATAACAGAATTCAGAAAAATGGTAGTCCTTCCTATAAATGATGGTGGATCAATATGGAAAAAATTAACCTAAATCCCCTACTTGCATGCCCAAATCAATTCCAGATGGATCACAGACCTGAATGTGAAAGGTAAAACAATACAGCTTCTAGAAGGTAACCAGGACAATGCCTTCATGACCCAGAGTAAGGAGAGTTCTTAAATAGGACATAAAAAGCACTAAATATAAAGAAGGTAGAAAATTGGACTTTATTAAAATTAAGAATTTCCATTTACTAAAACACCATTAAATAATGAAAATAATGAAAAAGCAAGTGACAAGCTGTAAGAAAACATAAATAATGCATACAGGTATGTATGTGTTGGAAAGGGAGAGAATCCAATTAATAAATGGACAAAAGATTTGACTGAACTCTTCCAAAAAGAGAGCATCGTGCTCGCTTCATCACGGCCAGCTCTGAGACGCCAGCCGTCACCCCCAGGCGTCCACGCAAGTCAACAGGTTCTTACTGGGTACCCGCCACATTCACGCCACGCTTGTCCTCGGCCTTGTGACTGGCCTGTGATGTGGAGATGCTGCTGGTAGCTCGTGTCTCCAGGTGTGATTGCCGCTGGGGAAGCCAGCGGGTGGTTGAGATATGGCCGGTGTGCCATTCCCTGACTCTTCTCCTTGGGGGCTGCCTCACTCCTTGGCTCAAAATGTGCTGCTCCACTTCTAACTGCTGCCAGCCAGGTGAGTGCACCTGCTGCCATGTCCCGTCAGGCCCCCGATCTATGCACCATGGGAAGCTGAGTAATGCCCATCACCTTTAAAACACGGATGGTGGTTCCTTTAGACCAGGTACCACGTGAACTTGGGGCAGAGTTAAGTGATAATGGTGTCTCCATAGCTCTGGACAAAGAGTAATAGCTAAATTTACTCTAGACCTGGAGTCTTTTTTTTTTTTTTTAGATTTTATTTATTTATTTTTAGAGAGGGGGGAAGGGAGGGATACAGAGAGAAAAATATCCATGTGCGAGAGATACATCGATTGGTTGCCTGTCACATGCTCCTAACACACTCCTGCAACCCAAGCATGAGCCGTGACTGGGAGTCAACCAGTGACCTTTCACTTCGCAGGCCGGCGCTCAGTCCACTGAGCCACACCAGCCAGGGTGGCCCTGGTTTCTGATCTAAGCAAGAGCATGTAGTGGGCAAGTTCGGGGGTGGGGAGAGATAATCTGGGGCTCTGTCAGCTCTGGCCTGGCTCCAGCCAACGCTGGCCTCTGTCCCTGAATACACCTCTTTTTAGGAATAGCGTGTACGGCTTTCTGTCCCAGAAGCAGAGCCAGCCCTCCTTCTGACCTTGTGAGCAGAGTAAGTCCCTGATCCCTGCTAGAGAGGCAGCAGCACGTCCCACTGCTTGTCCCCGGGGACAGGCGGGCAGCCCCTCCACTAGTCTTATGAAGCCACAGGGGTTCTTGAGTCTCTTGGGCCAAAGCTGTAGGGAACTGCAGAGCAGGAAGTCACCCCGGATTTTCAGACTGCGTTTTCCCTGTGCCTCCAAGTTCCAATCACAACTCTTAGTCTACTTACACATCTAGTAAAACAAGAGTAATTAATTTTGCTTTTTCTTTCATGATGACCAATTATATCTAGTTGAACAGATTAAACTCCCCTAAACAATCACTGCCATTTACATCTCGGTTAATTAAATTCCCTCAAATATGTAAAACTACAGTTATAAATTTAATGTATTCACTTTTTTTTTGAATTACTTCAAATGCCTATCCTAAGCAGCAAAGCCTTTCTCAGTACTTAAATAACTGTAATAAATCTAATAAATTAAACTCCAAATACTCTGACTCTCAAGTTCATTTAAATATTCCAATTTGTTTATAAATTTAATCAGTTTTGTACTTAATTTAAACCACGAGTCTAAAACCATTTACTTAATTACACATTGTAAATTGGAATCACAAGGCTAGTCTGTCTTTGTTCTAATACATTCAGTTCTATTAGAAACAGTGAAATCCAAGGATGAGCCAACCTCGGTTCTCAAACGTCTCCCATCTCGAACAATTCAGTTCTCCGCCAAGTTGTTCGCAGAAAAACAATGCCTCAGTTGTCCAATAAAACTCCAGTTCTCAACCTGACAATCTCTCATGCTGATACCTGTATACTCGTATTTTGCCAATGATTTCTACTGTTTTCCTGAACTACACAAAAGGCTGAGTTTTAAGCATTCATTTACTTCAATATCTCCATGCCTGATTCTGAACTTCCCTCGGGCCGGAAATACAGTTCACACACCGAGGGAATAATCTCATCATCCCCCCAAAACCTGGGCTGTCTTTTCAGGTGCTGGAATCACTTACTGGCCGGGCAGCCGAGTCCTGGAGCAGACTGTACCTGTGTGAGCCTGTGTTTGTCCCCGGGATCCTACCTGCACCAGGGTGGACCTGCAGCCTTTCTTGTCCTTAGACGGCAAGGTTCTCCAAGTCCTCACCTTGCAGGGGGCACGAATCTTGAAGATGCCTGGGATCGAGTGGCAGCATGACCTAATCTTCGGAAACTTCCTTCAACGTCCTGCCTGATGGGGTGTGTTGAGATCTGAGCCCCCGTGAAGTTTCCAGGTAACTTTCTCTAGCCCCTCACTACCTGCTTGGAGCGGAGTCCTGTCCATCTTCCTACATGACCAGGCCACAACTCTTACAGACATTTAAATCTGATTGGTCCTGCACATGTGCCACATCGCCGTCTGGCTGTGTCATCGTGCTGCCTCCGCCATGTCCCTAACAGAGCGCCCTGCCGGAACCTTCTCTCTCGGGCTGCTGACCTCAGTCATCCAGACCAGAAGCGTCAGCTGTTCTCTGTGTCCAAACACGCCTCCACACCACAGCTCTAAAAGTACTAGGTGTGCTTCCCGTTAATGAAGGTGACCACAAGGTGATTGGCTGAGAGGGTGTAAGTTACAAACATCCGTCGTAGAAGATGCCAGTCCCGTATTCACTTCATAAGCATTACTGAGCACATGCCCTACACCAGGGAGGGTGGATACAACAATGAACAAGACCTACCAAGTTCTTCCCATCATTCCATCACCCCAGTGAGAGAAACCAGACATTATTGCACAACTGCCCCCCCAGTCGTCTCTCAGACCCACAGTCCTCCTGTTGCTGAGGACCCCAGCAGCTGCCCTCTGCACCCCGGGCATCTCCACCGTAGCTGCTGCCAGTCCCCGCAGTTGTCCTCCAGAGGCAGAAGCCACTCTCACTGCTGTGTGGCCTGGAACGAGAGATGGCTAACTCTTCCTCCTGGGTCAGATGGGGGTATAGGACCTGCCTGACAGCTGTGGGGATTAAATGAGCTCGTGCGGGTAAAGCACAGGGCACAGTGCCTGGCAGTGAGCAGGGGCTTGATAAATGGTGGTGCTGTCTTCAATACGTGCATTTTTAGTTTTAGGTAAATGACCGATCAGCTCGGCTACCACAGACTGGGGAGCTTAAACAATGGGAATGCATTTCTCCTTGTTCTGGAAGCTGAAAGGCTGGCAGTCCAAGGTCAAGGTACCAGCGTGGTCGGGTTCTGGTGTGGGCTCCCTTCCTCGCTTGCACACAGCCACCTCCCACTGTGTCCTCCAGTGATGGAGAGCCTCTTCCTCTTCTGACAAGGACACTGATCCCACCCTGAGGGCCCTGCCCCCATGACCTCATCTAGCCCTAATTACCTCCCAAAGCCGCCCCTCCACATGCCATCACACTGGGAGGCAGGGCTCCAGCATGTGAATTTTAGGGGGACACAAACATTCAGTCCATAGTAGTATGTTCTTCTAAAATTTCTCTGGGCTTGACCCTCTTTTTTAATCTCTTGGAAATGACACTTCCTGACAGCATTCGTAGCAGCAGAGCTAACCATTGTCCAAACCGTCCTCGATGTGTTATCTCCTTGCAAAAACAAAACATTCCTCCGGGGAGTGAGCTGGCCATTCTCCACTTGTGCCCTCAGGTCCTCTCCCCACCGTCCCCGCCTTTCTCTGTGCCCCTGACAGCTCTGTGAGGTCCCTTCAGCTGACTTCGATTAGGACGTGGCCAATCGGAGGCACTGGAGCACACGGGAGGGCAGGAAGCTTTCCCTTCTCTTTCTGCTTTGGTGCCCGTGTCTGGGGGTGGCAACGTCCTTACAGGCTCCACCTCCCACCACAGAGAGCCAGTGCCTTCTGCCTGACCCCAGGTCTCCTTGGGCCCCCATCTCCCTTCCCACCAGGGTTGATAATGGTTTCCCACCGCTGTAGCCTCTGCCTTGACCTCTCTCTTTGGTCCCCGTAACCCTGCCTGCTCCTCTGTAAAGAGTCCCTCCGTTAAACACAATCTTCTGTTGAAGCACCCGGGACTGTTTCCACCTCCTGCTGGGACCCTGGTTGATAGATATACTTACCATAAACTTCCCCACACAACCTGCCTCCCTATCATCAGTCATGCTCTTAGCTTAAAATATTTTCCATCATGAAGAAAGAAATCCCGGAGAATCCGGCACACGTGGCTTTTGCAGGGTTATGCTGATCATTGCCTTAAGGGAAAGAGTTACTTTTAGTATTGCTCAGAAGTGAGACTGAGAAATACATAAAGGAGATTCAATGCTTGCTCATGGCTTGATAGATTAAGAAATATGAAAAATAAGAAGTTTGAAGCTGTCAGACAGGAATTGGCAGAATCAAGCTCGCCAAAGAGCATCTGCCGTTGCTCACCGCCTTCTCGCCGCTGCCTCCCATAAAGCAAAATGCTAATTGTTTTTCACAGGACTTCTGTCACCCCTCAGCCAATAGTTAGGGGCGTCCATGAAACATACCTTCCTCCCAAACCCCAACAATCTCGGGAATCAGGGAAATAAAATTACTCTCGAAGAATTCAACTTTAAATCACTTGTGCTGATTTACTTGTACTGATGCAGAGAGACGCAAAGCCACCTTAAAAAGCAGAAGGACGCTGAGAACTGGAAGGCTTGGCTTTGGCGTGGCTGACTATATTAAACTGCCCGGCAGGGGTGTCCAACCTGTGGCCTGTGGGCTTCATACAGCCCAGGATGGCTGTGACTGTGGCCCAACACAAAATCTTCAATTTACTTAACACATTATGGTATTTTTTTGTGATTGCGTATCACAGTGTATTTAATGTGTGGCCCAAGACAACTCTTCTTCCAGTGTGGCACAGAGACGCCAAACGGCTAGATGCCCCTGGCTAAAACAAAAACACGCCATTCGGAAGAGGCCAGCTGAAGGAGCTCTCAACAGCAGACAGCAGCTGTGCTCACAGAACCACCGTGCAGAGGAAGGAGCCCGAAGGCCTGGGAAGGTTCTGACATCCTTAGTGTGAGGCAGGCACCTCCGCGTGTCTCAGCCGGATCCCATTAAATAGTCGATTCTTCTACCTCCCCGATTTCAACCCTGTGCTCATCCAGAAATATTTTCGCAGTAATGATTTTCATATTTCAAAAGCAATGCATGTTTATTACAGAAATAATTTAAGCATGTGGACCACACCCAGGGATGGTGTTACTGCCTCGATTTATCTTCCCCCACGCCATGTCTCACACACACAACTACATGTCTCACACACACAACTACACAAACACACAGAGAAACAAAAGTAGACATGTGTCTTCCTTCCTGGGGGTGGTTCCACTTGTTCTTTGCTTAATAATGAACAACGAACACCTTTGCATGTCAGAAAGCACGCCTCTGCTGCAGCAGGTTAATGGACACTTTTTTTTTAGGTGAAACAATCCTATAATTTATTTAAGCAGAGCTCTATTATTGCCCATTTCTTCCATTTCCATAATTTTGCAATTACCAATAATACTGCAAGAGACATCACTGCGGTGCATCTCTGCATTTCATTAACCATTTCGCTGCACAGATTTCCGAAGGGCACGAGCCTTCCAAGACTATGGAGACATTGTGTCAGGCTGGGTTCCAGAAGATATTATAATTGCCCCAGCGTTTGCCAATTTTTATAGCTGATATCTCATTAAGGGTATTTTAATTTGTATTTTTCTGATTATCAGTGAAGCTGAAATTTTTTTCATAAGTTTATTGGACATTTAAATTTTTTAAATTATCTTGTTCATATTCTTTGCCCATTTTCATTGGTACATAAAATGTCTGTTATTATAGAGGTCTTTATATTAATAGGAAGTTCACTTTTATGGTATGTATTTGCAAATATTTTTTCCTGTTTGTTTTTTCCTTTTGTGAAAATATGCTGTTTTGCCTTAAGCTCAGGCTCAGTTAGGAATGAATTTGACCTTTATGTTACAGAAAACCCAACTCCACTGGCTTAAATGAAGAGGACTTATCTCACATAACAAGCTCCTATCAGAGAGGCAGCAGCTGGAAGTGACTCACAGGTAGGCAGGGAGGGCTCACATCCCTGCCCCCTGTTGCCCTTGTCTTGTTTCTCAGCTTATGGTCACTAAATGGCTGCTGCAGCACTAGCCATCAGCTCTGCATTCCCAGCAGAAGGAGGAAGGATGGAGAAACAGACAATATCAGCTGACTCTTGCTTATTTCCATTGGCCAGCACTGGTCACATGGCCACTCCCAGCAGTAAGTGAGGGGCAGGCAAGGGTAAAGGATAAGATGGAATTAACTGAGCTAATCTACACTGAGCAATTGTAAGAGTTATATAGTCAAATCAGTCTATATTTATTCCTTTGGTTTTATGCTTAGAAACTTCTTCCCCAACTCAAAGATGTGTTCCAATGAATAATCATCTGTATTTTTTCCCATTGCTTTTACAGTTTTATTGTAACATGAAATAGAATTCAAACTTCTCTTTTCCAGGTAATTGGCCAGTTGTCCCAAAATCATTTTATTTTACTTTCTTCACTGATTTGAAACATCTTGTTTACTAAGCTATTAGATACACTCAAGTCCATTTTGGTACTTACTATTCTGGTCCATGGATCTAGCCAGCCAGTCTTGTGCTATGGCTGGGACGTTAATGTAATTTATCATGCATTTTTTTTTTCAACGTTGCAGGGCAAGTCCCACTCAGGGCGCTGCTTTTACAAAAAATTTCTTGATCATTCTGTTTTGTAAAACTTTCATTAGTATTTATTTGATGCTGAACTCACCCCTGGGCCATGCGTTCTTGTTTCGTCGGTTTCTCCTGGGAGAGCTTTCTCTTCGTGCGCCCCCCTCTCCTGGTTCAGGAACAAGCTGCTCCTTTCGGGAAGAATCATCTCAGTACGCAGGGAGAGCTCCTGTGTGGGTCAGTCCGCACCGCACGGTGGGAGCTTTGTCCACCCGGCTGTGCTCAGCGACCAGAGCATCTGCATCCAAGCCCTTCTGCTCAGCGCTGCTCTCCAGCACGTGCAGCCAGGGCTGTGGAGAGGGACCTGCAGCGCAGCCTCAGGTGCTTCCTTCCAGGTGATGCAGAAGTCAACGCGGTGGGCACAGGTGCTCCACCAGCTTTGTATGACCAACCTCATTGTCAAAGTCGTGACAGGAGGGACTTTGCCAGAAGTCTACCGACAGTGTTACCCAGAGCTCTGTTGGACCCACCCATCCGTGATGAGGCCGGTTGTGGGTGCGGGGGGACAGCGGAGCAGGGCACGCAGGGAGAAGCCAGAACCTGGGACAGACACGACTCCTGGAGTGAAATGCGCCAGGGGCTGGGGGCGGGGCTGTGGGGTAGAACTCACCACGAGTAATAGTGCCCTTCAGCTTGTGGCTTCTTCGTGGGCCTTGGCTTCTGGAGGCCATGGGGGTGGGGACGAGCGTGGAACCTGTGCAGCTGCTCAGTGACCTACTAATGTTAAACAACTTTATGTGAGAAAGGAGGTGTCTTCTCCATTTCTACCAAAGAGGACATAAGGGCTCGTGACAGACCACGAAAGATCACTACAGTCACCGTGTGGCAGCCAGAAGAAGGGGGGCTGAGTAGGAGAAATTAAAAGACAGTTTGGGGACACAGGAGAGAGAAGAGCAGAGTTTCAGCGAGAGGGAGCCGTCGGAACACGTGCTCCCGGGAGGGCGGCAGATGGGGCGGGCTGTGCAATAAGCGGGGCCCCCATTGGGCCGGGTTGCTGGCCTACAGACGGCTGCCTTCGGGGCTGGTGCTGCTCTCGCTCCAGTTCGCTGCATTTGTCCGGAGTAACTGGATCGCGTGACGTGAAACGTGGAAACCCCAGCAAGTGGAGCTCTGTCTAGCCGTTTTCCTCAGAACTGAGGCTGTGATTGGCGTGCAGCCCATCACGGACTTTCTCCGGTCACTCCGCTCCCATACCCACGGCACGCGGATTCCTGGAGGGGCGTGCGGGGATGAGATGGAAGTGCCCAGGCCAACTGGTTGCTCCACGGTCAGGAGTCAAGAAGGACCTGCTGCTGGATCTGTAATTAGGAGAATTTCAGTGACGTCCTTTCTGGGTACAAGATGATTGGCTACATGACCTCTCAAGGTCACTTTCATTTCCACAGTCATGCAACTCTGTGAAAAGCAACCAAATAAGAATACATAAATAGCAGGGCTTGAAATAGTAAGTCTAATTCTACTGTAAGTCAGTCTGTTTTGATTTCTCAAGTATACCAGTTCAGAATGTGCT
>CM052541.1:184728929-184760208 GCA_028533065.1 Trachops cirrhosus | reverse complement strand
GCACAGAGCGCCGAAGCTGCACAGCTTTCTGATCACTGGTTTCCACGCTGGGAAATGCCGTGTTGCTCTTTCAGAACTAGCGTCCCTGTCTTGTAGAGACTGTGCTCCAAATGTTTCCAACTTGCCTTTCTGGAGCTGGTATAATGCCTTCCTATAGAAACCAGGCTGTGTGGGGTTTGGGGGTTCCTAAAGCAGGCCGGATACTCAGATGGCACCTGAGGTACCTAACTGTGTGCCCTGTAGAAAGATGAGACCTTGAGTAGCACTGTCTTTAAAGTATGTTTTCTTTAAGCATTCTAACTTGGGATGCCTGGAATGTGGTTCTAATCTCGGGGCCAGGAATTCCCCGTCCCTGTAACTTGCAAGCGTCCCAGGCCCTGGAACCCTCATCTCCCAGGACCTGGGACAGAGCAAGCGGCAGGAGCCTGGGGTAAGTGGGGAATGGGTTATAGTTTCCCATAAGCCAGCCCTGTCCAAGGAGCGCTCAGGCCCTCCTCCTCGGGGTGTGCCTGTGAGGAGGATCTTCAAATTGCAAATTGCTCACCTAAGGCAAAGATTACCCATTGGTTTACTCTAATTGCTGCCTCCACCCTCTGTATTCCGGGAAAGTAGGAAGGAGTAAAATCGTCTTTCACTTGGCCATTTAGAAAGAAGGCAGAAATTTGTGGGTTGCATCCTCGAGAATAAAAGCAGGGTTTGTACCTACTGTCTCAAAATAGAGACAGCTGTAGAGCACAGGATGCTGTGCTGTCCCTAGATTTAAAGATGTCATCATCTCTCTCCTGTTCCTTTCAGTAAATAGTAAAAAAACATCCTTAAAATAAAACATTTCTGTGCTTTTTGGGGAGACGGCAAAGACAGGGTGAGGGGAGGAAGCTGCACATTTTCTCTCTAAGTGTTAAAGTGGATTTTCAGAGGTGGACCTGGGGGAATGTGACAGAGAGAAGACGTTCTCCGACTGGAACCGGAGCACAGGCATCGCGTGGGAACTTATCAGACAGGGAAGTTCTCAGGCCCCACCCTAACGCAACTGAATCCAAGATTCTGGGAGTGAGGCCCAGCCGTCTGTGGTCAACAGGCCCTTCCAGGTGGTTCCGGTTATCAAGGTCCAGCTCAAGGACCAGTGGGCAGTGAGGACTCAACAGACCCGCTTTTAAATCCTGGCTCTGCCACTTAATAGCTGGGTTGAACGAGTTAATCTCAGCAACCTGATGAGAAGGGTACTATCAGTTTCTTTATTTTACAGATGAGAAACTGCAGTATAGAGAGCCTGAGTAACCCAACCAAGTTCATATAGCTGAAAAGTGGCTTAGGACCTGAGCCCAGGTTTGAACTACTAATTACATTTAACTGATGCAAGAAGTGATGCATTCATTTACTCATTCATCCAATATTTATTTAATATGCATTATTAGGGAATACACTGAGAGGTGGGGAGTATAAAAATGAACAAAGGACTTCTGGTCAAGATGGAGGCATAGGTAAACACAGCTTGCCTTCTCACACAACCACAGCAAAAGTTACAACCAAACTACAAAACAAATATCACCCAGAACCATCAGAAAATTGAGCTGTACGGAGTCTGACAAAGAATTAAAGAAATCACATTCATCCAGCAGGGTAGAAGGGGCGGAGACACATGGAGACACACAGAGACAGAACGGGCAGTTCCATACTTATGTATGTTGGGTAAGAATTGGGAGAGATACCTCGGTGGCAAGGGATCCCAGCCCAGCACCAGACCGCCCAGCCCAGGGTTCCAGTGCCAGGAAGATACGTGCCCAGAATTTCTGGCTGTAAAAACCAGTGGAGGTTGGGGTGGTGGAAGAAACTGTGGAATAGTCAGGCATCTCCTCTTAAAGGCCTTGCAATGGACTTAGGACTTATGCAGACTCACTCCCTCTGAGCTCCAGCACAAAGGGCAGCAGCTTCAAGTGGCAAATGGGGAGAAACTGAAGTGTCTGGCATCAGGGAGAGTGTTGGGGGACATCCTCATCCCAGACAAAACTCCAGAGGCCAGGCAGTGGCATTGTCCCCTTACTGAGCCCTCCCCACACACAGAGCCACAGAGCGGTGACACCATATCTGAGACTCCATCGGCCTGGTTCACATGGGTGGCCCTGCCCTGGGGATTACCTAAGGCTCCACCCCATCCAACTTATGGGTGCACTTTTCTATAACAGGCCATTCCGCTAAGACAGGGAGTCAAAGAAGCTCTACCTAATACACAGAAACAAACAGAGAGAGGTTGCCAAAATGAGCAGGCAAAGAAATATGGCCCAAATGAGAGAACAGAACAAAAGTCCTGGAAAAGAACTAAATAAAATGGAGATAAGCAATCTATGAGATGCAGAGTTCAAAACACTGATTATTAGGATGCTCAAGGAACTCACTGGCTACTTCAACAGCATAAAAAAGACCCAGGCAGAAATGTAGGTTACACTAAGTGAAATAAAGAAAAATTTACAGGGAATCAACAGTGGAGTGGATGAAGCTGAGAAACAAATCAATGATTTGGAATACAAGGAAGAAAAAAACATTCACTCAGAATAGCAAGAAGAAAGAAGAATCCAAAAAACAAGGATAGGCTAAGGAGCCTCTGGGAAAACTTCAAACATACCAACATTCAAATCATAGGGGTACCAGCAGGAGAAGAGAAAGAGCAAGAAATTGAAAACTTATTTGAAAAAATAATGAAAGAAAACTTCCCTAATTTGATGAAGAAAACAGACATTATAAGTTCAGGAAGCACAGAGAGTCCCAAGATGGATGCGAAGAGGACCACCCCAAGATACATCATAATTAAAATGCCAAGGGTTAATAACGATAAAAGGAGAATCTTAAAAGCAGCAAGAGGAAAGCAGAGTTACCCACAAAGGAGTTCCCCTAAGACTGTCAGCTGATTTCTCAAAAGAAGCTTTGCAGGCAAGAAGGGACTGGCAAGAAGTATTCAAAGTGATATAAAGCAAAGACCTACAACCTAGATTACCCTATCCAGCAAAGCTATCATTTAGATGGAAGGGCAGATAAAGTGCTTCCCAGACAAGGTAAAGCTAAAGGAGTTCATTATCACCAAGCCATTATTCTATGAAATGTTAGAGGGACTCACTTAAGAAAAAGAAGATCAAAACTATGAATATTAAAATGGCAATACATTCACACCTATCAACAACTGAATCTAAAAAACAAACGAAGCAAACAAGCAGAACAGGAATAGAATCATAGATATGGAGATCATTTGGAGGGTTATCAGTTGGGACGGGGAAGGGGGAGATGGGGGACAGGTGTGGGGATTAAGGAGTACAAATTGATAGGTACAGAATAGACAGGGGGATATTGAGAAGAGTATAGGAAATGGAGTAGCCGAAGAACATATGCATGATTCACGAGCATGAACGAAGGGAGGGGACTGCCAGAGGGAATGGGGGAACCATATGGAAGGGGGAAAAAGGGGAAAAATTGGGACAACTGTAATAGAAAAATCAATAAAATATATTTAAAAATAAAAATGAATAAAGATTTCCATCCTGTCCTCAAGTTCATTACTTTTTTGTTTTGATTGAGAATAACAAACAAGTGACAGGTCACCTCATTTTAAAAGATTTTGTCATGTATCTGTGTTTGAGAGGCTGAAAAGATTTTCTCCTGTCCATGGCCATTCACAGAATCCACCATCGTTAGCAAATCAGCTGGCAGACTGCAGAGCGGGCGGGTCTGCCGGCTCCGGGCGTTTCCAGGCTGGATCCGCTCACGGCTCTGCTCTCCCTGCCGGCGTGTATCCTTCACTTCCGTTCAGCTGCAATGGCCTTTCACTCCCCTCCGCAGGCAAAGAGGCGCGTCAACCCCGAGCTGACTCTCTTCCAGGGACGGAACATGTCATGTACACCTATTTCCCAGAAAAATGACAGAGCTAAAAAAATGAAGCCTACTTCTTAGAATCGTGGGATGTTACCGCTGGCCAAGCCCTTGTACGAGCTCCAGGGTAGGAGGTGCACCTAAAAAAAAGCAGGCAGGACCGGGAGACCGCCTTGGCGGACACCGCCCCGGGGCGGGCTAGGGACGCCGCGCGCAGCCACCCCGTCTCCCTTCCCGGCCGCGCGGAAAGGGAAAACGTGTGGGGACCGCGATCGGTCCCCGGGCCGATATTCAGGTTGTACACGGGAAAGTGAGAGCGGAACCTTTCTCCTCCGCCTCGCTGTCGCTTCCGGCCGGGCCCAGTTGTCTCCGGACACAGTAGAGGAGGCTTTATTATAAATATGGAGCCTGCGGGCCCTGAGGCTGGGGAACGGTCCTCCGGGCTGGAGGCTCCGGGATCCGTGGACGACCGGCTTTTCCTGGTTAAAGGTGTGGTGCGGTGAGCTGCGGGGGTCGGCGAGCTCAGCCCGGGCTCTGCCCGCGCTGGAGCGGACATTCCCACTGTCACCCGCCCTGGGAGAAATTCGCCCGAGTCTGCCCTTGAGTTTAGACCTGGGGGTCCCGCGGCCCCAGTGGGTCCGTGCTCGTGCGGGGTGGAGCCTCCCCTGGTCGCGGGGGCGGGGCCGGGGGTGGAACTGGTTCCGCGAGCCGTTCTGCGTGCTGCATTTCTCCCATGCCCTCTGCGGTTTCTCCCGCGCCCTCCTTTTTTCTGTGGGCTTCAAGTGTACAGTTCTGGGACGCACGATCTGTGTATTGCTCTGTGTGCTCCCCACACAGGAAGAAGTCTCGTCTCCTTCCGTCACCTTATATTTGACCCCTTCACCCTTTACTACCCCCCACCCTCCTTCCCTCCGGTAACTACCATACTGTTGTCTGTGTGTATGAGTCCTTGGCTACTTGTTGCTTTCAGTTTTAAGTCCCACATATGAGTAAAATCATATGGTTCTTGACTTTTTGTCTGACTTGTTTCTCTTAGCATGATATTCTCAAGACCCATCTGTCCCTGTGAAGGGTCCCTGTGCCCATTCTCTGCACTTGGGAATGATATGTCAGAATGACCTCAGGAATTAGAGGTCATGGGGCCACGCAGGTTTCAGAGGCCCTATCACTTATCCCTGATAAATGATGGCAAGAGCTGCTTAGCCATCATTTCTGGGATTTCAAAAGTAATTTTGCATGTAATTTAAGTAGTACCTAAAATGTAACTGTGTGCATCTTTTTAACTGCAGGATTTTGTTTTTGTCTTTCCCTAATCTCTCTCCCCATCCTCTGCCCCCTACCCCCAAAACTCTTGGCAGGTGGACTTTTCCTGGGTACTGTTGCTGCCGCAGGAATGCTAGCTGGATTTGTCACAACATTATCATTGGCTAAAAAGAGAAGCCCTGAATGGTTCAATAAGGTTCGTGACCCTAAAATCCTTGTGTACCATTGTTATTGTTTACAAGTAAATGGTAGCTAATTTGCATAAGATAAATAGAAAATATCCATGGCTTTTCATAGTGCTTTTAGAGGTAAACCTATGTACACCTCATAACTTCAAGAAGTGCACAAATTAATCAAGTCTTTCTTAAAAAGAGGTACTTAAATGTGTGTTTTCTTAAATTTTAGCAGAACAAGATTTTGAAAGCTCAGCCAGTACATTTTCTATTTCCAACATGATTTTAGATCTCAACCTAGGTAATCCCTATCAGTTGTAAGAGGTCCCAATAGCTCATGCACAACCAAGAAAGAAAAAGTGATGCCAGTTAAACTCTTGACACAGTATTGACTGCAAGGGGCATTTCTATTTCAGAGACGCTAACATGTCCAAATGAAGTACATCTTTTTTTTTTTAAGATTTTATTTATTTTTAGAGATGGGAAGGGAGGGAGAAAGAGAGAGAGAGAAACATCAATGTGTGGTTGCCTCTCGTGTGGCCCCCACTGGGGACCTGGCCAACAACCCAGGCACATGCCCTGACTGGGAATCGAACCTGCAACCCTCTGGTTTGCAGCCTGCGCTCAATCCACTGAGCTATGCCAGCCAGGCAAATCAAGTGCATCTTAGTATGGATGAAAAACACATCAGCTCCTTGAATTCAGAGATCACACGTGCTTGTGCATTGCTGCAGCCCCCCTTTCTGGCACACAGTAGGTGCTCAGTAAATTTTGACTGAATGACGGTAACATGCTTCAGGCAGAAAACCCTCACTTCAAAAGCAAGACTGAGCAGTCACCGTTGTGGTCACGTATGGTACATTTACCTAGTTGCGAAATTGTCCTCACATTTGCTCAGATAGTTGTTCTTAGGTATTGTTCTGTCTCTGCCCTCTCCTGGTTTATTTATCTGTTACAATACTTTATTGCTTCAACACCTGTAACTTGGGCTCTTTTATGGGCTATAGCTAGCTATGAGAGATACAAAAATAAAAAACATATCAGCCCTTCAGGCAGCTAGCTCTGGTGTGAGAGACAGATATTAAATAAATATTCACACAAATAACTACATAACTACAATTTGATGTTTGCTCTAGAAGAACAGTGTTAATGCAAAAAATCATAAGCCAGCTGAATCCCTTTCCATTTTTATGTATCTTTAATAACCTAATAACCATACTTAAGCCTTATGAACATTGTAATGGTAAGAGACTACATTTAAAGTGCATCTGGGTCCCCTTCTGATTACTCAGGGCTTATGCAGAACTTCCCAAATTACTCCTGTGAACCGCATGGCCATTTCCACCTATATTACTGAATATTTTCAGAGCAGAAATATATCTTGTGGCAAAAATTAGTAAGACCTGATAGTGGTGCTTTAATAGGGGAGTTTGGGTTCATTTCTAAGCTTCAGTTTTCACGTTAACCTTTGACAGATCTTTTTGAGAAGCTGGTGAAAAATACGAATTCTCTCTCAGGAAAAAAAACACAAGTGTTCAGAAGTTCGCTTTTGGCGTTGTGGTTCTAAGATTTGATTATCACATGTGCCCTTTATGGTCTAACGTGGTTTTCAAACTGTGGTCCACAGAGCACTGGGATGCTTGAGACCCTCTTCGGGGTCTATAAAGTCAAAGCTTTCCATGATGATGCTAAGACATTTGGATTTGGACTGACGGTACAGAAGCAGGGGGGGCGGGGGACTGCTGGTGCCTTGGTGTCATCAAGGCAGGGGGCCCAAGCGTACCAGCAGTCATTGTGTTCGTCCTTGCCATGTGCTTACAGTTTAAAAATCCATCACTGTCTAAGAATGTCCTCGTTGAAGCAGTAAAATTGTTTTATTGACTCTTGACTCCTGAACATACCTCTTTAATGTTCTGTGTGAAGAAATGGGAAGTCCTCCTAAAGCACTCTGCTTTGTATCAAAGAAAGATGTTTTTCTTGAGGAAAAGCCATTGAGTTGCCCAAGGAAGCTGCTTTTTTTCATGGCATATTGTTTTTATTTGAAAAAACAACTGACAAACTGTAGTTATTCAGTAGAGGGTACGTGACAGACATTTTCTTTAAAATGAACAACACAGACCTGTCTCCTCGAGCAAGCAATTGTCGGTGTATGTTGCCAATGGCAAAATTTGAGCTCTTAAGTGAAAATTAGATTTCAGAAAACTTTTATCTACCTTTGTGGGCTTGACAGCTGCTCGGTACTTAAAGGCTTTTCCAATGAGATTTGTGGTGATATTAATGAACTGATTTTTTTAAAATATTTAATAAATGGTATCAACATTGGAAAGATCTGTGTAACTTGGTAAATCAATATTCTCTGAATGATCATCGTGCATGGATAAAAGTTTCATTCAAAGTGCCAAATAAACTAATGGGTTTTAATGTAACAAAGTACAAACAAATTTACTGATATGACTTCGGATTCCATATTGCGGCTAACCTTTAAGAAGCTATTTGTCGAGTTTTGGTGTAGTACCAGAGCATGAAGGCTGTTGCAGTACTCCACCCATTTCCAACCACATGTCTGTGCGAGTCTAGATTTTACTGCAGCTAAGAAAACGTATTGCAACAGATGACTGAATGCGGAATGTGGATATATGAAAACCCAGCTGTCTTTTACTAAGCTAAACATTTAAAGGATTAACAGAAATGGAAAACATTGCCTTTCTTTGCACTAAATTTAGTTTTTTTATAAAAATATATTTATATTACTCTATAATGGGTATCTTTTAAAGTGAATCAAGTAAAATTCAAAACTTTTTATTTTAACTTTTAATACATTAAATATTGGTAAATGTAATCCATGCGATCAGAAATCTCTGAGGTCCAAGTGTAAATGGATCCTGAGACCCGCAAGTTTGAGCACGGCTGTTCTGGACGGTTAAACACGTGAAGCTCCGCCTCCCCCGGGAAAACCTCGAACCTGAGCCTTGCTGCTGACGCAGACTGCGGGGGAGGCGCGGTCTGTGGAGGAGCCCAGAGGCTCTGGGGCGGTTCATGAGCGTGTACCGGACAGGCGCCAGGGTAAGAGCCCGGCCACTCAGGCAGCGCGCTTCAGAGCCGCCGCCTGAGCTTTCTTGGATGATACCTAACATCTGAGTCCTTACCGTGTGCCAGCCGCTGTTCATAGGGCTCGGCATTGTTTAACCCCGTCACAGCCCTGTGAGGTCCTAACCCCTACTGCTGTCCCCATTAAACTAAGGCACAGAGAGATCCGCCAACCTGCTCGCCGTGGCGCTCTACCCAGCCTTGATTATGTCTGGGGAATAGACAGTGCTATTTTTTAAGCAATTTTTTATTTAATTAGACTTCTGTCCACCAGCCTGGGAATCTCAGTCTTAATCATAGTACAGATTAAAATTGCAACCCAAAAGGACTTTAAAATGATCACCTTGCAGATGGGGGCGGATTATGTACACTGCTGTTATTTTAGGAGGATGAGAACCTTTAACGACTGTCTTAGCTGAGTCTCATGCTAGAAACTGGGAGTGGAGAGCGATGGTAAATGCTGAATGAATATTCTTTTTTTTTTTTGTCCTTTGAATAAACAGAAAGGGAAGGTGCAAGCTAAGGTGGCTGAAAGATTCTACTCTTGAGTTTCATTGGTTGATCTATTAAAATAGATCCAGGTTTTTGAGATAAACTGGTACATTTCACATCTGTATAACATCAGTCTCATAAAGTGATTGTGAAGCACTGTGAGTGGGAATCATGTGCACGTTATGTCTGTTTTGTTAAAACAACTGAAGAACACGGAGAATGATACAAACACACACAGTTTACTCATCTGCAGTGACGCGGTGCCCTGCTCATCGGGATGCAGCACGGCAAAGTGGCCGTGAGCCGCGGCAAGGCCCGTGTGTAGAGTGAGCAGAGAACAGAGACAAGTGATCGTCTTCTGCTATAGCTGCAGCTCCTGAGAAATTATAAAAAATGTTTGAAAAATATGTATACGTTAAAAAAACGAGCCAGCTGTCTCTATAAAGGATATATCATAATGTCATGTCAGGGAAGAATACCTTATAGAGGAAGTAACTAGATTGAACATTCTTTTTAAATATCGGTTTGCTATACCAAATTCAGCCCCAGGTTAAACTGACAAAAACCGAAAACGTGAACTTTATCCTGAGGCCTGAAGCTGGCGTTCTGACAGACCGAACGGCTTGCTCTTGATCATCCCTGCGCCTGGGAACAGCAGGTTCATTCTCGTCACCTGCTGGCACACCCCATGTCTTCAGGCATGAGGGGTTAACAGTACAGTTGCCGCCCGGGAAAGAATTTTTCTGTTTTATCTCGGAGATAGTAAATGCCATAACTACAAGTGATTTGTTAAATTCAACTTCCATATGCACATGCTTTTGTTTTCATTTAAATTTAAAAATAATGCGGCAGCAAGAAACATTGTAGCTTTCATTAAATATATGTGACCAGCATGTGTGTTTGTAGCAGAAGATCTTTTAAAGCAACTTTTTTTTTTGCAAGTCAGCTTTTCCCTACAGCAAGTCAACCACTGTTCATTTTGAAAAATCCGAGCAGGATTTCTGAAGGTCACGTGACCCGCACTCCACAGGAAAAAGCTTGTGACTAAACTTTTAAAAACTTAGTAAAGATAGATCCATTTTTAATATTGTTTCCACAAAAGTTCATTTTTGGAAGTGTGTAGACAATAACTAAGAATAACTCATTTCATCTCACAGTTTCTGAAGTCTGATGTACAAAATACAGCACGTACTGCTTCTTAAAAAATCTAAAACTTTGACAAAATGAAGATTTTATTGGGAATATTGCTGTGTCATCAGGCTTTTTTAAATATGTAGTTACTTTTTTAACTTAAGTTAGTCACAACAGATGTGGGTATATGTAGACTTTTAAAAATATATGTACATATATAATACATATATAATTTCTGTCCTTCCCAGGGAAATAGGGAATTTTCAATTTAAGTTTCTAAAATAAAATTTAGGCTAAAGCACTTAAACCGACTCCAGTTTAGTAACATTTGGCTGCCAGCACTGCTTCTGGATGAGCATCCAGGCCAGTTAGAACTTAGTGCCTTTCTGTGCACTCTCGGGAGCCACTCTGAGATTACAGCGACGCGAACAGAGGAGCGAGATACGGGGGTGCATTGTTTTTATCACAGAAAATGGCTATAAAAAGTTCTTGAAAATTCCGTCGGGTCTAAGGCATATCTTAAAACGCTGTAAGTCGGCAAACACTGAGTACCAACCAGGCCTAGGCACGAGCTAGGCACACGTGGGGTACAGAGACATGGTTTCTGTGTGCTGCCAGTAACATTCGCAACCGTGAGGAACGTGTGTAAAGACACCCATGTTAAGAAATGTGTGGAACAGCATGAAGAATTTTCTAACACAGAAAAGGACAAGAGGATGGAAATACATTTCCAGGCAGAAGACAGGATGTTGTATTTGCTAACTCGTTTGACGTCATTCTAATGAAAATGCCAGTGAGTGGACATTTTCACCAAGAGTTCGGGGGGAAGTCTTGACCGAATGTGCTAGGATTTTAAGAACAAACAAATGGAATCTCATCAAAATCAAAAGGTTCTGCGCAGCTAAAGAAAACAGTATTAAAATAAAAAGAGAACCAACCGTATGGGAAAACATAATTGCCAGCGATACCTCAGACATGGGTTTAATCTCCAAAATATATAAAGAGCTCACATGACTCCACTCTAAGAAGACAAGCAACCCAATTAAAAAATGGGCAAAGGACTTGAACAGACACTTCTCCAAGGAGGACATACAGAGGGTCCAGAGACACATGAAAAGATGCTCAGTATTGCTAGCTATCAGACAGATGCAAATTAAAACCACAAAGATGCTACCTCACATTGGTCAGAATGGTCATCATAAATAAAACAACAAACAACAAGTGCTGGAGAGGCTGTGGAGAAAAAGGGACCCTAGTGCACTGTTGGTGGGATTGCAGAGTGCCCATCAGTAAATGAATGGATCAAAAAGCTATGGTACATTTACACACACAATGGAATTCTATGCAGCAGAAAGAAAGAAAGGAGCTCCTACTCTTTGCCACAGCATAGATGGAACTGGAGAGCATTATGCTAAGCGAAATAAGCCAAGTGGTGAAAGACATACCATATGGTATCACCTTTAACAGAAACCTAATCAACAAAACAAACAAGCAAAATATAACCAAAGACACTGAAACTGAGAACAGGCTGACAGTGACCAGAGGGGAGAGGGGAGGGAATTTCAGGGGAAATGGGTGAAGGGTTTGCAGGAACCATTATAAAGGACATATGGACAAAAACTAGGGGGGGTTGGAAAACGGGAGGGAAGTGGGGAGGGCTGGGGGGTTGGGCTGGGGGGGGGAAAGGCAGAAAATTACCTGAACAACAATAAAAAAAAAAAGAATGTTCTAGGATTTTTCTGGAAGAAATAATAGGCAAAAGCAACCGAAATTTTTGAAAAAAGTAATGAGTATGATGTACTTTGTGGATATTAAAACTTTTTATTCTATAATTAAATCTGTGTGATTCTGCCATAAAAATAGCTAACAAGTTAGTTGTACAAAAATAGGTTATAAATAAACCTCTCTATATAGGTTTCTCTAATAAGTTGGGAGGAGAAGGATTAATCGATTAGATTAGAGTGGGGTAGTTGCTAAGCTTTTTGAGAAGTAAACTCCCTTGAGTCATTAGCTCCCATCAAAACCAAAATAAATACCAGATGAACTAAAAAGTCAGTGGTAAAAAGAAGAGATAATTTAAAAAAATACAGCTAACAGAAAAGAGAAATGTGTGTAACTTTAGGATAGGGGAAGTTTTAGTGAGCTTAAAAGCATTAGAATGCATCTTTGATCAAAGACAAAAACTAAACAACAAAATACAAGGAATTAAAAGTAAAGCAAACCAGGAGAATAGGATAATACATAACATGGGTGTAAGGGCTGAAGAATATCAATGTATAAAGAGAAAATACAAATAAGGAAACTTTCAGCGGGCAAACAACATGAATATACAATTAAAAGGCATAAACATTTGGTTCATGATGGGAAAATGCTCGTTCTCACTGACACAGGAATGCAAGTTATAAATGGTTTTACATAAATGTGAACGGTCTCTTTGGGGGTGTTTTTGTAGATATTGCTGGTTTTCACATTAACTTCGAACGCTCCCCAGATATTCATTCTTTCTGAAGTGTGGACTCTCACCCCAGCCTTTCTGCCTTCCCTGCAGGGGAGCCTGGCGACCGCCGCTCTCCCGGAGAGTGGGCCGGCCCTGGCCTTGCGGGCCCTGGGCTGGGGCTCGCTGTACGCGTGGTGTGGCGTCGGCGTGCTCGGCTTCGCCGCCTGGAAGGCTTTAGGAGTTCACAGTGTAAGTAACTGCAGTCCGGTAACTGGTGTCTGGAATGCCTATCCTGCTTTCTGCGTCCAAATCCTCCCGACTCTCAAATCTGTGTAGTTTGTTCACCATCTTAGGAAGTGATAACAGAGAAGGTGACTAAATTCTTACTAAGAACTAGGCAACTCCTCATGACTAGTCAATGATATAAGTAATTTACATGTTTAAAAGTGGTGGGACTTCAAATGTAATTAACAAACGATTAATTCATAGCAAATGTTCATTCTATATAAATTGGCACTAGCTACTTGTTCGGTGAAATTATCGACTTTGGAAAACTTTTTATGCTTTTTTATATCCATGTATATAAATATTCCTCTAAAGCAGTTAAAGAATTGTAAAATTATTATTTAACTTATTAATATATTTACACATTATGGGAAAAATTTAAAAAACCTCTCTCTGTGTGTGTATGTATATAATTTAGACTACAAGCTTAAAAAGCTATCCATTCAGAATGACTGTCTTTTTTAAACTACCCGTGGGAAGCTCTGAGGACCAGGCCCTCTGTGACAGCTGCCAGTGACGGTGGTGTGGAATGGAACAGGGGGCAGCAGGGGAGGTGAGGGAAAGAGGTCCTGGATGTATTTCAAAGGTAGAGGCAACACGGATCTGTTACAGATTGGATGCAAAAGTGGAGAGAAAGTGAAGTCAAGGATGTCTCCAAGGCTTTTGGCCTGAGCAGCTGGAAGCTGGATGGGGACCAGAGTGCAGGAGCACATGTGGGGGTTAAGTCAGGGGCTCCTTCTGGGACCTGTCTGTTTGAGACACCTGTTAGGTAGCCAAGTGGAGAGTCGAGCCAGCAGTAACGTGCGGAAGGTGGGCATTCAGGGGGGAAATGCAAGGTGAAGATATAAGTTGGAACTCATTAGTGTATAGATTGCACTACACGCTGTGAGATCAGAATGACCTCACTAAGGCAGTGGACGTAGAGAGGTCCGAGGATGGAGCTCTTGGGCCCACCTGAGGGTTAGAGGTTGGGGAATGAGGAAAGGAGCAACCGAGGTTTGCCCCCCGCGGGGACAGGGAAGGCCAGGAGGATGGTGCCTTGGGTGTGGGGTTTCCAAGGAGGCAGACAGCACCGACAGCCCACTGAGTTAGCACGTGGCGCAGTCACTGAGGGGCAGGGCGGAGTGGAGGGCTGCGTACAGAGTGGCGGAGAGCGATCGGAGGCGGCACGCGTGGCAGGTCTTTTGCGTTTTACTGTAAAGGGAAGGAAAGAAGTGGGATCGTACTTAGAAGGGGGAGTTGGGGCCAAGACAGTTGTGTTTATGTTTTAAGTTGGGAGCATTAACGGCATGCGTGCGTGCTGATGGGAGTGATTCGGTAGAGGGGGGAGGGAGGGGAGAAGTGCTGGAGTGATAGGTGTTATTATTAGAATTATTACTGGCACTGTTGAGTTTTTCATTTGGCTTAATCATAACTAAACATAGGCATTATTGTACTTTCCACTCAAAATATGCTGATACACAAACAGATGTTGCTTTTCTCCTAGTCTGACTAACCTTTAGTTTTGAAGTAACTGCGCAGGCAAATTTTCATAGGCCAACAAAATTAGGTTACTTAAATTAAATTATGTGCTTGCAGACTTGGGCTTTCTGGGCTAGACTGTGCTAGTTCAGTTTCTAGAATGTGAACTTCTATGGGACTGATAAGAGGATTACTGCCTAATAAAATATTTGAGGGAGAAATATTCTTTTCTGATTGACACTATTGAAGATGAGGATACTTAGAATCCTTTTATATTGCGTCTTGATGTCTTTAACTGAAAAGGGAGACTGCAAATACACTCTCTCCCTACACGGAGGTCATTAGACACATCCGTTTGATCCTTGTGGCTGCAACACCTCGCAGAGAAGCGAACCACTGACACTTTGTCAAGGGCACATCTTTCGAAAGCAGTGGTGTTTACTGGCTTGTTCATTCAGAGACATTTGTGGGCCCACCCTGGGCCGGGCTCTGCTAAGACAAGGCACCCAGGAGACGTACATATCAGGCACGTCTTAGGCTTTACGATGGCGGATTCTCAGTGGATGGCCCTGCTCTGAGGCTGGTGGGGAGCAATGTGGTATATTCAGCTCCGCATTTAGAGAGTTGATGAAAACCGTGAGGTTCCCACAGAAAAGCCCACTGATGAACTTTTCTCACTGTTTACTGTCTTTTGTTGGGAAATGCCGTTCTTCCTACGACTGACGAAACAGAACATGTTAAACAGAAGTGGTGCAAATCTGTGCACTCAGTAATAACCGAGATGACTGGTGTGGGTCAGAATCCGTTTCAGGGTCAAATAATTGTTGGTCGCTGCCTTCAGTTGTATTAAATCTCCAGTATAAACCCAGTTTTTTTTAAAAAAGGGGGTGCCACCTAATGGCTGACCCAGAGCAGCTGACGTTCCCTATGATAGTATAGGTCTTATATTGTTGATTCACAGCTACATCTGCTGGCCTGAAAAGGAACATGTTGAAATGCTTCAAGTGAAGCCCTTCAGTTTCTTAGAAATATTTTGGATTTACTTTTTGTTTATTCATATTTATTGTGGAATTTTATTTCATATGGAATATGTATAAGATAAATATAAATTTGTATTTTACACAGTGGTATATCATTTAATCAGAAGTTCCAAAACAGGAGAGCTAGTGGGAGCTATTTTGTCAGCAGGCCGGAGCAGAGGAAGGGTGCCCGGAATTGAAAGTGGGCCTTCCCTTCACTCCGCTGACCGGCCTCGGGCAAGCAGGGACTGACTGCTCAGTACTTTGAATTAGGGTGTTTTATCATCGGATTATGATGGAGGCAGCATGAACTTTATCACAGTCACTTGGTTGTGAAAACAGGGAACAGCGAGTATGGGTTCATGGTTCTAGGAGATGGACGTGTTCAAGCCCGGTGAGCGCCACGCCACCGCGGCGCGGTGACAGGCTGTGTTATCAGGGCACACGTTCTAAGTGGAGAGAAGAGCTGGGATCATCGCTCTGCAGTCAGTAGGACCTTCAGTGACACCAACTGGTAGCGCCCCCGTCACCGAAAAAGGAAACACGCCACCTACAGTTAACTTACTTGTTACCCGGGAACTATGGCTTGTTAACTTTCTTACCTTTCATTACAGCTGGAACAAATACCCGAAAGGATTTCTGAGGAGGTTGAGCGTATTCAGAGTTAGTCTTCTTTTTTCCTCCCCTTAGAAGGAAAAACGTTAAGTATATAAATAATCCCTGACTGATATAACTGGAAACTCCATAGACTTTTATAGCCGCGGACCCGTACTCTGCATTTGTTGGGAGCGGGGCCGTGGCCCCAAAGCACCGTTGGGAACGGCCCGGCGCCAGCGCTGACTGCGGTCTGTGCGTGGCATGCCCACGGTACCCTGCGTGGTCAGGGTTCACAGGCGATCACCGTGTGAGCCCTTACAGGAGCTGAAACCTCACGGCAACAAAGCTATGAGTGAAACACTCCTAGTTATTGTGAAACACTTTAAATTGTCCAGGGATTTAAATTTAAAAAGTAACTTATAAATGAAGGGAGTGTTTTGGTTTGTTTGTTTATTGCCCTTTTACGATGGGATAAGAGGGATTTGTCTTTATTTATATATATTGGTATTTTTAAAGAAAAATAGATTTTGGATCTGTGTTTTCTTTTTTGAACAAAATGCCTTTAATTTGGTAAAAAAAAAAAAAAACAAAAACTCAGTGTTTGTAAAAGAAGAATTGATGTAGAAAAGTACAAGAAGAGCCAGAGAAATACCAGACAGCTCAGAGCCATGTCACCTGTTACAGGAGAAATGTCCCTTCGGGCTCCTTCTATGGGCACGCTCACGTACTCGTGTGTAAGTGTTTCCCCGCACCACTCTGGAAGCTTTCCTCGCTGAACTGCCGTAGGAACCTCTCTGCACAGTAGACTATATAAATCTCCATCACGTTTAATGACGACATGGTACTCTACTATGTATTACCATTTCCTTAATCAGTCTCCTGCCAACAGTATTTAGATTGCAATTTTTCACTATTAAACACCATAGTAAATCTCTGCAGGCTTACATCTTTTTGTACTTTACTTGGTCAAGAAATTTGTCCCAGAGACAGCTGTTATCCTTGAATCAAAGTGCATGTTAAAAATGTTTTTGATATCTGTTGCTAAATGGCCCTCCAGGAAAGCTGATACAGTTTAGAAGATATCAACAGTGCGTGCAATTTTCCTGGCACCCTTGCCTTTGGTGGCTTCTGTTACTCTGAAATTTTTGCCAATCTGATAGAAAGCACTCCCTTTCTTCCTTGACTGCGGCCCCCCGAAGGCCCCGCTGCTGTAAAGGCTTTTATGGAAACCATCGGAGATTGGACCCTTGCCTCCTCATCTGCTGACGTAGGTTGCTTCTTTCTCAAAAGCTCAGGCCTCTTTTTTTTTTAATAAAACATATATTTTAAATATTTCTCTAAAAATTATCATTTGACTTTCCTATTCTAAGAAAGATCATTTAAGACAAGCGATATTATACCTTTGCTCTAGGACAGTATCAGATGCACGCTAATACAATTTATTTTCTCCAGCTGCTACTAGGCATACTTTTTATGTTAATATTTAGGCTCGCTTCTTAATTGCTTTATGACCAACTTCAGGGCTTTTGCTGATTATACTCAAATCCCTTTCTTGTTGACTTTGCAACCCATCTCTGTTTCTTTCTCCCCCTCTAAAATCAATAAAAACATATCCTTGGGTGAGGATTAAAAAAAAAAAACTATGGAGAAGCTTAAAAGTTTTTAACTTCTAAGATACCTAAGGAGGAAATAGTCTTCATGCTATGGATTCTTCATTTGCTGAGGTCAAAAGTCAAGAACAAACCCGAGTCTCCTGGCACACTGTTCAGTGTTGGCCACTTCTGAGTCATCTGCAGGAGCCTGAAAGCAGCCGAAGCATTTCCCTTCCTCGTCCTTGCCTAATCTAATTTCAGTGTTCCCAAAGATCTTGCCCCCAGGAAGCAAGCTTCAATTTCTTATTCTGATTACCAGCTGTCAGCAGACTCGGCCTTGCTTCCCCTTCCGAATGGTGCTTCCTGGAAGGCCCAGAACACGGAGTCATCAGGGCCTTGCAGACGGGTCCAGCTGTCGGCTCTCGGGTCTTCAAACAGCTTAAGCACTGAGGAATATTCTCCTGCAGTGGTTTTTAAATTAATGGGAAGTGGCACTGTGCGTCAGTTAAATTCAGGTCTGAGGTGACAAGAACGTCTCTGTTACCCTCCTTCCCCTCCCCCTGCAGCTCTAATGGGCTTGGCATTCCGTGGTGAGGCACTCGATGTAAATGTGGAGGGGCAATTTGGTGACAGAGAGACCACATCACAGGGACTTCTGCTCAGTTCGAAAAGGGAGCTAATGACCAATGCACGTGTTTTTCTGGGGGCTGAGGGAGAGAGAGAGAGAGACACACACACCAGCTGTTTTGGCACATGGCCAAGACAGCTCTTTAAAAACCCACCAGTTCCTTTTATAAGTAAAATAGGGCCCCAGGCGTTTTCTAAAGTGAGAATGTGCAACAATTACTAAGAAAGATAAGCTCTGCCATAAAAGCCTTCTTGTTCAAGGCCTGACACAAATCAGGCCTAATCACCTCAAGAATGTCCCCAGCCTGTCCCACCGGAGGAAAGGTATCCTCGGTTTCACTGGGCTTTCTTTTTCTTTGTACTCACTTCTTACACTGAGCACAGAAAATGGGGCACAGGCAAGCAGACCTGTGTAACTGAAGGGCCGTGGGTCCCCGCCCGATGGCTCCCCTTTCCCCTTAAGCTTTGTTTAGAAGGCACCTGTTATTGGTTAGTCACTGTCAGATACCTAGAACTATGAAAAAATACCATGTACGTTGATATACTTCTATATTATTATTCATTTACCCTATATCAGAAAATGCAAGTGTTCTCTCAAACTGAAGTTTCCTGACTGAAATATTTCTAAGTTTAAGCTTAAAAAACTTGTTTGAACGTGCTCTGTATCTTCCCACAATGTGAATTGTGCCGAATGTCATTTCACTTTGTCTTGATGACGCGGTTATACCGGTTACTGTTTGCTTTGTGTGCTCACGGATTCTGGGCTTTCACGGTTCTTTATTCTTTTGGCAATTTTTCTTGATCCTTGTTTGGCTTTTGTGTCGCACTCCCCAGTGTCCCATGACTTCTGAGACATGCTGCTGTCTCCCCGACCCCACTTATGCCCAGCTTCCTGCCTTTGCCCTGTGGTTTCTCCCTCGCGGTCCCCCGTCGCCCTGGTGGCTTCGTCCAGGCGCAGTCAGCGGCAGGCCTGCGGCTCCAGCCCCGGCTCCGGAGCTGCTGGCTCGTGGGCCTGCTGGACTGGACACTGAGGCTCGGATGTCCTCCAGGCCTCATGTGTGTTCCCACTGCACTGTCATTTACTCCCACCCTGCTCCTGGTCACCCTGAGCGGCCGGTGGCACATCCACAGAGCTGCCTACGGAGGGAAGGTGGACTCTGCTCATGGCCACAGTCTTTCTCGCCCCTGTGTCTGATCGGTCACCAAGTCTTGCTACTCCCTCGCCTCCGCGGCCCCTGCGGTTGGTGGCGCCTTCCTCCCCGTGATAATGACAACTCATCCCTGGCTTCTGAGCCTCTGCCTCGCTCTCCGAGGTCCCGCCCCCACGGCCCCTGCAGGACGCGCTGGGCTTCCCCGCCCCGAACTTCCACCCGCCTCTGCGCGCCCACCGCCTGTCTCCCCACCCCCCGCCCTCGTCCCCCTGGGCGTTCAGTCTCACTCCCCGGATCTAGCCGAGGACTCTCTTCCGTGATGACCCTCATCTCTGCCGACGGTCAGCCTGCCCCTCCGCTGTGGCGTGTGGAGACGTGCGCTTGCCTCCGCCAGCTCTGGAAGGTCTCTCTCAGTGCTCCTCGTCCGCCTCCCGCTGCCGCCCCTCCGTCTGCTTCCCTCCGCAGAGCAGATGTCCATGGTCCCTGCCTCCCTGCCTCCCCACCTCCCCGGTTTCTCCTCGGCCCAGCTTCTTCACCAGCACCCCTGAAACGGCTGTTGTCTGGGTCGCCGGGTGTCCTGCGTGTGGCCAGATCCAGGCCTCGTCTTCATCCTCTGCTCCTTGACCTCTCAGGCAGCATTTGACACAAGGGAGACCCCTCCCCTCAACAAACACTGTCTTGTTTTCTGAGACACCTTCGACCTCAGCAGCCCCTTGTGCCTGTCTCGTTTGCGGGCCCCTCCTCTGGCAGACCTGTAAGGTCAGTGACCAGGGGCCTCCTCCTTCGACTCTCTGCTCTCCATCCCTCGGTGCGCTCCTCTGGTCCTTGGCGTCTAAAACAACCTGTACCGTGTGGGTGCCCGCACACACAGCTCCGGCTGGGCCTGCAGGGTCGCCTCACAGCTGCCTGCTGCAGGTCTTCTCTGTGTCCCACGGGTATGTCAGTGACCCAGTTTCCTCACCTCCTCCCCAGCTGGCTCCTCCCTTAGTCACTAAGTGCCACTCCCATCCCCCAGTTGTTCAAAGCAAAACGCAGCACAGAATCACCTAAGAGTCCTTCATTTCCCTGCACCCCCTTCCTCTAATCCATGAGCGAGTCCTGCCTGTTAGCTTTGCTACTGAACGTAGCCTGGCTCCTGCCATAAACCTCTGCCTCCATTCGTCTTTTGCCTTGTGCGTTGAAATGGTTTCCTAGGCAGGAAACTGACCTCTTCCTTTAGAATTGTTTCTCCACATAGTAAAACCGGGAAAATCAGCATTCATGCTGCCTGTCACTACCAGAACCAGTAAGTAGAGACAAGGATTGAATTTTTATGGGTGCTGTGTTCAGATGTCAGCTAAAAAACCATCTTAACATCTAATCTCAAGACAACCTTTTTATAAGGAGAAAGGGGTAGGTAAGGGGTTTGCAAAGAAGGTTAATCAGATAATCTGCTGATCAACAATCCTTCATTGGCGTCATGGACATTCCCTCCCTGGAGCACACTGGCTCAGATTCCATCTCCACTGGCTTGCAGACCCCCTGGGGTACAAGGGCTGAATTGCTTGTCAGCCTCCTGGAGCCACGGTGGGTCGCGCATTCCAGTTCCTGGAATAACAGCTTTCCACATGCGTTAGTCACTTAAGCCTATCTAATGTAACAACTAAAATTTTTAACTCTTGAGTCCCCCTATCAATAGCAGACAGAGATACTTTAAAGATGGAGTTAGGTCATGTCACTCCTTTATTTACACCCCCCCAGTGGCTCCACCTGAAGTGTCATGTCATGGAAGCAGCATGGTCACCCCTCCCGTCCTGCCCCCACCTCACACTGCCGTGCCCACCAGGCCCAGGCCCGAGGAGGGCCTTTCTTCTCGCTCTGCCCAGGGAACCCCGTCCTCGGGTCTCGGCACAGCTGGCTCTGTCGCCATCCGGGGCTTCATCCCAGACCGATCTCCCCCCCTCAGAGGGGCTCCCCAGGCCATCTGGTCTAAAGTAAAGTAGCTTCTTCACTCCCAGGGAGTGAAGTTCCTCTCGGTTCCCCTCTGACACTGTCCTGTTTCCTTTTCTTCACAGCACTTGCTGCAGAATGAGATTATATTGACCATTTCCTTGTTTTATTGTCTTCACAAAAAGTGTGTCAGTTCTAAGAGAGTAGAGACCCCCTTTATCTCGTTCATTCTCGTGTCCTCAGCACGGACACAGTGCCTAGCACAGAGGGGGCATTTAGTCAACATCTGTCGAATGAAATCTGATCACACCATATCCCCCATTTCAATGGCTCCTTCTTCCCTTGAGATTAAAGTTCGAGTTTCTTGAATTAGTTTGAGTCCCTGGTCTGGCCCCTGCTTATTCACTAACTCACTGGTTCTCAACCAGGGGCAGTTTTGCCTCCCCTCACCCCCAAAAGAAAGGCATTTGGCACAGTCTGGAGATACTTTTGGCTGTCAGAACTACAGGATGCTACTGGCATCTAGTGGATAAAGGCTGGGGATGCTGCTAAACATCCTACCGTGAATGGGACACGCCCACAAAGAATGATCTGGTTGGTAGTGCTTCAGGCAAGAGCCTGGTTGTGTCTTTCACAGGCCTTTGTCACACTGAGTTCTAGCCTCGCTGGAAGGCATGTTCTTCTTATAGCCTAGAGCCCTGTACTTGCTGATCCGCCAGGACCCTCCTTCCTTCCTGGCCTTGACCGCCTTGAGGCAAGTACATTTTTTAATCTTTACTATATGGAGTTAATCTGTTGTGGCAGTTTTGAGTTCATAAAGGTAACTTCGGTTTCTACCTCAAATTGAAAGTAACAAAGATTTTCTTCATGTCAATTGTTTTAGATGAATAAAGCTGTTGTTACTGAGGACTATAGTACTACTTCTATTACCCAATCCACTGGCAGAAAATAAATGGGGTAATTAATAAAACTCCTATGCAGTTAGACCCTGTCATTAAAGTTTCTCAATTTTTAGATATGACTTGGGATGTTTACACACATACTAAGGAATTTTAATTTGTTTTCCACATTAAAATACTTCCTTTTTTCCCTTTTTATGGTTAATATAATACAAGCAGTTCTTTTACACCCAAAATTATGTGTAAGATGATGCCTTTAAAGAACAAGAGTGAGCCCTGGCTGGTGTGGCTCAGCTGGTGGGTGCATCAACCCGTAAACTGATAGGCTGCAGGTTCGATTCCAGGTCAGGGCACAGGCCTAGGTTGTGGGTTTGGCCTGGGCTGGGGCACATGCAAGAGGTAACTGATTGATGTTTCTCTCTCACATCAATGTTTCTCTCCCTCCCTTTCCCTCTCTCTAAAGTCAATAAGCGCACCCTCAGGTAAGGATATAAAAATAAAAAATTAAAGAACAAAAAAGAGATTTAGATAATCAGAGCTTGCCAATTCATGTTATAATATTTCAGTACCATAACAGGAAGTTGACCCCAGTGCTGCCCTTTTATTTGACAGTTTACTTTGATTCTGTTCAGGAGACAAGGCTTTGTGGCCCTGCTTGTGTCCTTCCCCGGCATTCCCAGTATTGCTGCCAAAGGCAAATACGTCCAGGTGCTTGGCTTTGTGCAAACCCCCACACAAGGATTAGGGAGTTACATAGATTTTAGTATCTGCGAGCAGTAGAGTTACAGCCCACTCATTCATTTTAAAACTACAATTTGCATTTATGACTTTCAAATCAGAAGACTTTTAAAATAATTGTTTATATAATGTCCTACTTGCATGCTGGTGAGTTTATAGACTACTTTAGATCAGCTTATAATGTAAATTAACACTGTGCTCAATTACTTATTTTGGGGGGGGGAATCAAAGGTTTTGTGTGTAGATTTTTTTAAAGTTTTCCAAAGAACAAAACATTTTAAATAATTTTAAAGGTTAAAAATATTCTCTCTGCCTTTGCATTTATTATGTTCCTAGCACTGTATAATTTTTTTTAATGTTCTAACTTGGTAATGGTAGGTATTGGCTTTGAGAACAGTTAAAAATCTTTAGCTTATCAATAACTTTATCTGAAATGTATACATCAACCTTGCTTAGAAATCCCAAACAGACACATTTTATGTACTCCTTATTCAGTGCCTTTCCCCTCTTACCTTTTAGCCCTCTAACCTATCTTAACTCAGCTCTATAGTTATTTACTTATTTTTTTCTACCATAAGCATTTTTACTGAATCCCTCTTCATGGACCAGGCTCTGTTCTAGGGGACAAGGATACCTGGTACATAAAAGGTGATCCCTTTTGGATTACATTTAATTGTGTGTGATAAATCCTGTCATGGAGATAGGTATGAAGTACTTTGGTGGTATAGGGTTTTAAAACGTCGAGTCTGTGCCCTGACTGGTGTGGCCTAGTGGGTTAGGCATCATCCCCCAAACCCAAAGATCACGGGTCCTGACTAGGGCACATGCCTGGGTTGTGGGCTGGATTCCCAGTTGGGGGCATGTAAAAGGCAACCAATCGATGGTTCTCTCTCATATCTATGTTTCTGTCCTTCTCTTTCTCCCTTACCCTCTAAAAATAAAATACATTTTAAAAAGTTGAAAAAAAAATTTCAAAGTCAATTCTTCTCAGGGCATTGTAGATTTAGGAGAAGATGGAATATAGATAGTCCCCAACCTATGATAGTTTGACTTTATGATGGTGTGGAAGTGATACGCATTCAGTAAAAACTGTACTTGGAAATTTGAATTTTGATCTTTTCCCCAGGCTAGCAATGTGCAGTACAACACTCTCTTTGATACTGGACAGTGCAGCGAGATGACTTTGCCCCACTGTAGCTAATGTAAGCGTTCCGAGCACGTTTTCGGTTGGCTAGGCCAAGCCGTGATGTTTGGCAGGTTAGGTGTATTAAATGCAGTTTCCACTTAATGATGTTTTCAACATACAGTAGCTTTATCAGACTGTAACCCCCTCGTAAGTCAAGGGGCATCTGGACTTGAACTGGGCTCCTAGACAGAAAGAGGGCAGGGGAGCTGGGGTGAGTGTCGAGGTGGAAGGACTTGGTTGTGATCATTCTTGGGCCAGAAGCTCAGTGGTCACCTTTATTTCCTATTTCATTCCTCCTGAGTGATGCAACCAAAAGCACTAAGGCCTAATCCTTTCATCAGCTATCATATTGTACTGCATTTTGAATAGATAATTTGGGTTAGGTTTCCCATTCACAAGGAATAACGAGCCACCTACGACAGAAGGTCGTCCGGGTAGGAAGTTGCCTAGTTATATGTGTTATATTTAGCCTCCCACGGCATTTGAGGAGACCTAAGTCTGCAGTGGAGGTCATGCACACTTCTTCATCTCCCTTAGTTCTTTCCTCATCTCCGGACTCACTGTACGTTAAAAAAACTGCTTTGTTTGAGGTATTTTTATTTAGGAGAGTGTTATTTTTTTCCTCAAAATTGATTTGGTTGTGGTTAAGGGGGAAAACTGAAGAGGCAGCTCTCCTATTGTATTTCTGAAGAGGTTCACACTCTACGAAGAAAATTACTATAGAAAGAAGACATCTAGCTAAGAGTCTTTCCGTCCTTGAATTTCATCCTCAAGAACACTTATCTTGGAAAATGATTTGACTGGTCAAAGATATCTTTATAGGAAGAAGGTGGGTACAGGCATTCGGTTAAAACGTCTCCAGTCACGACTGGAATAAAAGAAATAACTATCAAAAGTTGGTCTTTTAAAAGGACCCCTCTAAAATGCTGGCCACTATTAAATAAAGATGATCATTTTGAAAATTCCAGCTTTTAATTTGACGAACGGCGGCCATCGCTGTGACCACCGCTGTGGAGAGAAATCATGTGCGTGGTGCTCCTGCCACTTCTCGTGTCGCAGGGCTCGCGACTGCGCCCTGCAAACAGGTGTCCGGCCGCTCCGTTGCCGGAAGGCGCTGCAGGAAGTCCGCGGGCTCTGCTGCCTGCCCGCTTGTCCACCGCCCGTCCACTCCTTTGCTTTCTTTCCTCTCCTTGGACTGCATTGCAGTGGCAGGAAGAATGAGCATAGCTAGGTTTTCAAGTCCTGAATATGAAATATTCATTCTACCAAGATTCAGTATTTTAAAACGGACTTTTACCCCGGCCATGAGGGAGCCGGCTGCGTGCTCCAAGAGCCCCATTAGGAGAGAGCCCATCGCTCTTTTAGAAGGAAGGAGCGGAGAGTTCTGATGAGCCCTCCCAGGGTCGTAACTCCGTCAGTAAGTGGGGAGAAGGCGCCACTTCTGCTTGGTGTAGTTTATTGGGTTTATTAGGGCAAATATTTCTATGTCCTGAGAAACTGAAGTTCCTAAGAATGACCGGAGAAACGCAGCGGGAGGTGAGTGAGACAGGCCGTGCTGTGCTAGCGAGTGGGGCTGCCCCTGGAGCAGCGCGGGTGGGAGCTGCGTGGGTCAGCCGAGGAGAACCGCGCACACGCGGGCATCCCCGTTCAAGCCCTGTTCGAGGGTCAGCTGTGTTGTATTGCACTGCTTCAATCCGTGCTCCCTGGGTGCGGGTTAAAATTTGCCACTGTAAGGACATTCAAGCGCTATTTGCATTCTAATAGAGGCTACACCGTCACCTTTGTACTGGAGAAATCTCCAGCTACCCTCCCGGTGAGCAAGGAAGGGTCTCCCTCCGCCCTGGAGTTTCAGTATTGGGCCGCCCCTGGGGTGGGGGGCGGGACTCACCCGCAGTTGCGGTGCGAGCTGGCTTGGGGGCAAAGCCTGCCTCTCCAAGTGGCATGCAAACTGCACACGCTGCGGAGCAGGAGCCCCACCCCTGCGCCGCCGCAAGGAGACGGTGCCCGGGCGCAGGGCACCTTCGGAGGACAGAGGGGCTCCTTACTCTCCAGCGTTGTTCCGGTGCAGAGTTTAACCTTCTTTTCATCTGGACTGAATGACAGCATTTCTACTTGGCATACATGCTAAATACACAAAACCTGGGTTGGCCAAGCATTCACATTAAATAGTAAGAGAATTCATGTTGGTAAAACTTGTACGCAAGAAGTGTTGTATTTTGTAGCGGCTGTTGTGAGACTTTGCCTCACGCAGGCGCAGTGCCACACTGAGGGGACAGCCCACGGTGCAAAGTGTCGCGCGGACGCACTGCCACGCTGAGGGGGCGGACAACGGCCTGCAGCCTCGCGCAGACGCAGTAGTAGCACGCTGAAGGGGCGGCCAACGGCCCGCAGCCTCGCGCAGACGCACTGCCACGCTGGCGGGGTGGCCAACGGCCCGCAGCCTGACGCAGACACAGTGACACGCTGAGGGGCAGCAAGCGATCGCAAGCGCTCTTTCTTTGCTCTTCAGAGCTTGCATGCCACATTCTTCCATCCTCTGCCCCCACATTTGAGCGAATGGCTGTGAGCTGGGGTCTCCTGCGGGCCAGCCGGAGAGTGGGCGCTGCGAGAGCGAATTTCCTGAGTCTGGGCATGGCACCGTGGCCCCGCCAGCTAGCCCGCACGCCACTCCGGCGCCCGTGGTCTGTCACCCCCGTGTCCGGGATGGCGACTGTCAAGGCTGAGCTTATAAAGAACTTAACTTCGGAGGCGGCCGTTCCTCGCAACAAGGTGTCCATTATAGGGACCGGGTCAGTCGGCATGGCCTGTGCGGTCAGCATCCTGCTGAAGGGCTTGAGTGACGAGCTGGCCCTGGTGGATGCTGCGGAGGGCAAACTGAAGGGCGAGACCATGGACCTTCAGCATGGCAGTCAGTTCGTGAAAATGCCAAACGTCGTCGCCAGCAAGGACTACCTTGTCACCGCCAACTCCAGCCTCGTGATTATCACGGCAGGAGCACGCCAGGAAAAGGGAGAAACGCGCCTCAATTTAGTCCAGCGAAATGTGGCCATCTTTAAATTAATGATTTCCAATATTGTCCAGTACAGTCCGCACTGCAAGCTGATTATTGTTTCCAATCCAGTGGATATCTTAACTTACGTAGCTTGGAAGTTGAGTGAGATGCCCAAAAACCGTGTTATTGGAAGTGGTTGCAATCTGGACACTGCTCGTTTTCGTTTCCTGATTGGGCAAAAGCTGGGGATCCACCCCGAAAGTTGCCACGGGTGGGTCCTTGGAGAGCACGGAGACTCCAGTGTTCCCGTGTGGAGTGGAGTGAATGTCGCCGGCGTCCCTCTGAAGCATCTGAACTCGGATATAGGGACCGATAAAGATCCCGAGCAGTGGAGAGATGTCCACAAAGACGTGATTGCCAGCGCCTATGAGATTATTAAAAGGAAAGGCTATACTTCCTGGGCCATCGGCCTTTCTGTAGCTGATTTAACGGAAAGTATTTTGAAGAATCTTAGGAGAGTGCATCCAGTTTCCACCATGATTAAGGGTCTCTATGGAATAAATGAAGACGTGTCCCTCAGTGTGCCTTGTATCCTGGGAGAGAACGGCATTACGGACCTTATCAAGGTCAACCTGACCCCCGAGGAAGAGGCTCGTCTGAAGAAGAGTGCAGAAACGCTTTGGGAGATTCAGAAGGATCTCAAGTTTTAAAGTTGCTAAAACTACCATTCTGGAGTTATTGAAGAAGAGATAGAAGTTATATATGTCCGTTTTTTAAATGAACTTAGAAAAGTTGGAACAGGATGGGGTAGAATGACTCCCCTGTTTGTTTAGCCTCCCAGCTCTTTATTTAGCATCCAGTTTTGTTTTTTTTAAACAGTTCCTAAGTGACTGCATCAACGGTGTTCTTGTACCACTGATGGACTAGCACTTGCCTTGAATTTATACGCAGTTGCCATTTGGCCCAATAGAATGTGGAGTGTAGGTATTTTTTTGTGTTGTAGAAATAGATTCTTTTGTTCTAGCTGGCTTACGTACTATTTCATTTATTTATATACTATTTTTTAAAGTTGTAACTTTATCTACAATGTAAAAATAAATGTACAGAAGTACTTTCTGTAATGGAGCCATCAGCTGTGTTCTCTCTCCTGTGACAGACTATGAGAGGGCCTTTACAGTGGCATCGTGGGAAGGTAGCTGCACATAGGGTCTGTGCATTCGTGTGTTTGTGTGTGAGTGTGTGTGGTGTGAGTGCTGTGTGCACCCCATGCCAGAGAAGCAGCATCATTAGGTTAAAAAATGAAAATAATAGCGATCAGGTTGTGGCTGTTATGAAGTGTTTAATGCAGTAAAATATAAAGCTTTTAGGAAGAGGCCTGACAATCAGAGGTGGTACCATTACTGTCATTTATTTGGCAGAGAAAGGAAACATCCCAAAATTGTTCAGTTACTAAAAATAAAGCCTGATTGAAATCATGTTAGAGCTCTGAGAACATGACCTGTTGGCATTTTAAATCAGGAAGCGTGTTCTGAATTGCTCTCATTGGGGCGAGGCTTGGCCCTGGGCCCGCATGCTCCAGGGCCATCCCTGTTGCTCAGCTGACCTCACGTTCATGGAAAGCTTTTGCTTTTGAATTGCGCCCTGTTGTTAATCATTGCCATAAAAATTGGCCGATTCAATGAGTACTTTAGGGATATTTCTCAAAAAGTTCCATTTTCCATTTTTATTCCTAAATCAGTTGACTTTCCTACAGATTTTAGACTTTATACGTGTGATACAGTGAGCATTTGGGAGAAAGTAAACCTTTACCTAAATGATAGTCTTGTAGCTTAGAAAGTAAATGGACATTTTAAAAATGTGTGTTAGCTTTTCTAATGCAACTGAATATTAAATAAATAATAGGGTATATTCAGTCATACCTTAGGGTCCACGTGGATATCAACAGGCCTAACCCAAAGTGAAGGGTACTAGCAGCTGCTGGATACACTAAGCCAGTTCCGCTTGGTTGAATTAGTAGACATAGGACAGTGATCCGTCCAGCAAAAATGACTCTTTACTGTGCCAGTCCGAGTTCCCACACTACTTCACTGAAGACGTCTAGAAGTGTTCTGATTTCTCACTAAGCAGTGTCATAGCACCCCAAGGTGGGAAGGGTGGTTATAAGAGCTCTTTAAGCTCAACTTCACAGAGCTCCTCTTCTCCTTGGTCCAGCCCTTGAGCTTTTATTCAGCCACATTTCAGCCGGATGTCATACTGAAGGGCCTCAGAGCATGCCTCACGCCTGTTTTGCAGTTCTCTTCGCCATGACTATCAGGATAGGTTGGGCTATGCTGCAGTAAAAAACAACCTCAAAATGTGTGGGTTAAAATAAAAGTTTACTTCCGTCTCATGTAAAATCCACTCTGGGTTTGCACGCTGCTCCGGAGAAGCTGTCCACAAGCCAGCTCAGTACCCCAGGTTCCCTCGATCTCGAGGCACCACCGTAGCCACACGAGTCTCCCCGGTTGCTAGGGAAAGGGAAGAGGGGCCTGGAGGACCAGGCATCTGTAGTCGCAGGCTTCGCTCCGGAAGTGACACTCATTTCTTCTACTCACATTTGATTTGCCAGAACTGCTCGCGTGGTTACCTAACTTCAAAAAGGGTAAAGAAACATCAGCCTGCTGTATCCACAGGTAGGACATTGGCAAGAATCTGCCATTCTGAATAAAATGGTCAGCATTGCCAGAGATATATATGTTTCTAGAGTGATATTTAGTGACAGCTCATAGTAGATGTTTCGGAGGTACTGTCTTTCCAGGTCATGGAACCAGGGTAACTGTCAAGACAGGGCCCAGGACATCCGCCAGGCAGTTGCACTTATTGTAAACCATGTCACCAGGAGCGGGTTCGCCTCCGTGACCTCTGGTTTCTCCATGTGCCGTGGCCCTCACTTCGGCCACAGGAAGTCTGAAGGCTAAGTAATCGTGTGGTGCCTGGGACGGTGCCTGACTTGTAAGTGATCCCAGGGGGCAGACGTTATTTTTCCTGTTCGGGTAACATTTAGAGTCTTACTCTGTTTCCGTTTATTAAGAAGCTGCATTCCCAGGTTCTTCAAACCTATCGGTGGTGCTGTAGGCATTGACACGTCCGAAGGCGGTCCCGTCCTCAGGCCCACGGAGCTCTCGCCGTGGTTCTGATCCCAGCCCTGGGGCGAGCAGCGCACCTGCAAGCGGCAGAGACGCTGTAAAACTTGGAGCTTTTCATTCCAGTGGCTGCCCATTTATTAGAATCAATGATGGAAGGGTTTTCTTAATTAAATTGGGGACTTTTCCTGCAGCTTTTTACAATTTTGCAGCACACCACATATCAGACCAAAAGTTTTCACGCTCTCTTTCCCGTCAGGACAGGCGTGCTCAATGTGCGGCACACCCCATGTTGCGCTCCGGGCGTCCGGGCCTTTCAGGAAGCTGCTGGAATGTGAATGAGAGTGGCATTATTAGAGGTGCAGTCCTGAATCGTTCTACTATCTGAAAAGTCGATGGTATCCAGTCTTCAGGATGTGCAGACTAGGGGCAAACTTCCAGTGGTCGTGACATTCCCTGTGAGAACTGCTGCCTTGGATGTCGGTACCTTCTGATGATTTAGAACCCAGAGTTTTTGGACAGGAACACTGGCGCTCTAAGGAAGCTGTTGTTGGGGCCACAGGCTCAGTGCTGAGGGTGTGCCGGCGTCTCTACGGAGAGCGGCCCTGGCCGTGCGCAGCGCGCAGCAGTGCCGCTCCACAGGGTAGCCCGTGGTCCACGGCCTTGGGGGCATCCTCCTTGCTAAGAGGGGAGGGAACTGACCCCAGAGTTTAGAAAATGCCTCGGAATAAAGCTGACTTGCTGGATGGAGACGCGAGTTCCCAGCATGCCCCATCTGCACCAGACTTTTGGGGTACAGAGTAGGGGATGATTCTGTGGCAGTGGCTGTGATTGTTATCTGGGAATGCCGTGCATTTATAACCAGGTTTGCCAAAATGTACGCAGGCCCTGAATCTCTTCAAGCACACTTTTCAGCAGGGGGTGTTCTGTGGGCCTGCGAGAAGAGTATCACTGATAAGACCAACACCTTCCCTGAACTGCGTATCAGAAATTGATATAGGTGAACAAACCAAAGGTTTTCCTCTACTATGCATGTGATATAAATAACATAAGCTTTAAAACCTTCTATGGAGCCCCATTGTTTAAAGCAACTTAAATGCAGGCTCTGGGTTTCCATTTCCACTGCTGCCAAATTAAAGAAGAGGGCTAAATGGCGTTCTTTATCCCACTTGCCTCCCTCCCTTTACCTCGCTCTGAAGCCCATCTGTTCCTGGTGGGCTATTTTTGAGATACGATTCCTTCT
>CM052541.1:184678188-184728429 GCA_028533065.1 Trachops cirrhosus | reverse complement strand
CTGATGGTTTGGCTCTTCCCTTCTTTTAACATTTGATGACGGACCTTTTCCTTCTTTTAGATGAAAGACTTTCGAAGTAAAATGCAATCCATATTTCCAGCAATTCCCAAGAACTCCAAATCTGCTGTTGAGTGGGAGGAAGCCCTGAAATCCAAATGAGACGAGCGTGGTGGATGAATCCCCAGACGACTGAGTACAGAAAGGACACCCACAGCGAAGGGGCCCGGTGATCCGTCCGCAGGAAGACATGCAGATTACTGCCTGGACCCACGGGGTGGACGGCGCTCGGTGTGTTCAACGTCTTTCACGTTCTGTGCTCCCACGTGAGTGTGTGTGTGTGTGTGGTGTTGGGGGAGGACGAAGTTTTCCCGAAGTTCAGAAGACTCGTTAAAAATAACGACACAGACCACTTGTCTATGTGGAGGAGGTCCCCAGGGAATCACTTCTGTGTACGACTGCGACGGTCGAAGCTGAGTTTTGTGCCTGATGGAAAATCTTTGTAACAGACTCCTCCCAGCAGCAGTACCTCAATGTGTCTGATTAAATGAGTTTCAACAGTCTTGTTGTCCCTCTGTGACTGCGGAACGTGGGGGACTCGCTCCCACTGGGCAGACCCGACGTGACGGGCTAACAGGGAGAGCCTGGACGTGGGCGGGACGGGGCGCTGAGTGAGCGCTGGGGTTCGCACGAGCTAGTGGTGCGCCCGATGGCCTCGCCTTCCGTCCTGTAAGTTCCGAGACAAGAAGCCAGTAACAGGCTATGAGAACTTGAAAAGGCACAGCTGTGCTAAAATAAGGATAATGATGTCATGGGTATAAAATGGGTATTTTTGAGAAATGGGTTCCTAAATATTAATTGACAGTTTGTAGTGTTGTCAATGTAAAAATAACCCAGTTATCACCTATCTTAACAAGTATTTTTACCTGGAAAGTCACCTGAAATTGTCTCAGTATTTAGTACCGCCTTGCTGATAAAACTGGTAAATTCTTATGTACACACTCAACCCTTTTCTGTCCTCCATGAGCTCACACAGAAAACAGAATAATGCCTAATTGCAATGAATTATTTTTACTGGAGATTTAAAATTTTTAAAGGAAAATAATATGTCAGTATGTCCAGAAGAATAACCTCTGGTTAAATATCAATTGTGCAATTTCTTTATCATTGCTCAGGCCCTAATTAGCAATCGGGTTTAATAAGGTATATTTGAAATTAATCTGTTATAATGAAACCTTTTAATTGTAAGAAAACATTTTAAGTGAAATGTCAAGTGCACAACATAACACTTTTCTCTGGACCACTTTACCCGTAAAACTGCTGTATTATTAATTCAGTGGGCGTCACGAGCCCCCGGGACTCACATGTAACCTGTCGACATTCCCAGACTAAACAGAAAAAATGTGTGAAGTTGGTCAGGGTGTGTGGAGTAGCAAAAGCTCTTCACCCATCTTCATTTTTAACTAAATCCCAGCTGGGAAAGCACAACTCCTGGGGAGTTTCCGCGGTGGGGTCTGACACGGCCCCCGACTCAGAGGGCAGGGGCGGCCGCGGGTTTCTTGAGCGAAGGCACTGCCTCACGAGGCCCGCCCTGGGCGGCCACCGGCCTGGGTACTTTTCCTTTTCTGCACCTGTCCACCAAATCTTAAAAGCTTGCGTGGGGGCCCTAACTGGGCTCAGTCACGCACACTGTACATACTGTCTCAACGCTGCCTTTCTGTCTCGGGGCTGTGTCCTTGCAGTCATTTCTGGGAGCCAGGAGGACAAGAATTCCAGGGGTGGGGCGGGGCGGGGAACCTCCGATTGCCAGGGTCCAGCTCGCAGGTCAGCCGTCTCCTCGCTGACCTCCCTCAGCGCTCGGCGTAGAGTGAAACGAGGGAGAGGACAGCTGGGACCAAGTGGACCGGGTTCATGCCCACGTTATTAGCGGGAGTCCGGGTTACCCTGACAGATGCAATGCGGGCCACCTACCACTGTTTACAGCTACAGTCCAGGTGTTTATTTTTCTCAGAATGGAGAGTAGCTATTGGTTTTTTTTAAAGCCCTCCACTGGATAGGGGAAAGTGAGAATTTCTAGCTTATCTGAGATAATAAAAGGGAAAATCATTACTAATCTTGATTCTATGTAATAGATTCCTGCCATGTAAGCTCCTTAAGGGCAGGGACTCCTCTCAGGGCCGTAAAAACCTGTGGCAAGAGGGAGCCAGGGGTGGTGGTTGTGCACTCTGTCCCCACAGGGTGGCGGCGGGGGGAGGCCTGAGTACAGACGGAATGGCTGGCCTAATGTTACAAACCCTTCCCACATCTATCGACCCCCCCACCCCCGACCTGAGGGATGGCAGGGGTCACAGAAGAGTGATCGAGAGTCACTTGCTGGGAAGTTTGATGGGGGCAGAGTTCCTAGAACAGGTACCAAGCATAGATAGGTTCTGGTTGCGTTTTAAAAGCAAAAATGAAGTAACAAAGATGAAAATTAAGAGGCAAACAATCAGTGTGACTGAAGTGGTATTTGTCTGCACTCAGAACTCAGATATGAGAAGATTTAGTCATTTGTCTATTCCTTTTATACCAGAGGCATATTGTTAAATTGGTTAATGGAAAGGAAAAATGTTTAACAGATAATGTTATTCTTTATGTGAAGTACCATCTGTGTATTGAGTTCTGAATGTTCCTGGCTATGGAAGAGAGGAAATGTTATGGAATTTCGAGTTTGCCTTCTTTGCTGTCTTTATCTTGGGTAGAGTATGACAAACATAATCACATTTATCTCCTGGAGCATAAAGAGTTTTAATCACCCTATTAACCAGGATGACATTTTTCACAGACTTAAAAAGGAATAGAACAGACATTATCTCCCCATAAGCAATCCATTTCATGGAGGCTGAACACTAGAAACTTTTCAAAGGCTGGATAACGCAAGCCATTTTCATTCCACGGGTAAGCCGACATTAAGGCCGCTTTCAGTGAGAATGTCGCTTACACCAGTTGAGCGTTAAGCTTTATATTTAGAATCCCAGCCCCCCAAAGAGCCGTTAGAGACAGCAAGATACAGAAAATGCGGTGGGCAGAGAAGGGGTGACTTTTGAGGCCTCGAGATTTAAGTAAGAAAAAAAACATATATTCTCATAAGTTATTGCTGTCCTGTAAAAATGGACCTGTGGGCTGCTGTTATTTTCAGAGCCGAGAAACCGTGGGTGCTGAGTGACCTGGGAATGAAAACAGGGCCCGGGCACTGCCTCGGAAGATGCCTCGCAGCCTGTCTACAAGAGACGGGAGTCTGATGGCAGGGGGGCCCGCAGCCTCCTGTCATCAGTCTGATGACAGCTTCCGCGGGCCCAGGAAGCTGAGAGGTGGCTGCAGGCGACCTTCCCTGTGTCTCGCTGGCCCTGGCTGGCCGGTGAGGAAACCTTTCTTCACCTGTTCGGTCAAAAGGTGGCACCTGCCCTGGCTGGTGTGGCTCAGTGGACTGAGTGCCGGCCTCTGAACTGAAGAGTCACCAGTTCAATTCCCAGTCAAGGCACATGACTGGGTTGTGGGCCAGGTCCCCAGATGGGGGTGCGCGAGAGGCAACTGATAGATGTTTCTCTCTATTTCTTCCCCACTCTCTAAAAATAAATAAATAAAATCTTTTTTTAAAAAAAGGTGGTGCCTAATCTTGCCTGTTGTACATTTTGCTTAGTTTCATGGGTAGTAAGGGACTCAACGTGCAAATTAATTGTTGCAACCTAAGGGGGAAAATATAAGAAATTAAGGTGGGGGGAGTCCATGGGGACAAAAGTAATTAAAATCCACTATTTAGCTATTTCACTTGGGGCAAAATTTAATCTCCCAGGTTTGGTTCATGGAGAATGTTGTCTATTTCACCTCATTTTCATGTGTTATCTCTAAAAGTAAAACAAAAACAAGTACAATAACTAAGTAGAAATGAAAATCACCTAGGTAAAATTAAAAATTTTTTTCCAAATAAATTTCTCATGAAAGGTAGCAGAATACACATTATTATAGTATTTTATCATGTTCAAGTGAGATTTTTTTTCCTTTCTGCCAAGAGTCACGGAATCTTTCAGGCGTTTGGATCTCTACTGTCGTTTCCAGGATTAATTACCAAAGGCTGTGATTTTGTGAGTCCAGGAAAGAATAGTGTCTCTTGCAAACAGTGACATTCATCGGTAACAATGAGTGGGCCGTTGGCCAATTTTGTCTGATGGCAGGTGACTCAGTTTTGGAGAGAATTAGAAATTTGGTCACCAAGAGGCACGTATGTTTAATTTCCACTTTCGTCCCCAAGCATTAGCAGAGTGATTTGGGCCGGACCCTTTGCTTCATCATTTGGCGAGGCATGATCACTTAGTAAAAAAGAAAACAATAGTAAAAACTGGGATGGTGTATACATGTTCTTAACAGCAGACGGGAAAAGCCATCCTTCACGGGCTCCTAGACTCAGTCTGCCAAACGGGAAGCTCGGCGCGTTCGTGGGGCACCCGCTCCCTGCTCCTCTGAAAATGCTCCCAAATCACCTTCACGCTGCCCCTCGAGCCCGTGCTCAGAGCGGGGCTTTGGGTCCGCAGCCGGACCCCGACAACCCACGGGGCACACCCAGGGCTGCCGGCCGTAGACCCGGGTCTCCAGCACGCACTCGTGACCCCCTGTCTGAAAGGAACACGTTGACAGAACTGAGTGTAAGTGAAAGCTTGAACCTGCCAGTTCTTGCTGAGTTGTGCCGAACTCTGCAAAGCCCCTTTGCTCCGCCCCCCGGGTGATGAGCACGTGCTAATCTTTATTTATTGCTATTGGTTGTCTACTCCACCTGCCTCTGTTGCAGGGCCTAAATCCCTGTTTCCTGCTCCCAGCAAAGCCCAAATGGTAGCCAGCCTCCCCTGGAAACCTGGCGGGGCATCCACCAGCAGGGGCCATTGCCGCCCCGGCCCCTCGGCCCGGGTCCTCCCATGTCCCTTCACTCCGCAGTGGCTCGGCTTCTTAGACCCCTTCCAGCTGGGACAGAGGTTACAAAGTCAGGAAAACTCCAGTGTAGCGAATCTCTCGCAAAGCCAAAATAAGACCTCTCGTCAAAGACAAGAGTGATCAAGGAAGCCCTTTGCTCTGAGCTTGCTCGAGGGCCAGCCCTGATCCTCTTTTGATCGGTTTTATTACAAATAATGGTCGTACAATATCTGTGGGAAGAGCACACCATCAAGTCTGCTAGCTGACTCCCCTTTTCGGAGGGAGACTTGGCCAACACAGTAAGTGACAAAGGCGGTTCCACCTGGCCGTCGAGGACACGTGGAGGTCACTGCCGCGTCCAGGCTTCTGCAGAGCTGGAGGGGCATGCCACTCCCACCTGCAGGATGGGGCTCTGGCTGAACAAGTCTCCCACCCAAAGGTGATCCCTCGGGACCCATCCGAATGGGACGTGTCTGATATATCTACAAATAATGCGTTGAGGTGGGATTCACGTTCTTCACAGGAGTGCCTTTGCTCTAACTTCTCAATATTTCAAATCTTAGTGAAGAAGCAGGAGTGAGGGCTGGATTAAAAACAGGATCAGGAGAGACCCCAGAGAAGCACCAACATCCCTGAGTGAAGCGGCCATTCACCCTTGCATGGTTGAAGGTTCAGGACTAAGTCCATAATAAGCCCATTAGTAAATATAGGGAGGGAGGAAGAGAGGAAGGGAGGAAAAGAAGGAAGGAGATAGGGAAAGAAGGAAACAAAGAGGAAGGAAGGGGGAAGGAGGGCAGGAGTAGGGAGGAAGAGGAAGAAGGTGGAGAAGGACTTCCTCATGGGGCCAGGGCCCACGTGTCCAAGACCACCTATCCAGCTCCTGGTGAAACCTCTTGCCCACGTGACTGCATTTACCTCGATCACCAAAACGCAAAATAAAAATTGCATCGGAATGATGAAAATTTGTGTCTGAGGTGGGTTCTGGACTCTCACAGGGGTTTCTACGTCCCAGTCCTATCACCAGATAGTCCAAAGATTAAAAATTAAAAGCAAGATTGTAATGCATCCACCAACTCTAACCTACTGAGCAGGAAGAAACAGATAGAATGAAGATCCACAGTGAAGATCCAAGTTCACTCAGGGTGACCTTGTGTTTCGCCAAGGAGAAGGGGGTAGTCTTGCTGAGGAGGACCTGGCCAGGCTCCCAGATGGGGGAGCATTCTCTAAAACCGGAAGACAAAAAAAAACACTTCTCACTTTGAGAAGCTTCACTCTCCTTCCATTGGCTGCACTGGCGATACCGTAAAGGAGTAAGGCTCCTTCCTCACCTCTGAGGGTGGAGAGTTCTCGTCTGCAGCCCGAGAACCCAAGTTGTTCTACTCTGCGAAGGGAACAGTAGGAGGGGCCCACAGGACACTGAGCTGTTCACTGGAGAACGGAGAAACCAACCCACCATCCACGTCCCTGTGAACCTGATGTGCCCTAGAAAGAAGTCCAATAATTCCACCTAATCTACCCAATTTGTGCCTTTGATGGAAGCTTCAGCATTAAATCTTACTTTTCCACTAGTCACTAAATTATTTTGAGCAGAGAGCCATCACACATTAATTACTTAGCATGACAAACCCTCAGGTCAGTTGGTTTCCCTGGGCCGTGTCTGCCGGGAGACAGCGGGAGTTATTAGCAGAGCTCGGGCTGGCGGGTTAACATCATGCCTTCCGGTACCAATGCGCGATGCCACGCTCCGTGCCTGGACCGCAAGAACTAGAATTAAAACCAGCTCTCCTTCAATACACAACCGGCTGAGAGTCTCACGGGCCCCGACCCATCCGATTGCGTGCAACGACTTTATTCTCTGTGGCTCCAAACTTCTAACTCACCTGCTCCTGGTGGCTGCTCGGCGGCCCCAGAGCCACGCACCCGATGCTGGCCACTGGTCATGTCCGTCCGAAGGCGGTCAGCGACAGTGCAGGCTGGAGGCAGACAGCGAGGACAGCGATCGATCCCTGAATTGAGTGGAGTCCCAGGAGGCCTGGGTGTGTTTGGTCAGCCCCAGAAAATATACTACCATCACCTGGTAACTTCGGGCGCACCCTGGCTAAACACGGGGCGCCTCCAGTGGGGCCCGGGGCACGCATGCTTCCCACCCTGAGCTGCCCCCTCCTCTCCACTTCCCTCCTTGTTCTGTTCTGAGGTCACCAGAAGGTGATGCCACACCTCCCTCTTGACCTCCATCTCCTTATCTTCCAGGTCCTCCCCCACCCCTCCAGTCCCCACTCTGGGAACACCTGGAAAAGCCAGACATGACCCTGTTTGTAAGCTAAGGATCACTTCCTCCAACCTGGGGGAAGTCTTTCCAACTTCTTAGCTGGCAGAAGGTCAAGGCCAGGATTGGGGGTCCTTGGGTTTGGATGCTCCGCACCACCCCCTCGGAAGCCTCTGCAGGGGTCCAGACAGGGCTGACCGGTGTGGTCCCTGCCCGGGATCAGCCCCAGCTCTCCAAGAGGAGTCCCAGGTGAGCAGCCCACGGGCAGGGTACATTAGCCTCAGCGTTTTCTTTTTTCTTTCAGCACGAGGACGTGTTAATGAGTGATTCTGCAAGCCTCTCTTCCTGCTCTGGGGTCCCCCAGCCCATGAGCTCAGCCCATGCCCCCTTCAACGTTAGGGACGTCCTCCTTGGCCGCGGGGTGGTCATCTCCCAAACCTCATCCTTGCTCATAGTGGGTTATTAAGAGTCTGTATTTGGTACCACAATGCAGCAATAAACACTTGCAGCTGAAACTCCTTTATGACAAACCCCATTACACACATTTTAAAATTCTTCACAATCACACTGCACCCACGTAACCAGGCTGCCCTCCCCGAGAGGGTTTCAGGGGGGCCGCTGGTGGGGACGGCGGGGGGATCTGATTCCCTTAACGGATCCTCCCCCACCTGGGCCACCCTGCAAGCCTTCTCTAGCCGCCCACCCTTAACCCCAAACCTGGCCCCTCCACTTACGGCTGGATGCCTTGGGGCAAATGACCCGTGCAGGCCCACAGTCTCCATCTCTCGAGTGGGCACAAGAAGAACTCCCCCATCACCACGTTGCTGACAGGGCTAATTAACCATGTGCAGTGCTCAACACAGCGGCCAGCTCTTGGGATCCCCCCAGCCCGAGCCCCGAGCTCCGGACTTCCTGGGTTCGATGTTAGTTGGTTCACACTGAATAACACCCGAACGCACCTCCTACCACACACTCCACCCACCCCTTCCGGGCACGTTCCTCCCAATGCGGGCCTCCACGTGTTGCCCAGCAGGTGGGAGCGCCCTCCAGCCAGGGCTCCAGAGGCCTCGCCTGCTGGTGAGTCAGGCATCACTGGGGGACAGTCCCCACCTCTACCGTTGAAGCACACCTCCGAGCACTCAGGGACTCTGGGCATCTGAAGGGGGTCAGGGGAAGGCTCGGGTGCCCCAAATTGGGCTGAGTGGGGCTCATTGGTTCCCCCAGTGGGGAAAGGAGGTCCCGCACCTCCAGCGCTCCGCCTGGGCCTGCGGTTCTCAGACCTCAGCCTGAACCAGAGTCACCCCAGAGCTGGTGAGAACGCCGGTCCTGGCCCCAGCCACAGCCCCCAGTTCAGTGGTCTGGGGTGGGGCCCGAGAATGTGCATTCCTACGAAGTTCCAGGGATGCTGACGCTGCTGGTCCAGGGACAAACGCCAAACGTTAGAGAGGATACAGAGCCTGAGGGAACCTCTCAGAAACGAGTGGTGACGACTTCGGAGTGCCCGTCGGTCTCAGTCCCCGAGTTGTTGTTTACGCTGCAGCTGGGAGGGAGACAAGCTCAGAGATGATGTCTGCCAGCCCAGATGGCCGCTTGGACGGTGACCCGAGAGCAGAGGAAGTGTGGACGAGAACCCCTCCCCACAGGTCTTGTCTGAGAGAATGACCTGGGAGGGGCAGGAGATGGAGAGCCTTTGGCGGCGGAGGGTGGTGGAGCTGGGGGGAGGGGCAGGGGAAGGCAGGCTTGGGGGGAGGCCGGGAGCCCGAGGCCAGGCCAGCCAGCCGGTGGACGGGGCAGGAGAGCGACGTGAGCCCATCTATAAAAGGCCTTGGCTGCGGAGAAGGTGGGATTTTGCTCTCAAGGAGTGGGAAGCCCGTGGAGTTCTGAGCTTGTGACCTCATGAAATTGACCTTTCAATCACTCATTCATGCATCTGCAGCACAGGTAGTAAGTGCCCGGAATGGTGATCATCAGAGCCCCCCTTTAAGCACTCCCAGTTACTGAGGTGGGGGAGGGGAGGGCATTTTGACTAAGAGAATGGACTAGAACAGGGTTGTCAAACTCATTTTCACCAAGGGCCACATCAGCCTCGCAGTTGCCTTCAAAGGGCCGAATGTAATTTCAACTCCTTAACAGTTAAGGAGTAGTTACATTTATACATACAGTCCTAAAATTATTTCAGGGACCATGGCCAGCCTGGTGGGGCACCTGCTTCAGGTGGCCAGCAGGAGGCGGCAGAGCCCAAGCCGGAAAGACCAGAGAGCACAGAGCCCCGCCCTCCTCAGGCCTGGGAGCAGCCAGGCGTGGATGGTGGGCTGCGCTTAATAGGCCTCCTTGGCGTTGACTTTTCCCTTTTTAAAAGAGAGAAACCGCAAGCCAAGGGCATAGCTGTAACTGAGCTGGCCCTGGTGACGTCTCTCGAGGGTGAGATGTTTGAACCACGAGGCGGCTCTGGACAGCAGCGCAGCATCCACCCGGGACCACTCTCAGGTCCTGGTGTCACGGCATCTCCCTGTTCACAAACAGCATTAGAGCAGCGGGGACTCGCTCTGGTTCAGGGGAGGCAGGGTCAGCTCCTGCTGGTGGCAGCACCTCAGGGCCCCTCTGGGGACTTCCCGGCGCTGAGCACAGGGTCTGACCCGAATCCCGGGGCTCCACCGGGAGGAAGAATTAGAGGAGACCCCCTTAGGGAGGAACAGCCACGGCTTCGAAAAGACAAGCCTGGTTTCATTGTGCTTGTCTTTATTTCTTCACAGAGGTTACAAATTGAAGGCAGGCTCCCCCACCAGCAAAAGTTTATGACTTGCTTTATGTCTATCCTCGCTTTATCATGGTGCTCTGGAATTGGACTTGCAATATGTCCAAGGCGTGCCTGTGACAATAACAGTGGCCCCTGACCCAGCCCTGACTTCACCTGGCACCTCAGCGGCCGACAGTCCAAGTGCCCCTGGCACCCCACTATCCGTCCCTTGCCACGTGTGGGGCCCAGGGGTATGAACAGAAGCAGCAGGCCTCTCCGGAGAAGAAGGACCACGGAGAAGTCCAGGGCCAGGCAGGTCCCCTGGGCCCCACTCGCGCCCCCATCCGTGCCCAGGCCTCCTACAGCAGCAGTGCCCCGTGCCCTGCTCTCCCTGCCCACCTGGCCTCGGGCTGTGGAGCTGGGCCGCCCTCACCACACTGAAGTCCCCTGCAGGGCTAACACGCTGCTTGTGACTCTATTTTCTTTCCTCCGATAATGACACTTCAGCAAGGCTTCGTGTCCCATCCTTGCTTTAGCCACCAGAAAGCCGGGCTTCAAGTTAAGCCTTGAGTCACAATAATTTTGTCACCTTTGCTCCCTCCTCCTTCTGCATGAGTTTTCAATTTCCTACTCCCATTTTAGCAACCCTGTTGTGCACGACTTTTATTGGAAGCTGCCTCTCATCCTTTTCAGAAGCTGACAGGGTGTGTATTATAAATAGAAGTAAATACCACCGAACTCTCTGCATTGTCGCTGTCTTATTTCTGGAGTTATCTCAAGTCCCGACTTGGCGTTTGTGGTCAATTCAGCACAAAACATTTTATGCACCGGCACGTTTTAAAAATTCTGTTTCTGTAAAGGATGCCGGTGGCTGTAATCCCGGACTCACAACCGAAAACTTTCAAGGGAAACATCTGTAAACACTGTTACTTTAAGCAGTGGCTGTCTGCAACCCCTCACTTCAGCCTTCACAGGTGTTGTTTAAAATTGGGGGATTATTCTCAGCTAGCGGGGAGGAGCGGGCGCAAGACGCAAGACGTTGGGAAAGCGAAGCCGCCGCTGCTCAGAGGAGCACAGCCGTGGGGAAGTCACGCTTTAGGAAAGACTCAGGTGTCACTGCCTTTCTCTGTCTTTACATTTGTTTTTCTAGGAGGCACTGCCACTTATAAAAACTGAGGAAGAATAATTTGGCTGTTTTTGCGTGTAGCCTTCCTCCCCATTGCCTTTTCTCATTGGTAAGATTCCATCCAAGTTGTATACGCATCTAGGTTAAAGAACAAGTATTTCCACTAGTTTGTTTTCGGAGTCCTTGCTTTCCTTCCCGTCTGTCCCAAAGCGCGTATTTTCACTTCCTGTAGCTGGGGTGTGTGTGTGTGAGTGTGAGTGCACGTGCGTGCATGCCTTTGTACCTAATTTTATCTTGTGTTTTTTACCTTTGATTTTCCAGGTTGGGCACACTTCTCACAAGAGACTGAAAACTTCGTTCTTCCTCACCCTATTCCCAGGGCAAACCCTTTCCATTTCACTTTTCAACACAACTTAATTGTGACGTTGGCTGAACCAATATTCAGTGTCTAAAATGTAATGACTGTGACAGATTAAGAAGTATGTATGTTTGGTCTCCGCCTCTGGTTCCTGACAGAGAACTCCTACGACCCTGCTAATTGCCTGTGGGGGTGCCAGGAGCGTGTTTTATTTTAATACAATTGACCCTTGAACAACACAGTGGGGGTTGGGGTACCAACCCCACACAGTTGAAAATCCACGTTTGACTTTTGACTCCCGAGAAACTGGCCTATAGTAGGCTCTTAGCATTGCGGATTCAACCAGGTGCAGATCGAAAACAGTATTTTCAATCCCAGGTTGGGAATCTGCTGTTGGAAATTCGAAAACAGTGTTCTGTCCACCGTTGGTTGAACCCCTGGATGTGAAACCCACAGAGACAAAGGGTGGGCAGTATTTATCGGGGGGGGGGGGTGTATAAGTGGACCTGAGCTGCTCAAACCCATGTTGTTGAGGGATCGATGGCACAGCGTCGTTCGTTTTCTTTCTGCCACCAGAGGGACCAATGTGCAGCTTCTGGGGAGCTGGACCCACGTGTTGCTCCTCTGCCTCCCGCCCCCTCGCCCCGTTCCCCACACTCAGCACACAGGTGCTTGGCAAACGTCCCCATCCCGGGGACCCGCGGGGACGCGGAGGCCAGCCTCGCGCACTCTCCTCTGACGCACCACGAGGCCCTTCCCTTCTGAGATCAGTCTACGCTCGCACACGTGCCTGACCCGGCCCGGCCCTCCCAGGTTTCCGTGTCCTTTGGGACCGGCTGGTTTCCGGCCGCACCGGGCGGTGGGGCCGACCGGAGGCTGCAATTCGCGCTTCGCCCAGCAGAGGGCGGCGGAGCCCGGGCCGCGCGGGCGTCTGTGCGGGACCGAACGGAGGACAGGTCGCGGCGCAGCCGGCAGAGTCTGTGCGGCGTCCCGCGTGGGGCTCGGCCCTCCCGGCGTCTAGGTCCGCCCGCGCCGGGTGGGGCGGCAGAATCACGACTGTCCGTTTCGAGACGCAGTCCCCGCGGCGCAGGCTCACTGTAGTAGGGTGCAGGCGCCCACCGTGGCAGTCTCTCCGCAAAATGGGTCCTTGCCCAGAGACTGTCCCCAGAGTCGCTTTCTTTCCTTCTTCAGCCTCCAACACCTAGACCCAGCCCTTCCCGGGCTCCTGGGCACCCACACGACACCTTTCAGATCCCCGCTGGCACCGCGCCCCACACGTGTGCTCACAGCCACGTGGTCTATCCCCCTCCGTCCTGCCCCAGGCGCGGGAGGCTGAGAAACCCCGTAAGTTTCTAGACCTGCAGGGTGTGTGTCCCCCTGAACAAGGCCCCCAGGCTGCCCCCCACCCAGTGCACCCGCCACTTGAGGGGTGCAGGGCGCTGTCTGAACTCCGTATCCACAGGCTCCCCAAGTCTAGACCCACGCACAGGGGCCTGCCCCCACAACCGCGGGGTGCAGACACGCCCATCCCTCTTACAGCCTCTTTGCCCCGAACGGTGTTTACAGTAGCAGTTGGGGTTTTCTTATTTGGGTGACTGTTTTCCCTTACCAGTAACTGCATGTTCCAGGTACAAAAATGAGAAAACATAAATAAGCAGCTGAAGGAGAAAAGTTACCTGGAATGCCAGCTTCCGCCAGTAACCACGTTAACACCTTGGTGAATCTACCACCGCCGCTCCTCCTCTGCTCGTGCGTGTGGGTGGAGGCACATGTGTGTTATTTTCCCGAAATGGGGTCACACACTTCATGCTGGGAGAAGTCTCCAGAAGGCGGTGGAATGCGCACCAGGATTGGACAGCGTGGTCAGCCTTGGCGGGGAGAGCCGGGGGCCACCCTGCACACCCGCGGCCCCAGGCTGCGCCTGGAGGAGGGCTGTCCCTGCCAGGCAGCAGGGGCGCCTGGCACCTGTCCCACGGCTGGTGCTGCCCTCGCCCTCTGTCACTCCGTCTGTGAGGTCTCATCCAGCTTCAGGTGCAGGGGCTTCAGTTTGACTTGCTGAAGGGCACTTGGTAGAACACTCCATTCCGGTCCCTGGCCTCTCCTCCCTCCCTCTCACCTCTGAGTGGAAACAGGTCTGCCCTTCGTGGAGTGGCTCTTCTTTCTCGTGTGACTTTAGATCCAAGGAGGGCAAACCGCCTTGATGCCGGCACAGGAAGGCGCACCTTTCTCCCTCTCTCCCTTGAGACAGGGGCTGGGGCTCCACCAGGTCAGTGGTCTCAAAGGGTGGGGGTTGAGGGCCGTGGCTCTGTGCCCCAGGGGACACTTGGCCATGTCTGGAGACATCTTTGATCGTCATGGCTGGGGCACTGGTCCTCAAGTGTAGTGGCTGGAAGCCAGATGCTGCTGACCGCCCGGTAACACCCAGGACAGCCTCCAGAAGTAAAGGATAAGCCACCCCAAATGTCACCAGGGCCAAGACTGAGGACTCCTGCTCCATCAATTGGGGCTCAAGAACCTCCCAGCCTTGGCTGGTGTGCAGCATGGCCGACGGGTCAGGGCCTGAACTGGTCACTCCTCAGTCAGCTGGGACATGAAAGGGACAAGGAAGGGCAAGGGGTTGAAAGACCCGTCAGCTGAAGTGGGAGGAGCCGGCGATGGGGGGGCAGGCGGGGCTGGGGGCAGGGAGGGCAATAATTGGGTAGTCGGAGTGCCCTATGCTGTTTTATTCTGTTTCATCACATGTGGATTCTGATCGTTTTTTAAGGTTTTCGGGGAAGAGGTGACTTGTTTGAGTCTTTTCTTTCAGGGTGCCTTTCCCAGAGCGTCGGAGCTCAGAGCAACCTGACAGATTTCTCACCCAGCCCTCGAGTTTTCCAGGCGGGAAGCGGGGCCCCGATGGAGGTGCACTCAAAGCCGAGTGCCTCGGTTTCCTAAATTACAAGTCCTGGCGTCTGCCTTTGCCGGGTACCACCTGTGCCTCGGGCACTTTCACACAGGTTCTCCGCATGACTCACAGCAGCCCCAGGAAGGAAGCATCGCTCAACCACTTCACAGGTGAGGCCACGGAGGGACGCAGACGCCAGGTGCCAGGCCCACACAGCCAGCGTGGAGGAGGAGGCCAGCCCAGGTTTCTCTTGTCCTAACCCAGTGCAGGCTGCGGCCTCGGGGCTTGGCCGCCCATTAGAATCGCCTGACGCCAGGTCACACACACTCCCAGACACTCGGATTCAATCGGTCTGGGTGTGTTCTGGGGACAGATTGGCAGAGCTCCAAGGAGAGTCCCTTTGCCGCGGTTAGAGACCCCCGAGCACACCTGTCTGGCCCACACTGAATGACTGAGGTTAATGTCACAGATGTGACTCGGGGCAGGGGAGATTGAGACCTTTGAATATCTTCTTGATAGCAAGCCCGTGTTTTGTGTGTCTAGGACCATCAGGATTGGCTTCAAGTGAGATTTCTCTTTCCAGCTGAATATCCAGGTCCCCAAACTCGGTCGATGTGAGACCTGCATTTTCCGGTTTCTCTTTCCTCCTTGGGTGTCTGGAGACTGGAAATAACAGCTTTCCCCGTGCGTAGGCAAGGGCCACAGGGATCCCAGATCTGTGTGGGCGACGGGAGGGAGCCCATCCCTGGCCTGCAGGGTACCAGCGCCCTATCTTCCAGGGCCGTTCGCATTTTTAGCAGAAACTGGAAGATGGAAGGGCCTTCGGGACAGGAACGTATCAGAAGGCAGCTTTCCAGGCACCATGAGGCGAGGGGAGGTAGCTGGGCTGGGGGGGTTCACGCTTTGACTACGGACCTCCTAACACCTTGTTTCAGATTTATCTGCTCGTTCCTTTTTAAAAAATGAGTGTCAAGTCTGAGACAAAGGAACAAGCGTCACATACAACGTCACCCACACATACAACTTTAAGTGGTCAATTCTTCCCTTGGGGAAGAATTGGGGGCGTCGTCTGCATGTCTGTCCTCTGAGAAGGGCGGGTGAAGCCGTTCCGAGTGACTGAGCATGCATTGTCGCATTTAACCCCCACGACAACCCTGCCAAGGGCGAATCGTCACTGGCATTTTGTGGGTGAGGCTGTTGGACTCTCAGAGGGGTTTGGCCAGTGCCGGTGGGCCGAGGGCCAGGGCCTCTGACTCTGGTCCTCGTCCCCTACCGCCCCAGCTGCCAGCCTGCCCCCCGGGCGTTTGTTGGGTCTGGGGCCGGTGGAGGCCGCACCACGGCACGGTGGCACTGCTCACCTCGTCCCGAGCGGATAGGAGTGTCCGTCTCCCGGCTCTCCTCCTCCCTGGGGCAGGAGTTGCTCCCTGTCCCCACGCCGGAGTCCGCTCCATTCCGGCTGCTCCTGAACTGCTTCGTTCCCCACCGAGGGTGGGTCATGCTTCTTTTACCTCAAACGTCGTATTTTCTGTGTAAGTCCCCTGCAGCCACATGTCTGGGCCAGAATTAGGGCACTGCTCTTCTCAGCTGGTTAAACGAGTTCAGTATGTCTTCATCTCCCCATTTCATTTGTTTTTTATTTCTTTCCATTCTTCACGCTGTACTTTGGCAGGCATTTTAATATGCAAGCTCAGTCCATTCTGCGGGTGTTTATGTGTTTGTAGTGTGTGTGCGCATGCGGGTGTGTTTCCACCTAAGGAGCTGAATCTCGGGCGGGGCCCCAGGCCGGCAGCACCGGTCAGTGAAGCAGATGGCCACGCCCCACCCAGACCCACTGCATGGGCAGCGGGGTGGGGCTCAGGTCCCGAGTCTTCGCAAGCTCCCGGCCGGGGGGGGGCTCCTCCGGCTTCATCAAGTTTGAAAACCACTTTCTTCAGCACAATCCAGTTTTTCATGATCTGCTCCTTAAGGTAGAAAGAGGTAAATGATGGAGTATCAGTAGACTTTTTTCAAATTCTGTTGTTCATTATCTAACTGATAACAGAGTGTGCACTCTGCGCACGCACATACACACACTCATTCATCTGTCAACCCTCCTTGGATTGTGAGAGGCCTCCCCTCGGCTCTTCACCCTGGGGACATTCAGTCACTGAGAGAAGCAGCTCTGAGTCTCACAACCGCACACAGGTTGGGGCTTCAGACAGCATGGCTGAGGACAGCAGTGAGGAAGCCAACGGAATCCAGCTGCAGTGGTGGCGTCTTAGGCACCTGGGTGAGTGGAGGCGGTGGGAATGTAACAGTGGTGGAAGTAGGGGTGGTGACGGTGGTGAGGATGGTGTTGAAGATGGTGGTGGAGGTGGAAGTGGGGGGGGTGACGGCGGTGAGGATGGCGATGGAGGTGGGGGTGGTGACGGCGGTGAGGATGGTGGTGAGGATGGTGGTGGAGGTGGAAGTAGGGGTGGTGATGGCGGTGAGGATGGCGATGGAGGTGGGGCTGGTGACGGCGGTGAGGGTGGTGGTGAGGATGGTGGTGGAGGTGGAAGTGGGGGGGGTGACGGCGGTGAGGATGGCGATGGAGGTGGGGGTGGTGGAGGTGGCGCTGGTGCTGATGGCGGAGGTGACGGTGCCGATGGTGGTGATGGTGGTCAGGATGGTGGTGATGGTGGTGGTGGTGTCCCTGACGGGGTGGCAATGGCAGTAACGTTGCGTCCGTGCCAGCCCCTCAGATCGCATGGCTCCCCGTCCCACCGCTGACCCGAGTGGTGGTGCTCCCTGTGTGGGCGGGGTGATGCTCGGACCTGGGTGAGCGTGTGTCTGGCCCCTTGGACTGGAGCGCCTCCAGAGTTTACAAAACCCCGAAAGCTTTTAAAATAGAGATAGGGGTTAAACCATTTGGATCTTCCAAATTAGAAAGAATAAATGAACCACCCAGCTGTAGTCATAGGCAATTAATGCGATTCTGGGAGGGCTTCATGGCACTATAATGGAAAAGCTGATTACGAACGAGCCAGGAGTAATGAGGGAGGTCAGAGCAGTCCCCCGGCTCTGAAGGGGACGCCAGCACCCCTCCCCACTCCCGCCGCGTCCAGGCCCAGGTCTCCCGCACGCCGGCTTCCGAACCTGGCCGCCGCCCCCGCCAGGCTGGGAGCTCCGGTGGGCGGGCGGCCGGGTGGGCTGCTGCCCGCCCGCTTCCCCGAGGTGGGGAGCAGCCGGGAGGGAACCTGGCCTCCTTTGTGCGGCCCCTGCAGCTTCAGAAAGAGAAGGCAGCTGAAAATAAACCTGGAGAAGGGCAAGGAAAATGAGGACAGGAAGGCAGAGCGCAGGCGGGGAGGGTCCCCCTGAGAACAGACTATAAACAGGACGCCTGACCCGGAAAGACACCGGCAGAAGCAGGGAGGCTGGAAGCTGCGTGAGTTACGGAGCCGATGGGATTTCTCTTTCTACTCCTGGGCGAAGACTCTCAAAACCAGTTTGCAGATCAGCTGTGGTTCCTGAGCAGGTGTCCCCCATCTGCCCCCACCCACGCGTGCGTATTTGCATTCTAATTTTGATCTTGTCTCGATTTTTTTAATCCACTCTCCTGAGGCCTTTAAAATATATATTGATATAAATGTTTACGCTTTGCTTTCTTATAGGCCACTGCAAACTCTTTTCCGAAAGCGAGTCGGAGAGGGAGGGGCAGGCAGGCACCCAAGGCCGTGGCACTGCATGCTCTGAGCTCCGCTGTCCAAGTTCACCCGGCGAGCTGTGGTTCCGGTGGGGCCAGGACGGTGTCCACGTTCCGCCTTTTTTGCTTCAGACCCTGAAAAGTGGGTCATGCCCTCTCCCCGGAGACCTGTCCGTGGCCGCGGGCCCCGGCACGTTTTATGCCCAGCCTCCGGGCCTCCCCGTGGGCAGGACCTGCTTTTGGGCCTCATGCAGCTCTGCAAGGAAGCTTCTGGTCCAGGTGTCTGTCGTTCTGCAGAGACCGAGGGGCTCATTTTCTCCCTCAGTTTGGCAGCAAGGAGCCCTCCCCACTTCCAGCCTGTCCTCTGTGGGGACAACGCTGTGACGTGCTTGGGGGACATCCTGTCCTTTGGAGGACACCCATTTCCCCTGCAAACCCGGTCTTGCCCTACCGCTCCTGTGACTGATCCGTGTGACCCGCTGTGGCCATACCTGTGGGCTGGGTGGCTGGGCGAGGCTGTGAGGATTCACGTCCACGGCCTGTGAGCGACAGCAGCACGTGCTGGCTGAGGCCTGGGTTCGGATTCCGCCTTCTCACTCTCACGGTGTGATTGGCTCAGCCTCTCTGTGCACCCACGTCATCCCGTCAAGGGTGATAAACCTTCCTCCCAAGTCACTGGATTACAGATGGGAGATAGAAAGTGCTTGCTCAGCACCTGGCCCCACGTAAATGATGACATAGACCATTTTTATCGTTACTTCCCTCGGGCAGCTGTCAGGCACGGCCGGGTGGAGAAACTGCACAGTTCGCTCTTCAGTCGTGCCGCAGAGCAGGGGCCGTTAGAAGCCGAGGAAGCCGAGTAACGGGGTCGTCTGGCCTGTGCGACCTCACCTCCAGCCTCACGGGTTGGCACAGGCTGCCCGGCTCTGGGTGTGCCCATTTCACACAAGCCCAGTAATCACACACGCCCCCAGTCCTGCCACACTCTCCCCAGGGGGCACCTGTGACCACCGCCACTGACACCAGATGGGCCTGGACAGAGAAGGCAAGGCCTCGGCTTAGGTGCAGAATATTCTCTGAGGTTTCCTTTTATTTTGGTGCCTGTGCTTGTCCCATTTGTAGCTGCCCCTTGTCTTCTGAATGACCTTCCTGTATGTGAGGAGGTCCCCATGGTACGAGTTTTCACTTCTCTACATGGAAGTCAGGATTCAAGTCCCAGCGTCCCTTGCAGCTAGGGTGCAGGGTCCACCAGTGAGACGTGACATGCGAGAGCCCCATTCGGAGGTGAGCCCTGTGGGACCAGGCTCAGCGGGGGCTTCTGTTTCCTGGCTCTGGTGGAGGCGAGTGGACCTGGTGTCAGGTGACCGCAGCTATGGCTGGAGAGCCCGCCCCGTGTGCCAGGCCCAGTTCCCAGGGCAGACGCGGCATCGGGGTGGTGGCAGCTGAGGTTGCAGCGGAGTTGAGCCCCCGACATTTGGCGTGTGGTCGGATGTTAGGTGCTGATCCTGGAAGACCAGCCTTGATCTGTTTCTCCAGCCTTCTCAAGGTTTCTGTGGTCACCTAATACTCTCTAACAATTAGCTCCCCTTCGACTTCAGCGAGTTAGGGTGCATTCTGTCACTCAGAACCAAGATGGCTGATAAAGCACCACTTGCTACGCACACTCCGTGCCCCAGGCCTACCTTTCCTTCCCACCAGCACTTCACTGCACCGTCTGACTTCCCACAGCGGCCGGAACAGGGGCACTGGCTTTGAGGGTCGAGCTGCCACATCTGTCAGACTCAGGGCAAGCCGTCTGGGGCCAGCGATAGTCCTCTTCATAAAGGACAGTAATTTCTTGTCTTCAAACCTAAATGCCTGTCCAGGTCTTCTCTAGAAGAAACTGGAACACTGAGACAGGAACGGGAGCTCACTCCGGACCTCAAAGGTGGCTCCTGGGCCACCAGGAGCAAGCTGGACACCCCAGGCCACCTGGACTCTGGCCTCCGCCTTCTGAGCCTGGAGCTGTGGGTCTGAGGGCAGAGTGGCCTGGGGCCCAGGCTTCTGGGGACAAGTGTGCACCTCCCCCAGGTCCCACCACCACCGTGTGTGTATGTGTGTGTGTGTGAGAACTGGTGGTAGTGTGGGGACCCTGGTGTGGAAGGGACGAGGGGAGCCCAGAGAAGGAGGCGGAAGTGTGGGTGTGCGGAGACGAGACAGCGGGAGTGTGGTGAACAGCGGGAGGACGGAGGTGACGACAGGACCCAGTTCGTGGGGCCCAGGGCAAAAGGAAAGGCTGACTCTTGTTCAAAAGTTGTTAAGAATTTCTAGGCAGCAACAGCAGAGTAAGAAGCAAGCACAGGGTCCCGTGTGACCGCAGGCCTGGAGTGCCCGAAGCCGACTGGGTGTGCGGACAGGGGTGAGACACTGGGAGGCAGATCGTGAAGCCTTGGGCCAAGAGAAAGATCTGGAACTTATTCCATCTGCAGTGGCAGCCATAGGAAGGCCCCAAGGCCCTGCGAGATGCAATTTGGTGTGTCTTGGGCGGCAGAGGGGGAGGTGGGGACAGGGGGAACAGAGGGGACCGCTGGCCTGGGCCGAGGCCGCACGGCGGAGCCAGTGGGAAGCGGGTGTGTTCGGGATGTTTTAGAGTCAGAGCTGACGGATGGATCAGCCCGTATCTGACGGAGACACCCGTAGTCAGCCCTGGGGGGACACAGACCCCGGGCCCTCTCCGGGCAGGCAGTCCCTTTCTAAGCAGACACCCTTCCTCTCTCCTCCCAAAAGCCGATCCCAGCTCCACACCAGTGACAAAGCTTGCTGGAGACTCCTCACAGCTGGAGGCCATGCTGCCAGATGCTAAATCTCCCCGTAAGGACTCTGAAGGCAAAACGTGTCCGAAACCCACATGCACAACGCGGCACAGAGCCTCCGGGGCAGCAGGTGCCGCAGGGCAGACACCGCAGCCCACACGTCGACTCTGGCAACGCTCAGGCCTGTCTCGTCCTGGAAACAGAGCTCATCCAAACTGAGCAGGGGAAGAGCGGCTCTGGAGGCCGCCCTGTCCGACTGCCGTCCCCAGTAACGTGAGGAAGGGCAAGCGCGACGGCTGCTGGCCTGTGCGTGGTGTGGCCACACGTCCCGGGGCCGTCCCAGCGTCCTCCCAACACCCCTGTGAAGTTGGCAGCATTCTCCCTGTTTTTCAGATGCTGCATGGGGCTCAGAGAAGCTGAGCCATTTCTCAGAATCACACAATTAAATGAACCCCAATTAAAAAGCAGGGTGGGCCCTGGCTGGTGTAGCTTAGTGGGTTAAGCGCGGGCCTGTGAACCAAGAGATCATGGTTCAATTCCCAGTCAGGGCACATGCCTGGGTTGCAGGCCAGTTCCCAGCAGGGAATGCACAGGAAGCAACCATACATTGATATTTCTCTCCCTCTCTCCTTCCCTTCCCCTCTGAAGATAAATAAATAAATAAAATCTTTAAAAAAAAATAAAAATAAAAAGCAGGGTGGGAGGTTCTGTGAGCTGCCGGTCCCCTCTTCCTTGCTAACAGGACCTAATATTTTATGGCAACTGTGTCCCCTTTGTTCACTGCCCCTGAAGTGCTGTGTGACAAACAGCTGTGGGCCTGGTGGTGTCTGCAGGACCCAGCTCGCCTGAAGCCGGGTCTGTCACATGCCCACAGTCGCTGCAGGGGGACCCGGTGGCACTGCTGGTGGGGGGCATGGCTCTCGGCAGACCCCAGGCTGACCTGGGAGGCCCCCACCGCACCAGGGGCAAGCATCTCTGCTGCAGCGTCTCTCCTTCTTGCCGTGGGGTCGGCAGGCTGGTGTGTGCGTTCCCTTCTCTCACTGTCCGCAGAGGGAGAGCCCAAGTGGGTCCAATCACACGGTGCTGTCCCAGGCTCTCACGGCCTGGCGTTTGCCAGTGCCCGATTGGTCAACGCTAGTCACAAGCAGGAGCCCAGAGTCAGAGCGGTCGGCCCCAGGGAGGAGCCCCACCCGGGACCTGCCAGACCGTGGAAACCACCACCGGCGCAGACCTGAGAGGCCACCCAGGGAAGGGAGACACGCCCGATTTTAACGGCTCTTCAGCACAAAATGGCTGCTAGGTCATAAAGTTGTTGGGTTCACTGCAAGTTACTAAATTAGGTTTTCCGCCACAGAAATGAGGTTCAGGATACAAACGCACTTTAATTGTAGGGAAATCAGGTTACACTTTGTGCTCCTGTGATCGTGTGACTGCAATTTCTCTCGTCTGCGTTCCTTGAGCCCAAGTGTCAACATCACCAAAGCGACCGACAGGGCAGCCCTGACTCTGACCGGAGCCAGTTTACCGGCCAAACGAGGCGACGGCACCCAGAGATAACGTGGTTTGACTTCCAAAGCAAACGGGGAGGGGAGGCGATGGATTACAGTTCTGCTGTGGCCGCAACTGCGGCTCCAGAACAACGCGCCCAGGGCCTCTGACACTCGTCCTGGGACACCACCTTCCCGATGACAGCCGTCCCGCAATTACCGACGATCGCTTCAGACGCGAAATAACGCTTACCTCGCTAGGAGAGCTGCCTGGGTCGACGCAAAGAAAAACGTTCAGTTTCTTGTTGCCAAATGAATAATGCGAGCGCCATTGGGCCGGTTCCAGCGTATACGCCGGTGGTGGCGGGTGGGCTCCGCGAGGACTGGCCGGGGCACCGGGCTCTAAAGGCACATGTCCGCGTCGCTCCTCCGGCCAGAGGTCATTTCCCAGTGTTCGCTGAGAGCATCCGAAGTAAAGGAGGGGCCGGGGCCTGGGGCGGCCAGGAGTGAAAGCGGAAGGGACTCGACCGCCACGGGGTGAAGACAGGGAGCCCCCGGGTCTGGGCGGTTTATCTCAAAACGAGTGTGTCACGAGACACAGACGGACAGACAGACGGAGAGACAGGGAGAGGCTGTGGGAGGGAGTTCGTCTCACCATTTTCGCAGGAACACGCCCACGCTGCGCCTGCAGGTGGCGCTGCTGCGTCCTGCCGCTGCCCTGGGCGTGCGTCCTGTTGCAGGGCTTCAGGAAAGTGCCCAGAGGACACGCTGTTTGTGCCCTTCAAATAAGCCAGGGTGCGGGGCGGGGGTGGCGAAGGCCCTGCCCGGCTCTTTTATCCTGATATTTCCTTGTGACTTACGGTCACAGGGACCCTGGGGGCCTTTGGTCAGGGGCTCTGCCACAAAGCGGGATGCTCTGAAGGGCAGGGGTGGCCCGCAGTGTCCCAGCAGAAGAAACGAAGCCAGCAGATGCCCTGAGATGAATCGTACACTCACAGTGGGCGGACGGTCTGGCCAGTGAATTATAATTCACTTTTTTTAAAAAAGGAGGGTCTGGAGTATCCAGGCCTGAGGTCTCCGGGGGGCTGCAGAGGCTTCTTCGTAGTGTCCTGGGAATGCCAGCCCGACAGCCAGGACCATTTCCTTCTGTTTAAACCCCCCATAGGACACTCTTGTCCAGGGCTTCCAGAAACGACACTAGACGTCAGCCCCCAGACACGCTACGCCTGCGCAGTGAACGTTCCCCTGCGCCAGCGTGAGCGTGCGACTCCAGCGCTTCCGGGGGCGTGGCCATCACTACAGGCTCCGGGATGGGCGGGTGGGCGCAGGTGATGCACACTGGGACCGTCCCCACTGGCTTATAGGTGGACAGAACCACCTGGGTTTTCAGTGCCAGCTGGGGCACTGGAGCCGCCATCCCCTGTCTCCGATGCCCAGCCTCCCCATCACCAACCTCCGTCGCCCCATGGGGACACAGGGCCGCAGCTTTGGGGTCAGGGTGTCGGGGGTCGTGATCTATTTCGCCTTCACATCCTGACCACCCTGCCCCAAGGTCCGGGAGCTCTGTCTGGCACCAGCCACACGCTGGCCCTCAGGCCCCGGGAAGCCGGAGTTAAGGAAGCCGGGCTCACCCTACCTAGCTCGCCCTGCAGGGCCTCGCTCTCAGTTCCGACAGCAGAGGTGTCCGGGAGGCGTGAGGCGCCTGGGTTCTTGAATCGTCTGCAGCACAGGTGGCAAACACAAGGCCCTCAGGTCAAATCTTTCCCTCCACCCTGTTTTATCCAGTCCGGCACCTTGTTTCTGCCCAGCAGCAGCGCCAAGCTCCTTGCCCCTAGTTAAGGAGTAGTTACATTTACACAGCCCTAAAATTACATTTGGCCCTTTGAAAGCAACCTTGAGGCTGATGTGGCCCCCCGTGAAAATGAGTTTGACACCCATGGTCTACAGCTTCCCAGGGTGAACACTGGGTGCCCCTGCGGAACAGCCAGCCGTGGGAAACTGTGGGTCTCCACACCATCCCTCTGGCCCTCCACTGGGCACCGAGCACCCTCCTCGCCTGACCAGCACCCAGCTCTGGTGCTCAGGCCCACCGGAGGGGTCTGTGGTGGTCATGGTGATGATGATGATGATGGTGGTGATGATGCTGTGGTGATCGTGCTGATAATGAATGATGATGGTGGTGATGGTAATGATGATGATGGTGATGATAATATGATGATGTGATGATGGTGATGATAATAATATGATGGTGGTGATGATAAAAATGATGGTGGTGGTGATGATGGTGATAATATGATGGTGGTGATGATAATGAATGATGATGGTGATGATAATATGATGGTGGTGATGATAATGAATGATGATGGTGATGATGTTGATAATAATATGATGGTGGTGATGATGATGATGGTGGGGAAGGTGGCGATGACTGTGGTGATGGTGATTCTGTGAGACACTAGGTAGAACCCTGGCTGCTTGGGGCCGCCCCTGCACTCCTCACTCCGCTGGCCCCAGAAGGAGGACCTCTTCCTTCCAGAAGGAGCTGGCGCTACAGACAGCCTCGGCCTGGCCACCCAGACGGCCCCTCCCTAGTCTTGGCCCAGTTGCTCAGCAGCCGCCGGGCCCAAGTGCCGCTCTCTAACGGTATTCGTCTGCTCCCGGCATGTTGGCTGATAGAGACAGAAGACAGGGCTTCAAAAATGAATGAGATTATTATGGAAAACAAATAATCATTAATTAAGGCATCGGAGAGAAATGGGAATTAAAAGGAGAGGATGCGATGGACTTGGGTCATTTCTGGCCAAGACCTGACAAACAACGAGGTGATAACAAGGAACAAGAGGAGCTGTCGCCCTTCCGTGACCCCCGAGGCTTTCTGGGCGGAGCTCAGGCCTCTCCTCTCTGCCACTGACGGTTCCCGTGAGCCTTGGGCTGCCCGTGCCGCACTGACCCTGGAAGAGGCGGGTCGGGGGCTGCCACTGCCCCTAGAAGGGGGAGTGGGGTACCGAGAGGCACGGGGGAGGGGCGGACTCGCCCAGCCCATAAATGTGCGGGCCCCCAGGCGAGAGGAAGCCCCAGTCTTGATGGAAGCTACAGTCAGAGGGAAAGAACAAATGAATGAAGTGATCGCACGGTCTAACATGTGTTTTAAAGAACAGGAAAGCCAAGCCTGGCTGGTGGCTCACTTGGTTGGAGTGTCATCCTGTAAACCAAAAGGTCATGGGTTTGATTCCCGGTCGGGGCATATGCCTAGGTTGTGGGTTTGGTACCGGTGGAGGGGCAAGCAGGGGGTAACCAATCAGTGTTTCTCTCTCGCCTGGATGTTTCTCTCCCTCTCTTTCCCTCCTTCCTCTCTCTCTAAAACCAATAAGCAAGTCCTCAGGTGAGGATTAAAAAAAAAAAAAAAAAGAATAGGAAAGCCAAGAAAGGGTAAGAGGACGTTAAAGGGGAGAGCGGGATGTTATAGATTAAACTGTGTCCCCAATTTGCACATTGAAGTTCTCACACGAGGGAGGACCTTAAAGTGGTGATTAAGTTAAACAGTCCAGTACAGGAGGCTCCTACTCTGTGTGACCTGGTGCCCTTATAAGAGGGGAAATTTGGACACAGGCACTCACACACATACAAGGAGAACCTTTTGTGAACAGGAGGATGGCCAACTACGAGCTCAGCGGACAGGCCTGGAACAGAGTCTGTCTCCCAACCCTCAGGAACCAACTCTGCCGACACTCCAGTCTCCAGAGCTGAGAGACAATAACTCTGTCGAGGTGACCGTAGCCGACTAAGCGGGGGTGAGGTGCAGGGAGATCAGGGAGGTAGAGACCGGGACAGGGCAGAGAGGGAGCCCGGTAAGCCTGGGGAGACCACTGCAGGCCAAAGGCTGAAACAGAAAGGCCCCCACTCAGGAGCCCGCAGGAGGCCAGAGACAGAACCAGAACCAGCAGAGCGAGCTGGGTGAGCCAGCTGGTGCCCCGGGTAGGGCAGGGGCCGGGGGCACAACAGCCAGGCCCCGGGCTGTCTTGTAGACGACGCAGGAGCCCGCGCTTTGTTCCGTGTGCCACGGGCCGTTATCGGAGGGGCCGGGCAGAGCAGTGAGATGTGATACCCTCTCTGTGCTGGACCGCGGCCCACTATGGGGGGCGCTGAGGGCCCTCTCCCGTTTGGCAGTGACTCATGGGTCTGTGGGACTCATGGCCACTGGAGAGTCCGGGTCTCAACTTACAAAGGCGGTGTGTGTGTGTGGGGGGGTGGTGAACTGGGTGGGAGATTAAGCTCACAGTGAGTTGACAAATTGTATAGTTGTTCCTGTTAAGGTCTGTAACTCTAGACACTTAGAGGTACAGCCTGAGAATTACCGGAAGATCAAGACACCCCACCCAAAGTTCACAGGTGCCCGGTTAGCTGCGGATGGAGTGGCAGACACTGTCCTCGTCCTACTCCAAAGCGGCTCCTGTTGAGCAGGGATGGACGACTGAATAGGCAAGCTGTGGTCTGTCCGTATGGTGGCCTGTCATTCCCCTTAAGAAGGGAGGGCGTTCTCACCCGGGCCGCAGCGTGGGTGAGCCTTGACGACAGCGTGCTCAGTGAAAGAAGCCAGTCGCAAAGGACAGACACTGTGTGAGCCCGCGTCTGGGAGGTCCCTAGAACACTCGCACCCACAGAAACAGAGCAGAAGGGTCGTTGCTAGGGTCGAACGGTAATGTCAAGTGTCCAAGGACCATTGAAAGTGCCATGTGTTCCCCTGCCACCTGCAATGCAGCCAACCAGCACGCCCGGACGGGGCCAGCTGCGGCCCCCGGTAAGGCCTGTCTGCAACGCAGCAAAGGGTCAGACTCAGCACCCAGACACGGAGGACCTAGTCCTGACCCTCCCTGTGGCTTTGGATGAATTACTCCAGTTCTTGGGCTATGGGGCTCTGACTTCGTACACTGAGTGGGCTGGGCTGGCTTGGGGGAAGTGCAAGAAGGTAGAACCTCACTGTGCTCCCGGGCATAGTCCCAAGGCCACTTTCCAGCCCCTGGGCGCCCCTTGGCAGTGCCCGCGCGGTGGGGACGGGAGCACACTAGGGAGGTGATGTGTTTGAGGTCGGATGCCTTCCCCGCTCGTCAGCCTCTGCAGACCCCCGCCCTCACCATGCCCACCCTGTCTTGTGAATTCAGCAAAACCGCTGCAACCTGCTGAAAGTTAATTGGCTTCCGGATCATTGCATTTTTTATAGTTTGCCAACAAAAGACAGGGCGAGGGGAGGGAACTTATTCTTGTTGGAGGGAATTCTCTAAAAAGGGGAAGAAGCGAACATTTTCAGCCAGCGCAGACACACTCCCTCCATATGCCAGCACGCGGCTCAACTCTCTTGGGCCAGCCCCCTATGGGGCGCCCTGACTCGGGCCCTAAAAGCAGACAGCTGCCCGGCCGCCGGAAACCGCCCCAGGCGGACAGTTTTATCACAGGTCCGCATTGGCCATTTTCAGAAAACAGCCACAGCAGTTTCAGGATTTGCTGTCACAATGGGCACACTAAAAATAAAGTCAGCGCAAGTAGGTTAAGAAATGGACAGAATAACAAGGCATAAAGAATGAGAAAGAGTGCCGAGTGCTTCCCACGGCAACACCGCAACACCTTGCAGGGCAGGGAGGGGGCGGGGCTGGCTGAGTCCCTGACTCCGGTTTCCGTTCCCACGTTCCCTGCGGGCGGGACAGCTCACGCCCCAGGGACAGCCAGCGCTTCGCCTGACTCCGCATCAGGGGCAGCAGAGGCACAAAACTAAGGAGGGAACGCCGCGTTCGTGGTAGCGCTCCCGCTTTTCCGTGGCTGACACCTCTTAGGACACAGATGGAGGTTTTCCAGAGCTGACCCCCTGGCCTCAAACGTGGGGAAGGACGGAGAGGCGGCGCAGAAGGGAGTGAGTTGGGAAAAAATGTGTTTAATTCAGTCGTGACACCTGGAGAAAAGGACTCTGGAAAACTGGCATGAGAAAACAGAAAAAGGCCCCGTGCTAGGAACCTACCGGGTCATCAAAGGTCAGTAGCTGCTAACGCGGGAGGTGGGCTCTTCTGGCCTGGGGGTCTCCAGCAGTCTTAGCCAAGTGGCTCAGAGCAAAGCGCCGGCCGGGCTTCTACCCCCAGTGCGGCAGGAAGCCGCAGCACCTCCTCCCGTACCCCAGGCTGCTGCCAGGGAGACGCGGGCAGGGAGCCTGAACATCCCAAATGCCTCGTCCTCTCAGCCTCGCAGATTCGGAGACGCTCATTGGGTAGAACAGAGCAACGGACACTCCTGTTCTCGGAACACCTCGTGGACTTTTTTGGAACGTCATTTCCCAACCGAGCCCCCCCTTCCCACTCCCACCCCCGTGTTCACGGGTGTTAGGTGAAAAAAGTGTTCTTAGCAGTAAGCTTGGGAAATTTGCAGGTGACTGCTTTGGGATTTCTCTTTAATCTGATAACGTGCTTTGTGGATCTTACAGAAAGGTAAAGCAGACGGGTTTCTCAAATAAATTTTTCCATCAAAACCCCTCCTTTTAAAATGATTTTGTGCGTGAGTGTGTGTAACACTTAGGAAGAAGTACCTGGAAACGTGGTTTTTTCCTGGATACAAAACACATGACGTTCAGCCTGTCGAAGGTCCTGCAGGCCGCGCCTGAGCCTGGAGAGAGAGGCGGGAAGCGCGAGCCGCACGGCCTCCGTGCTTCGGCCAGGCCCGGAGCAGCTCTCTTTGGAAAAGGAGATATTTCGGTGGTTTCTGCAGTTCTCCAGCCCGGCGGGGGGGGGGGGACAGAGCGGACCTCGGGGCCAGTCCGCACCCGCGTGTGGTGGTGGTGGGCGCCCGCGAGTGCCTTTCCGTGCCGTGCTCGTGTTTCAGCAGATGACTCGCTGGAGCTCAGTAACAGTTACACAAATGACGCGGGCCTCCGCGGTGGGGCCATTTCATGAAGCAGGCCAGGGTGTCCAGGTGCTGTGCCCAGTGGAGGGCGGGTCACGCGCCATCTAGTCCCCGACTGCAGGGAAGTAAGAGAGATGCGTCTGACGTTGCTCTCCTCACGCAGCACCCCCACTCCATGCCTCCCGGCACTCGCCGCAGAGGTTAACCTTCCGCGTTTCCAAAAGGCAGGCGGGACGTTCTAATCAACTCTCTCATGACGCTGCTCCAGCTGAGTGGAAAGAAGAGAAGGCGAGGATGAGAGGCGGGTGGTGGGAGGAGGCGGGGGAGCGCGGGTCCTCCAGCCAGGCCAGGGTTTCAGAGCCTCCTGGGCACCCAACGCGGGAGTGAGACCTACAGTTTTCCCCCCTTATCCACAGTTTCCATTTCTGCAGCTTCCGTCAGCCGCAGTCAACAGCAGCCCAAAAATATTACGTGGAAGTTTCCAGAAATAAGCAATTCCTAGGTTTTAAATTGCGCACTGTCCTCAGTAGCATGATGGAATTTCGTGCCATTGGGTTGGGACAGGAGTCATCCCTTTGTCCAGATATCCACGCTGCCCACCAGGGGTGTCCAACCCTCGGCTGTGGGCCACGTGCAGCCCAGGGTGGCTACGAATGTGGCCCAACACAAACTGTAAATTTACTTAAAACTTTGAGATTTTTTTTTTGTTTTCGTCAGTGTTTGTGTATTGAATGTGTGGCCCAAGGCAACTCTTCTTCTTCTTCCAGTGTGGCCCAGAGACGCCAAAAGTTTGGACACCGCTGCACCCACCTCCTAGCAGTTAGTCCGTTATCAGATCGGTTATCAGATACCGAGAGAGACCACATTCACACAACTTCCATTACGGTGCATTATTATAATTGTGTATTTTCAGTGCTCATCGTTGTTAATCTCTTACTGCACCTAATTTATACACCGAACCTCATTCATCGCTAGGTATGTATAGGAAAATACATAGTATGTATAGGGTTTGATGCAATCTGTGGTTTCAGGCATCTGCTGGGGGTCTTAGAATGTATCCCCTGTGGACAAGGGGGTACTACTTTATAGGCTTCCTGACCCCCAGCCTCAGGAGAACTGCACTTGTCTGCAGTCACGCCCCGCTGGGGGAGGGGGGAACAACCAGTACCGGCTGCGGTGAGCACTGGACACTGAGCAGCGCTGTGAGTGTCCTGGAGCAGAGAGTTCAGCACAGGCTCATCCCGTGAAAATCGAGATGCTCTCCGGGACAGACCCACGCGCAGGGGGGCCAGCCGATTTTCCACAAAGGTGCACAGGCCGTTCGATGAGGGCGAGGGGAATCTCCCCAATAAACGATGCTGGGACGACTGGACAGCCATGGGCCGAGAAACGAACCCCCCCCAAACCTCCCCATGTGCAAAAATTAACTGCCATTGGATCGTGGCCCTCAATGCAAAGCTGAAAGCTGTTAAACTTCTAGAAGAAAACAAAAACATTTGTGACCTTGGTTTAGGCAAAGAATGTTTTAGCTACCACACCAAATGCATGACTCATACAAAAAAAGTGATAAATTGCACTTTATCAAAATTAAAAACTTCTGCTTTTTGAAAGATGTTAAGAGAATGAAAAGTAACACCATAGAAAATATTTGTAAAGTACCTATATGATAAAGGACCTGTACCGAGAATATATACTTCAAACTCTCAAGACTCAATAAAAAATTAATTCAATTAAAAACTAGACAGAAGACTTGAACAATTTGCCAAAGTTTTAGATAATACCAAAGAAGATATATAGATGACAGATAATCACATGAAAGAGCCTCAAAAAATTCATCACTTGGGAAATGAAAATTAGAACCACAGATTAAAACCATCGGCCACACCAAGTTCTGGCAAGGAGGCCGAACAATGGGATCTCAAATCTGAGCTAGACATAGTTTGGTTACTGTCTAGAAAAAGCTGTTTTGGAGGAGTGCACTATTGCAAAATAATGGTCAGTCTGATGGCAGGATCCCCAAATTCAGCGTCCTGGGTCAATAATCCCAAGAAGAAGATATGATTTTTGTCATCACCATTTAACGGACGAGGGACCGAGACACGGAGGAAAGGGACCACAAAGTGGTTAGTGTCAAAGATTCACAGCAGGTAAGCCACCTCGCTGTAAGGACCGCACTCAAGGAAACACCCCAACGTGGGTGGGTGGAGGGGAAGATCACAGCTGTGTCAGCAGAGGCACCGCACAGAAATCTGGGTTAAAAAGACCAGCTGGAAGAGTTTGGAAACTCTATAAAGAGTATATCTGGGAAGAAAAGTGGGATTTGGCAGTGAATATTTTCTTTCTTTGCGACCCTCAACCAGAAATGAAAAAGTTAAATATAGACTCTTGAGATACTTCCAGATTTGGGCAAATAGAAGGAAGATTATCAAAATTTGCAGACAACTGTGATGCCCAATTAAAATGTTGTTTGTTGATCACTTAGTATTTGCCAGGTGCTTGTACAGGTTTTTTATGTGATGATGCCAGGCCGTCTCTGAAGGAAGACATTAGCCAGATTGTAGAGGTCAGTCAAGGGGCCTTCAGAGAGCTTGAGATCTTGCCTCAGGTCACGCAGCTCAGAAGTGGCAGCGCCGGGATGCACACCCGGGTTTGTCCGACATCGGTGCCTGTCTTTTCCACCCCGGCACTGCCTCCACCCCCGATGGGTCTCTTGGACACGCACAGGCTCAGTCCGCCGTGGGCAGGTGCGGTCCTGCCTCCGTCCCGCCTGCCCGTCTGCGATGTTCGTGCCACGCTGAGAGATGCGTGTGGTTTGCCCTGCAGTCTCTAAAGGCTACCTTGTTTGTCCCGCATGCCGCCTACGGTTCATAAATACTTTCCTGGCGGGGATTTTACGTGCACGGTCATCATCCTCTCCCCCTCCCCCTCCTTGGCAGCTCGGCCTGTCCGGCGAACCCTAGAGGGAAACCTAAAACAGGCTTAGTGACGTCTCCAGCCCCAGATGAGGAAAGTCGCCCTGGCTTCAGCCCCCACCCCAAGGCGTAAGGGTGGGTCAGTATCGCCTACCAAACCTTTAGACCTTCCAGCACTGGGGGTGCTGCTGCTGTGGGATCGAGGCCACGCGGAGCAAACAGCACTGTTCTGAACAATTGGCTGTCAGCGTGTTGGCAAGAATAAAGACTTGGAATGCGCCAGTGATGATTTTTAATTGGATGGGCCTCACGGCTGTAACAAAAATCAATGCATTTCTGATGGGGCTGCAGAAGCGCTGATGTGTCTTGGCCCTACCTTTCCTCCCTCTCCCCACCCCCACCCCCACTTCCTTAGCCCTGCCCCACCTTCAGTGGTGGGGGCCTGGGGAGCAGATGGCCTGGTTCCCCACAAGTCCAAGTATATAGGCCAGGGCCAGTGGGGGATGGGCTAGGGGCCTGGGTGTGTGGTAGAGGGGAGTTTGGGGCGGGGGAGGGAGGGCAGAGGGTGCAGGTAGGTAACTGCAGGGTGAAGTTGTGTGTGGGTTGGGGAATGGGGCGCAGGTGGGTGTGGGGTGCAGGGGCAGAGGGGCTGTGGGGAAGGGCGAGTTAGGCCCACGGGCCTTCTGTGTGGAGGGTCTGAGATTTTAGTGAAATGCAGACGCCCACCAAGAGTCAGCAGGGGTGACAAAGATTGCAGGCACAGAGGGGTGAGCAGGGTCTGGGAGAGAGGGAGATTTTCTGCTTTTGTCTCTGGTGGGGGTCAGCCCCGTGATGCAGAAAAACGAGGACAACAGGAGGCACCTCCGGGGGGTCCCCACTCCCAGCCGGCAGCTGCCCGGGGTCTTCGGGGAGACAGCCGCGCTGGCTGTTCTCATTTGCCTTTGTGGTTTTCTTCTTGCCGGGGAGGGAGACTGTCTGTGAACAAAGACGCCGAGACAGCTGTTCTCTGGAGCCTTTAACGTTGTTCCCTCACTCACGATGCTGCTCTGAGGACAGAGAAAAGTTGTTGGGCGCTCACCCTATTGGAGAACCCTGAGCCTGGCGTTTCTCAAGAGAGGCAGTGACACGGTGTCGGGAGATGTAGACAGAGTGACCTCCTGTCTGTGGGCCTGGAGAGTGCCCCCGCCAGGGCCATGACCGCAGCCGGCCGACCCCGGGGGCACAGATGCGCCGTGGCGGGAAGTGCTCAGCACATGGGCCCAGCGAGGGGGTCACTCCAAACAGTGACACGTGTTTGGAGGATGTTTGGAAGCCCCTTCAGACCACAGGACGGCCTCGCTGGAAAGAGAAGGGGCGGTTCTCCGCGGCCCCTGGGGCTGCTGCCGGATCTGTGACGGTGCCAAATGCCCCACTGCCGACCTGAAAACGTCCCCACGTCCCATTCAGCATCATCAGAAACCATTTAAAATTCTTTACGATGAGCCTCATTGCAGCCCCTGATCTTTGCACGCTGCTGACGTCCCCCTCGGGGGCCCAGAGAGGCTCTGCGTGCCGCCGGGCTCCGTTTCCCGCAACCCTCTGGTTTCGCGGCCGCAGAAACTTTCTCTCTGCGGGCATCGCTTTTGTGGAAATGTATCATATTTTTTTTTTCTCAGTCCAGAAGTGAATTTTGTTATTGAAGAAAATCCTTTAAGCTGTTTTGGACTCAGTCAAGCATGTGAAAAGGGTATTTTCCACCCCCAGTTCAGACGCTTTGTGTGTTCTCAGCCCAAATAATGTGAATTAGAAACTTTGAGTTGGGCCTCTTCCTGCAGCATCTAATACGGTGCCCATTGTGAAGAAAAACACGGTCACGACATAGAGGGCGTGGGCAGCAAGGGATCCTGCTGGCCGCAGTAATAGATGGCAGCTCTATAAATGGCAGCTTCTATTCTTGGCTCTGGAGAGAATTTGTGTTCACGGCATTTAGCTCACGGAAGCATCCAGGAGATAGACTCAAGAACCTCGATGTGAATGAAATAAGATCTTCCTGTGCAAGTAAGATTACGAATTCCACACATAAGAGACCAGAGCAAACATGCGCAAAGCCACCATAAAGAAACACGACAATTTGCTGGTCAGACGGGGGTCAGCCAGGGTTGCAGGGGAGGGTCCCAGAGGCAGCTGCTGGCAGCTCTGTCCAAACTCCAGGAAAGGGGCAGCACAGGGTGGGGGGAGGCGGCGGGGACCCCTGGGCCAGGCACCGTGGGAGCGGTACAGTGTCCCCGGCCGACTGGGATTGCAAACACCTGCTCTGCCGTCTTCTAGCTGAGTGGTCTCGAGCCCGTTACTGCACCTCTCCCAGCCAGGTGGCCTCATCAGGGAAAATGGAGATAACTGTACCTGCCCTACAGAGTTGCAGGAGGAGAAAATAATACAACGTATATAAATCACTCGGCAGGGTGGTGGTAGTGAGCATTGTGGTGATGGTGGCTGTGGTGGGAATGGTGGTAGTGACAGTGGTGGTGGCGGTTGTCATGGAAATAGTAGTAGTGATCATGGTGGTGGTGGTTGTCATGGAAATGGTGGGAGTGGCAGCGGCGGCGGTTGTCACGGAAACTGTGGAAGTGGTGGTGGTTGTCATGGAAACTGGAAGTGATGGTGGTTGTCATGGAAATGGCGGGGATGATAGTGGTGGTCGTGGTTGTCATGGAAACAGTGGGAGTGATAGTGGTGGCGGTTGCCATGGTAATTGTGGCTGTGATTATGGTGGTGGATGGCAGTGAGCCTGTCCCCAGTGCAGAGGTGGCCAGTTTGGGTTGGCAGGACCAGATGCCACGAACAATGTCCACTAGCCAAAGACGTCAGGAACACATGGGTATTCATTTGAACACAGCTGGGGCTTTGGCCCCTGTTGCCACCAGGGAGCCGGAGCACAGTGGGGAAGCCGGGGTGTCTCAGTGAGAGTGTGGTGGGGGGTCATTGCAGGGTCTGGGCTGGCCGATGGGTGTGAGAATGTGACGTTGGGTGGGACTGGGCGTCCCTGTTTTACGTGGGAGGCGGAGCAGGGCGGAGACTCAGGCTGTAACTGGGAAGAAGTGGCTGCCCTTCACACTAGGAGGGAGGGAGGGACGTGTGGCCATTTGAGGTTTAGAGGGTGTGCTTGTCTTCTGCCTGCGTTCAACCATGCTTCCGAGCGGCCTTGCTTCGGCCTCTCTCCACCCCGTCGCAGGGTGACCTTGTTCGATGTTGGTGTTTGGTGAAGTTGTGTTTGTTCAACAAAAGAACAGCCCAGCTAGCTGGGAGTGCCCAGCAGATGCCAGCTGCCAGGGCAGCTGTTTCTCACCATCCAGCCCTAGCTCCTCTCCTAATGCAAGGTGCTGTGGATCTGGAGGGGCGGCCCCAGACCACCCTCGAGGACCCACGGTCTAGAGCAGCAGACAGACAGACAGACCCACCTCCTCCCTCCCAGGGCTTCGACGGTGCCCTGTGCACCCCAAACACCGTGGCCCGTCACCCTGACACAGATACGAGCTGAGGATGCGCCCGTCCTCAGGGATGGCTCCTGATTCCCTCCGCGGTGACTAAGCACCTCTCTGTCACTGCTCCGGCCATTAATTCAAGCGCCAGCACGGCCTGGAGGCCCTGCTCTCCTGGAGCGCCCGGCTGTCCACACAGCCATTGATTTAAGAGACAGTATCACTCGCTTCCCAGTTTATGAGGCAATAAGCAGCCCCGCATATTGATGACCGCCGAGGTGTTTGCTCAGCACATTTGCCGGGCGCATTTATTACGAGGGCTGCGCTTTAAAGCAGATGAAGCTGCCACTGTCTTCATTTCCTTCGGTGGAGCCAGGCCCCTCCCAGAATGGCCGACTGAATCTGTCTGATCCCTGGCCCCGCTTCTCCTGGTGCAGAGACGCAGCCGTGTGCCCAGCGCAAAACTCCCGTCCTCATCCCCCTGGGTCTCAGGGAGCCTCCACACCCCGCATGCTGTTGGGAGGGCCTCAGGACAAAAGGAAAAAAGAAGAGGGTCATTTTCCCCGAGTGCTCCTCCCACGGCCTTGTCCCTCATCCCTGGAGAAGCACACAGGTGGTGATAATAGGGGCGAGCCACCCCCACGCAGCCACCCCCACGCAGCGCAGCGCACGCACCCAATAAAATTCCTTTTTCATCCTGAGGAGCGGGGACGCTGCAAGGCTGGGCTGCTAGTCCATAAAGATGAGTCTTCAGAGCATTTACTAGCTGGAAGGCCCCGTGAATCCAAACTGGTTTATGTATAAAATATTAGGAGGGTTCGGAGGTGGTGGCGAGGCCAGGGGTGGGGGAAAGATTGATTGCCAAGTTTGTGCCCACCGAGCAGTTCCGTGCGTGCCGACCGGCGAGAACAACACTTGAAAAATGCATTAGATGATCCAGAACTCCACGCTGATTTATGGGCGCCGCAATCCCCACCTCGCCATCCATTTCTGTAACAGAGAGAGATTAGGGCCGTGGTGGGATTTTCCGGCTCCGTCCCCACCCCCAGCGGCCCCCAAACGCACGATGAATCACGCAGTAAAATCAAGAGTTAGCACTTTTACCCAGACATTCTGATGTGGGGGGTTTGGAGATTTGAAGCATTTCTGGGTTCGGAATGAAAACTGACTGGGTGAGGAATTTGTTTCTAAAACTCGAATCATGTTGATTGCTTACAATCACAAAGTTTCCCGGTGAGAGACAGGAGGTAGGGCCCTGGAAGCCGTGGGGTGGGTTTAGCCCCGAGGGTCACACCCGGAGCAGCCGGGCGGCTCAGCTCACGTGGCCGCCGCCGCCGCCAGGGGCCCCACCCGGACAGGACTACGGCCCTGAGCACACGGCCTTTGGGGCCACCGGAGTCAGGAAGGACAAGGCCAGATCTTCCCTGAGAGGACGACGTGCACCTCACTGCTGCCGTGGACACCCGTCACGCCCGCAGACATCAGCCAGCACCCAGCAGGGGCGGAGTGCTGTGCCGTGCCAGGCACGCGGGGACGCCAAACACGGGCAGCCCCTCTGCTGCCCGCGAAGGGCGCCGTGAGACGTTTGAAGCAGCAAGTCAGAGGCCGGCCCACCAGAGCTTTACCATCGCAGCTGGGGCCGGGCCGAGCCACCGTGAGTGAGTGAGACGGACCGAGAACTCCTGCGGGTGGGTGAGGGGTGGCCAAGGGGACTTTTCTTCCCGTGCAAAGGGCTCCAGGGAAGCACTGGAGGTGGGCAGTTGTCCAAGTGGACACGGCCCATCCACAGGGCCCGCTCACCAACCCCTACCGCCTCTCTGGGAGAACTGTGACCCTGAGATCTGTCTTCCCGAACCCTCCCTGCTAGGGAAAGCTCACCCCCTGTTTTCGTTTCTAAGAAACGATTTAGAGAATTCCCATCTTCTCTTTTGCTCTTGCACATACCCAAGGCCAAGACTGTTCAAAGACTCCTTGGCAGCTTGGAAACTCTCCAGCAAAGAATCCTGTGCCCAGGCCGGGCAGGAGGGTCTGCTTGTCTGAACAGCCACTCCATCACCAGGTGACTCTTGTAGGCCTGGGAGGTGGGGATGCTCTTGGGGTTGGGGAGGGGGTGTAATCCCACCCCCCCGCAAGACTCCCAGCTGCCACAGCTGCAGTTGGTTGGCTCCTGGCCATAGTGCTGACCATGGGAGAGGGACAGGGTGCCTGCCCATGGGGGCCACCTATACTTTAGGACTGTGACATGGGGTGTGCTGTGCACCGAAAGCTCATGGCATAGGCAGCAGGAAGTCACCACAGAGGTTGGGCGATAGCACTGACACCTGGTTACTGAAAGAGAGCTTGAGGGGTGACATCCATGACCATTGTCATCGCCACCATCATCATCACCACCATTACCATAGCCACCAACACCATCGCCACCATCACTATCACCACCATCATCTCCCTCCCTACCATCACCATCACTGCCACCATTACCACTACCATCGCCACCATCACCATCACCACCACCATCACCATTGGCACCATAGCCGCCAACACCATCACCACCATTACAATCACCATCACCATCACCATAGCCACCAACACCATCGCCACCATCACCATCATCTCCATCCCACCACCATCATCACCATCTCTATTTTGAAGGTACTGTGGGCCAGGCCCTTCGCTAAGTGCTTTATGTGTATCTAGATTAACCCTCACAACCCATAGTGACCGAGAGGCCACTGTGATCCCATTTCATAGGTGAGAACACTGAGAATTAAAGAGATCACCCAGATAATAACTGGCAGAGCCGGAGTTCAAGCCTGTGAGCCTGATCCCAAGCCTGAGTTTTCACCATACACCAAATGCCTTCCCTCCCACGTTTCCTGAGGGGTTGACCTGGAGAGATGGGAAAGGTCTATTATCACTTCAGGTTGTGGGTAAGCTGCAGGTATAGCAAGAGTGGAGAGGTCATTGCTACATTCGTTGGCTCTTTGTATCATTCACTCACTCACTCACTCACTCACTCACCACGGACCCGGGCAGAGATGGCACGAGGCGGTGGAGGCAGCCCTTCCGGAAGGAGCGCACTTCCTCCGAGGCCCTGCGGGAGGCGGATGCGGCCACGCTCCTGCCCTTGCCTGGGAGGAACGGGAAGGGCGGGGTGTCCCCTCTCCGCTCTGAGAGCCCCGTGGGGTCGGGGGCAGGACGTCTCAGCACCCCGCGCCCAGTGCCTCCTGTTTCTGCCCTTCCCGCCACCAACGCCACCAACCTGAGCACGTTACACACGCTTTTCTAAACACGGCCCACACAAGACAAAACCCCAATCCATCTCGCCAAAGACATTTTCCCTTCGATTTAAAACGCTGTGTAATTTAAGAGATATGTAATTCATGTGCCTGCATTTAAACCATCAAAGTGCTTTTAAAAGAGCTATTTGAAATCTTTGGAGCTTTATGAACCTTTAAAGCTCTGTCTTTGAAACATGGGAATCACACACTGCCAAGGATAAAGACAGTCAAACGCCAAAGGCGAGGGGTGGGCTCGAGCGCGCACTCCGCCACATTTCACGTCACCAAACGCTACCATCCACCTCCAATTACAACCACAGCTGACCCGGGATTCTCACGCCTTTGTGCGCCCCTCCCGGGCCAGCTAGGAAAGCGCCCCCACCCCCACCCCCACCTGGGCCTCCGTGGTCCTTACTCAGCCTGTGCCAAGGCAGGGTCCGCCGCAGAACACCGTGCGCCCTGCACCCACGCCAGGGCAGGCCTCCCGGCGGGGGCGCAGCGGGCACCCTTTCTGAAGTACACCAACGTGCCGCCACCACCACCGAGAGGGCCGGAGCCAGAGGAACCAGCGCGTCCAGTTTGAAGCCTGAGGCCAATTAAAATCGCAGAATCCTGGGCTGCTTGCCACCCGAACACGCAGGTGACCTCACCAAACACTCACACACAGGGGCACAGGTGGGACCTGGCTCACTCAGGAGTGGGGACCTGACCAGGGATGACTCGTGCCTTACCCATCCTACCCGGTGCTGCGCCCCCCATCCATGCGCCCTGCGCATGGGTTTAGGATCGGGGGAAGCAGGTGGCAGGCGTCTGTTGGTGGTGGCAGGGAGGCACCCGCGGTCACCCAGGGGTGCCTCCAATGGGGCACTGGAGTGTGGCCGCGACCTGCGTATATCATTCCAATGTCCCCCACCCGCCCCCAACCCCATTTCCCCATCGCAGGGGCCTGGGGGGCTGCAGACGTGGCCGGCCTTCTCAGGGACGGTGCCTGGGCCTGGGACTCGGCTGAGACCCTTACACCCTCACACCGCCCCCACCATGCCCTTCCTCACCCCCACTCCCCCTTAACCTCCCCCTCCCCCCACCCCGCCAGGATAGGGAGGCACTTTGACAGCAGCGCATCCTGCATGGGCAGCCGAGCTGGGTAGGCGTTGCTGGCCCTGTTTCCTCTCTCTGGAACCCAGAACCCCTGCCCCACCAGCTTCGCACCCCTGGGAGGGGCGTTTGACTCCCTCTCCCACCTTCTGCCCCTCGGGCCCAGCCTCTACCGCCAACCCCAAGAGGGCAGCAGCCCAGGCACACGTTCCCCGCCTTCTCCTCAGTTCCTGGCAGAATCCAGCTTTCTCCTGGGAACTGAAGGCAGGGCCGTGCAGCCCCCTCTAGGCAGCGCCTGTCTGGCGGGTTCTGTCACTCCCAGCTGGCTCCTGGTTCTCCCAAAGCCACCAGCTAGCAGGTTCCAAACACCAAGGAACGCTTTAAAAGCTGTTCTATCAGAGCAGTGGCACGAAATGTAACCCCGGGGCTTTGGGTCTCTCCCAGAGCAGCAGAGAGGCCGAGGTTCATGTGAGCAGGTTCAAGTTGCCCGGGAAGGGGGCGCCTGGCCCACGCCCACTTCCTGCTGGCCTCCTCTGCCCCAAGATCCCCACAGGGTCTGAGGCTCCCCCTCTGACCCTGTTCTCACCACCAGCGATGTAAAGGACTTCCAAGCCACCACTCCCTGGCCTGAGTCCTCACCTTGTCCTTCCCTGGTGACCCCAGCTGTCTTCCGCGACTGTCACCGATGGGAAACTCAGCCTGTTGGAGGGCAAGGGAAGCATCCTGACCCTCACAGACCTGGCCCCATTCCCAGTGGCCACCACTTATACCAGCTATAGCCCCCAGGCCCTCCACCGCCAAACGCATTTGACCTGGGTTGACGTCTTTCTCTCCCTTGCCCCTCTCAACACCAAGTTCAATGTGATGTAAGTCCTGCCGATGCTCTCTTTGCAATGTCACTCGAATCCACATCATGTTCAAGGACAGGTGAGTCTTGAAGGTCAATAGCGAGAGCAAGGGCGTTCCTGGCAGGGGAGCAGCACCCGCAAAGGCAAGGGGCAGCGACTGCCCAGTGAGGGCGCCTGGCGGACAGCCAGGACCTTGCCTCAGCGGCCTGGTAGCCAACACAGCCCTCTAGTTTTCTGCCCTTCAAAGCCGCCCCTCTCATCGGGCCTCAAACCCAGCCAGGAGCCCTGACAACCCAGCCGAATCCCTGTCTCCATCGTTTCTTGGGGCGCAATGAGCTCTGAGGTCCCTGACCCCGGCGTGGGCCCGATGTCCTGTGTACACGCCTGGACTAACTCTAGCTCCCCTGGTGTGACAGAAGCCGGTGCCCCTCTCTGCCCTTGGAGGCCGCCATTAGGCCACTGCCGTTTAGACAGAAGAGACCCCGCCAAGCTTTCCTCCCTCAGCCTCTCCTCAAAGCGTCCTCGACTAGGCCCTTTCTGGTCCCCCTGCCCCCACCCGAGCCCGGGTCCAGAGCTCAACTCTGTGCAGACAGTGCTCCTGAGGTGACAGGTGTCCCTCAGGGCTGCTGCGCGGGCGGCCGGGCGCGGGGCAGCGAAGCGGAGCTCGCTCGGCCTCTCCGTGGGGAAACTGCGTCAGAGTCGTGACCCACCAGCGACCCCCTGAGTCATGAGTGCTGCCCACCCCACGCAGCGAGGCCTCTTCTGAGCCCCTCCCAGAAAAAGGCGTCCTGTGCAAAGGCCCACGTGTGGCACCTCGGGTCTGAGAACTCCCACGAGCCCAGGAATCTCGATTACGTGCCCGTCACTACGTGGTCAGTGAAATACCGAGGTTTTGGTCGCCGCCACCAGCCTCCCAACAGATCACCCAGAAATGGAGAGACGTGACCTGGGACTTTGGGTCCTTCTGTCACCATGGAAACGGGCGTTGCCACCGTGTGGAAGGAAAGCCTGTTGTTGACGGGATGGAAGGGTCTTTGAGGAGCTGATCCGGGTTGGAGTCACCCCCGCCGTCGGTGCCTCACCGCCCGGCTTTGCATCTCCTTCCGAGCCGGGCCGTGGAGGCTGTGGAAAGCTCTCTGAGTTGTACAGAGCTTCCTCTGGGGCTCTCTGAGGGCCCCTCTCCCTGCCCCGGGGAGAGGGACAAGGCTTCCAAGGCAGGTCCTCACAGGGGAGCTCGTGGCTGTGATGCTGGGCAAGTCTGCGCCCCTGAGCCTGTATCCTCGGCTGGGGAGGAAGACCAACCAGCCCGGCCTACGTCGCTGCGCATTGTAAGGAGGGAAGACGCGTGGAGGCCGGGTGTGAATCACAAAGCGCTGTGCGCCTGTCCGTTATTGTCGTGGTCCTCCAGCTCCCAGGGGTCCCCAGGGCCTGGAGTCTCAGGCCGCAGCTCCCAGAGGAACAGGACTAACGACGGGTGGTGAGGACCAGCCAGCCAGGGACCTGCACGTCCTAGGTGGTGCCGGACTGCGTCCGTGTGTGGCTCCCAGCCCCGGCACTGAGCTCGAGGCGTCCCTGTTTGCAGGGAGGGTGCAGGGGGTCAACCCGCTGGCCCGTCCCAGCTCTAGGTAGCCAGCCAGCACAGACATGGTCACTGTTTGCGGAGTCCGTGTTTCAGTAGCTGTGTCTTCACACTGACACACTGCACGTGTGTGTCACTCGTGTCTTCAGTCCCCAGGGGCCACCACTGGGTCAGGGGGCATTTCCCTGCCAAGTGCAGAGACCCCTCCATGTTAGAAAGTCCTGGTCCACAGCCTGGAGACAAGACCCTGGTCCACATGGCTGAGGGGACTCATGGATAGACAAGGGGTCTCTCAGGTCTCCTGTCAGGTGGCCTGGGCTCTGGGTATCTTCTGACGGTTACCGACATCGCCACCGGGGAGGCACCCCTCCCCAGCCTGACCCTACGCCAGGCCTTTGAGTGCAGGCGTCGGGGGTCCCACCTGGGGTCCCAGGCTGGACTTCCAGTGCTCCCCTCCGTTTGCTGCCACCATAGGGGTGGGGACGAGGGGCGTGGCCAGTGCCGGGTTAACTCCTGCCCTTGACTGGGTGGTGGAAGCAGACTGCACTGCCTCCAGCCATCTCACGCCACACTCCCGTCCTCCCCGATCCTCACCTGGCCTCCCTCAGGCCCCCCGTTCCCGGATGCCCAGGTGGGCGGTGGAGAGCCCACCCCTTCCTGAGCTCTGGACACGCCCTCTGGAGGCACCGCCCAGACTGCCCCCGGGGCTCACGGAAGTGGAGCTGAATCCTAGGCGGGCGGAGCCCTCCGCACCTCCCAGGTGCCCCGAGAGTCTCCGGGGACCTCGAGCAGCTCAGGCAAAGCCCCCTGGGCTGTGCGGAGTCGTGTTCGCTAGCAAAGCCCACCTGCCACCCCAGGCAGGCGCTAAACCAGACACACGTTACTTGAGATCGCTCAGGGAAGAGGTTTGGTGAGGTTGGTAACAACAGGCGCACGCACAGGGCACTCCGAGACCCGAGTGAAATTTTGTAGCTAATTCTGGCTGCCGAACGTCTTCATTTAAAATATACATCCACATCTATTTTGTTCAGAGTTTTAATTAGGCCCAGAGGAATATACTTTCAAATTTTGGTACACTTCATTTGTTATATTAATGAGAAGCCACTTTAAATCAAGTTTCACGTTGATATTTCATTATGTATGCTGCTCTCACACATCTCTAAAGGAGATTTACGTTACAGGTGGTGACCACAAATACTGGCGGCCGACATGCTGTTAATTTAAAATGCAAAGTTTTCCTGTGAGGCGCAGCAAAAATATAAGGTTACACTTCTCCAGCGCAGCCAGCGTCCCTGCAAAGTGGCTGCAGCTCACATTCCACGTAGAAGCCCTCCCCCAGCCCCCCAGCCCCCAGCCCCCCAGTCCCCCAGCCCTGACTCCCCGAGGGAGGCCCTGCACCAGCACCCCCCACCCCCCGCCTGGGGGCCTGCTGTTCACACCAGGACTTTCGGGGCTGGAGCTGGGACAGAGGGATGGGCCCCAGCTCTGACCGTTAGGTTCGGTACCTGGGGAGGAAGGGGCTGGGGGACTTGGGGACGTTTGGGCCCCGAAACCGCTGGGGTGGGGCTTGTACACGCAGGCTTGCTTGTGGCTCGTGGCCTCGACACACACACACACCTGGAGATAGTGACATCATGCGGGGTCCCCTCCCCAGTAACAGGGATGGCCCTGGAGGTGGTGTTGGCCTTGCCCTTGGCCGCTGCTGAATGTTTCTGTGTCCCCGGCGCTGGGCCAAGCACGTCGGCCAGGCACCATCTCAGTGAACGCAGGCCACCATTCTGTGACTTAAACGGCACTGCCCCATCCTGTGCGGCTGATGGGCCGTGGAGTTAGGGTTGGAGGCCAGACCTGTCCCCTGACCGCCATGTCCCACTGGCAGCTGTCCCGCGGGGAACAGCTCTCCCGGTCCCTACGGATGCTGGGATATTGTGACACGGACCTGGGCCGACAGCCACAGAGACGTCAGTGCCGGTCCCACGACAGGAGGCTGAGTGACAGCCCTTTCCACACTGTCCCCGGCAGGTCGCCTTCAAAGGCTCGGGTCCCTTGTAGGCACACGTCCCCGCTCTGAGTCGTCCTTCCACGCCGATGCGCGTGTGTTAAGCCGCCGTCCTCACCTCAGCAGGCTGACAGCCAGCTGCCCAGGAGGCGACTTTCCGGACCCCGCCGCATCCTGGGGCATGCGACTTAACCCTGCCTCCCTCGCTCTACCTTTCAGGCAAAAGACTCGACAGTCGGGACAATCGTCGCAGACACGCCCCTCAGACCACGCCCCCTCCACCTGGCCCTCACAGCCCCACCAGCGCTGTGACAGACGCCCTCCCAGCGGCCCCTCACGACGACCCTGCACTGGGTGTCACCACGCTCGTTTCCCGGACAAGTAACCCAGCTGTCACAGCAGTCGAGGGGTGCTGGGGACGGGCCTGGTTGACTTTCTGCTGTTTTGTGATGGAAAATAGGGATTTCAGAGAATAGTCTGCCTCTTAATTTTTTAAAAAATGTTTTACTTTTCAGAGACAGGGGAAGGGAGGGAGAAGGAGAGGAAGACAGAGAGGGAGAGAAACGTGTCAGTTGCCTCACCCGACCCGGGACTGAACCCGCAGCCCAGGCCTGTGCCCTGACTGGGAATCGAACTGGCGACCCCTCGCTTTGCGGGATAATGCCCAACCCACTGGGCCACGCCAGTCAGGGCTCTGCTTCCTAATCTTTAAAGACAACTTTTAAATGTACGGGCCCTCGGCAAGGGTTCGATCGCAGGCAGGGCGGCCCCAGGCCGGGCAGCCCACCCAGGCTCCTCCCGGGGCAGAGTGTGGGCGCCCGGGAGGCGCTCCCCACCCTGCACTGAAACGGCCTCTGCATGGAACGGGGAGACGAAGGCGGCGGCTGAGCGGCCGTGGGGGTGTTCCACCCGGTGCCTGGAATTCACATTGACCTGACGTTTGAAGTCGTTATTATCAATAATAACACACCCGCGCCCCATACGGAGGCTCCTCGCCGTGCCCCTGGACTCGGGGAGCCCGCCTCCTGCCCCCGGGCGGCCCCTGGGGCGCCCTCTCGGAGAGAGCGGGCCTTTCCTCCCGGCGCCCACCGCAGCCCGCGAGTTCTGTTGTTCCCACGTTTGCGTGTCTGCTTCCTTTCCCCCCACTTAGCGCGGTCAGATAAAATAAACAACAGGCACTGAGAATTCCACTAAAAAAATCATTGTTTATCTGAAGTTCAAACCTAACTGGTATCTTGTATGTTCGTTTGCTAAAAGCGACGACCCCGTCCCCAGCGGCCCAAATGCCACGTGTCCGGTCTTCGCTCCCACGGTGCGGCCCGGCCCGGCCCACAGGAGCGCTCGGGAACTGCGTAGGGCACACCTGGCAGGTGGCCGCGCCGCCCTTCCCTCCCGCCTGGCCGTCGCCGCGGCCCACGCCCTTCCAGACCAGCGCAGAGCAGCGGCGTCCCCCTCGGGCCATCACGCCACATCCCCACGGCGGGTCCCCACCCCGCCAACTCCAGCCCCGCTGTCCAGCGACCAGGGTCCAAAGCAGACCAGCAAAGGTTCGAGGGAACCATCCTTGAGGCCCTGACAGCGGGACAGAAGACAGAACCGGGCGGGCGGATGAACCTCAGGAGACGGGACGAGGCCATTGGAGTTCGGTGGTGATTCGGGTGAGGCCGAGCTGTGTGTGAGGCTGAGCTGTGTGTGAGGCTGGGGTTGTGTGCGGGCAGGGAGGCGACACAGGCAGGGAGTACGACCTTGTAGGAACAGGCATCCATGAGAGGTGCTGTTGCCGTGGAGACCAGAAGACGGCCAGGCGACCCAGGGAGGCAGGAAAGGAGGGCCGAAGGGACGGATGTTGAAGGGCAGTCGGAGAGTTAAACACTCGGAACGCTGCTGCACGAGGGCTCAGGGGGCACGGGGTGTCCGTCCACGGGGTGTCCGTCCACGGCATGCCCGCCGGTGTCCAGGCCACGTGCGGGTGGGCCTGCCTGTCCTCGGCCAGTAGCGGAAGGGGGCCCTCAGATGGCCGCACCCGGGCCCCTGGTGTGAGACCGAGGCCCAGCTCCACCCCCTTTCCCGGGAGGGACCGACTCCCTAGGCCCCCTGCACACCTGGGGGCTGGGAGCCGGCCTCACTTAATTAGTCAAGTGTGAACGGCAACCGCAGGCCTGTGAAATCCTAGATTTCCCTGGACACGCCCACGGCTTAGAGACCTGGGGTGCTGCTGCTGCTGAGGGGAGGGGGCGGAGGCCCAGACTCCAGCTACTGGAAATGACCTCGGGGTCAAGAGGTCATTTAGTCCAGGGGATTCATTTTACAGATAGACTGGGTGGGGGGGGGAGTGACAGAAAGGTTTTTAGAAGATAAATATAATTCATACAGATTTAATTTGTAGAAAAAATTAATATTGGGCAGAAAATCCACAAAGGCTACAACTAGAAATTCCAAATGACAACATATAAGTGAGTTAGAGCATATTAGGAAGGTTCAGTCTTACAAAGAAATGAATATGAAACAATACAAGTCTTTTTTGTCTTGTTTTGTCAAATTTTGGGGGCAGAGGCAGCTGCCTGGGTTCGGGGAGCTGAACTGTTGTCCGCTTCTGTTGGGGTTTGCAATGATGTGACGTTCGAACAGCTTTAAATACAGCCACCCCGTTTAATACATCATTTCTGCAGGGACCGACCCTAGGAATTTATCTTAATGAATTAATTAGAAAGTCCCAAAGATTCACCTCTAGGATGTTTGCTACAGCACTTTCTATGGTGGCGGAAATTTGGAGAAGACATAAATGTCCAAGAACAGGGGATTGGTGAAAAAATGGGGCCCCGGGCAGCCACCCAGACCCAAATTTTAGAAAAATTAATGACATGAAAAGATTCATGATATAACACATTTCAAAGTGTGATGATAAAATTGAACACTTTATGAAAGTGGATATTTCCAGGGGCCAGAATTGTAGGTAATTTTTATTTTAAATTGTTATCTCTATGCTCTCATACTCTTTAAAATTTCTACACTGGGCCCATTTTTAACGTCTTACATTAAGAGAAGGACAGAGAAGGGAGGGTGGATGCAGGAAGCAAAGGAAAGAGTAGTTGTGACAGTTTTGCCGCTGCCACTCCCACGGCCAGTGGCCGCAGGGGCAGGGGGTTGGTCGGGGCTGTCCTTCGTGGCCTCCGACCCCCACAGCACCCATCACCTGCACAGCACCCATCACCTGGGCCCAGGACCCAGGAGTTCAGCCTATTGCAGGACAAGACAACCGTGCCGAAGGTCAAGGGCAGCATGCAGGCGTGTCGCCCCTGGTTCAAGGAACGCGGAGACGACGGAATGGATTTGGGTTGGTTTCTGGCCCCAGTGTCTCTGCCACGTTTCCACACTTCCTCATTGCGGGGACATTCCGAAGTTTTATTTTCCCAGGGTCCCTACTCCCTGTCCCCTCTTCTCACCTGGCGCAGGTGGTGAGACCTTCTTCCTACTTCCTGCTTCCTCCAGATGCTGCGTCCCACCCCCTCCCTTCCCGACCCTGACTGGCGGCTTTCAGGTCTTGGGGTCTTCACATGAGTCTGCTCTGCAGGCAAGGGAGGGTGGGTGGCGCTTTGCCGGCAGGAGACTGAGAAGACGTCATCACGGGCCCCCTGTCCCTCCTCTGAGTGTTTGACCCCACCACCCTGGATGTGCCCCAAGCCCCACAGGCACATCATCGAAGCCCAGGTGACTGGGAACTGGCCACCCCCTCCAAGGGGGTGGTGGTGGCCCCCAGGGAGGCCACGCTCAGCGGGGTGACACGGAGCAGTGGAGACAGGCTGCAGAGAGGCGGTAGGGCGAGAGCAGGCGGCTGGGCCTGGGCGGAAGCTGGCACTGACCCCTGACCCCATTCGATGCCACTCCTGGGGGGCATCGAATGCCACCCACACAAAAAGAACTAGAGAAGCGAATCCAAGGGCCAAACTCTCCCCAATCCTAAGTCAGCTAGAAACGAGAGGAAATAAACACGAGTTCCCCATTACACGTGCGCCCCTTGAAGGAACGCCCCCAGGGCGAGTTCGGCCGGGGCGGAACGCACGCCTGCGGCCACAGCAACTGAACCGCGTCTGGGCCAGGCGCCCATCCAGGCCCTGCAGGCCCTGCGGGGGCACAGCAGCCCCGGCCTCGCCTCGTGGAGCTCTGCAGACGCGAGTGCAAAACTGGACACTACAAAGCTGAAGTGCAAAACCAAGTACAACACTGATGACTCCGGCTGAGTGTCTGGAGGGAGTGGTGTCAAAGAGAGGGGACCCTGGGCAGGGGGTGGGGGGCGGTGGATAGCCACCTCGGAGAGACGGCGGTGCATCACCCAGGCTCAAGGACACCGCTGGCTGAGGGCCACTGAGTCCCCCTGGCCACAGGCAGAGGAAGCAGCCAGGCCTGTCCCCAGGAGGGGAGCCACCGCCTAACTGGATTTGCCCGTCTCCAGGGGCGTCCATTAGAAGCCGCCCGCCAGCCCAGCTCCTCAGGAAGTTCCCGCAGCGGCGGGCCCTGACTGCCCTGCAGAGGGCTCATTGGTCCCAGAAATGGAGGGTCCCCGGGGCCCCGAGGGACAGGGGACAGCCCTCAGCCAGCACACACGGGAGACACAGCGTGGGGCTGCCTTCTAATGGCTTTCTGAAGGTGGCTCTGCGTGTGACCGACAGAGGCCGCCTGTTCTCAGGACTCTCTCCCGCGCCTCGGAAACAGGCTCCGTCCTGCTTGGATTTCGGATATGGGCGTTCGTCCGTCCCCGTTCTGCACAGGGGGTGATGCGGGAGTCTTGACTCCCCACCCCAAGAAGGACCACCTCGCCTCCCCGCCCCTCCCGACCGCTGCCCTGCTCCCGGCAGGGGCCCTGGCCCAGGCACTGCCGCCCTGCTGGGGGCACAGGGTGAACGGCCTGTGGCAGCTGTGATTAGGGCCCCAGGGTCCCCAAGGTTCTCTGCAGACTCTGGCAGCTGATGGCCCGAACGGGGCATTCCCCTTGGCCTTGGGCAGCCGGCCGGCCGAGGGACAGCGCTGGGCTCCAGACCAGGACCCACCTGGCCACCGGTCCCCGGGGCTGCCCCGACCTGCGGGGCCACCATCCCCTGAGCCAGGGCTCGATCCCAGGCAGCCGGTGGGGAGGTCTCCGTCATGCCTGGCCTGAGGCCTCGCTGGAACTGCCACTGTCCCTCCTCGTCCCATCACAGCCGCTGTGTCCCTGTCCCTGCCCCGCTGACCCCTTCTCCAGGCAATTCCGGGAACGCCTCGTGGCTTTCACCCGGGCTCCCTCGCAGAGGCGCGCTGGAGGTCACAGGTCTCGTTTCCTCGCTTCGCTCTGCTCTGCGCCGGGAAAGGCTCGGCCTTGAGGACAGGCTTCTCCACGGGGGGACGGAGGGGCAGGAGCACTGAGCGCCGGCCGGGCTCTCGGGGAACACGGGGCGCCGGCCGTCCGCCCGCTCGAATGCTCCCTGAACGTCCGCTTCACTTCACCCGAAACAGCAGCGTCATCCTTGCGTGATGCTCCCGCGCCTGTTGTCCCTGTGCGTCGGCCTTCAGGGGACGCCTGTGCTCACTGTCACCCAGGCAGAGTCCTTCTGCTCTTCGGGACCCTCCACACTGGGTCTTCCCGAACACTTGCTTCTCCCCTCATCAGGGAACGCTGTTTTCCCTGTTGTGCCCGCACTGCGCCCCCACTTGGAGTCCTGAACCCCACCCAGGAGCCCCCCACCCCCAGTGGAGCACCGGCTCCCTCAGGCGCCCTCCGCACACAGCACACAGAGAATTCTGTCTTCTGGACACGGCCCGGTAGCAGGCGCGCTCAGCACCCGCCGTCTGCTGAGTGCGAGCCACAGAGACGGACGGTGACGGCCACTCCGAGAAGGATGCGACATTCGCAGTCTGCTCTGCTGTGACGACAGGCATGTCCGCTGGCCAGTGTCCCCCGACAGCCAGG
>CM052541.1:184648406-184677688 GCA_028533065.1 Trachops cirrhosus | reverse complement strand
GGGGTGGGGACTGGTCACCCTGCCGTGGTCCCTGGCCGTTTTCTGAGCCTGGTTCTGTCTGTCTGTCTGTGCATTCTGTGGACCACCTGCTGCCCTTCTGCTAGCCCCTGAGTCCGCCTCCACAGGCCCACATCACTTTCCACTGCGGGCCACACAGGGCCCCTGTTTGCACCGCAGCCCCTTCGAGGGTGTCTGGAAGCACCTGCAGCCCGCAGGAGGCCTCGGAGCCCCGGGAAGAACACGGGTCAGGAGTCCTGGGGCTCCCCTGCTAGTAGGGCACTGCTGCATTGCTGGGCTTCTGGGGTTACCCAAAGCGTTCCAGTCCCTAAGTGTGTCCCACAGACGTAAGACTGGGGTCAGTGAGGTTCCCAGGCCCTGACAGAGGGCAGAGTGGGGCCCACGCCCCCCTTCTTCTCCCAAGAGCCAGGACACCTTGGAGACCCTCGGGCGGTCCTCACCGTCCCCTCAAAGCCCCAGCCTGTCCCCCACGCTGCCAGATTCGCAGCAGCAGCTGTCCCTGCCCGGAATGCAGGTGCAACCGTGGGGCCAGAGAACGACTCCACGGCGGAAACAATGCCTGCGTTGGCCGACGTCATTTCCCCGATCCGACGATGTTTGAAGAGCGAAGGAGGAATATTTTGCCTGCAGGACAAGAGGTGAGGCTGCTGGTCCCACCGGATGTTCCTGGACCACTGACAAACTGAGCTCTGAGCATCCCCACGCCAGAAACCTGGCCCGAATGTGTTTTCTGAGGAGCATCGCAAAGGCGGTGCTCTGGGCACATCCTTCGGGGGCCTCTCACTGCAGGTCTGAAGGGGGTGGTGCACCCCCACCCCCATGCAACTGCCCCTCGACGCCCTTGACTTCCTGCTCGCTGGACTGACTGGACACAGTGCTGTGTCCTACCCACAGGCCAGGCCTGCAGCGGGGGGCTCGGCCAACGTCTGTGTCCCTGCCCCAACCCCCAGGTCTGGGTCCCGTTCTCCCGTCTTCTCTCCTCCTCCTCTCCTTTTCCCTTCAATGCTCTTGTTCTGAATTTTGAGCCCCACCCTCAGGGGCCCCCATGCTGTCCCCCTCCAGGCAGACGCCAGGTCTTCCTCCGGCCTTAGGTGCTGGATTCCAGCCCCCTGTGCTCAACCGCCCACTGACCAGCTCCCCTGGGGTGTTCCACAGCACCCCAAACTCAGAGCTGCTGCAGCAAAGGACCACAGACGCTGTAGTCTGAAGCAACATAAACACCATCTTGGTTCTGCGGGCTGGAAGTCGGACACTGAGTTTCCAGGGCTAACCGTGGGGGCTTCCAGGGCTAACCGTGGGGGCTTCCAGGGCTGCGGTCCCTTCTGCAGGTTCTAGGGGATGATGTGTCCTTCCCTTTTCCAGCTTCTAGCCACTGCCCACACTCCTTGTCTGATGGCCCCTCCCCCACCTCCCTCACACCGTCTCGGGCCCCACTGCTTCCCCTGGGTGGGTGCCCCTGGGCAGTTCGGGATGATCTTCTCCGAGGTCGACTGGCAGCCGTTTTCCAGTGCCAGCGGCCTGACCTGTCTGCAGGTCCCGGCTACCTTCCCGAGCAGACTGCCCACCTGAGGCTAGTCACTGGGTCCCCAGATTTGCCTGTGCAACGACTGGTGACACCGTTCTGAGTGACCCCAGCCAGGATCCGACTCGTCCTTCGTCCAGCCATCACTTGCTCCCACCTCCCCAGTGCCCCTCGGGTCTGCACCAGCGTTTTTAGGCTGCGAATCCTTTAGCCAAAGGCCCCTGCCTTCTGCCTGCCCAGGCCTCCTTTGCGTGAGCACCGCAAAACCCGACGGTTTCCAACCTCCGGGGTCGTCCCTTCTTTCTGAACCGGGAGCTGATGGCACTGTTGCCGTATTTGAACCTCCCAGTAGTCCACGAGGGCCACCTCTCATAGGAGGGACGGGCTCTTGTGGTTCATCTTCGCCTGGCTTACCCACCTCTCCAGTCTCCTTTTTGGCACCCCCACCCCACTACTCCCCCAGGCCACTCCAAAACCTGTAATTGAACAATTTTGGATTCATTTTAGATCCAAGAACACCCAGGGATCTTTTGACTCCCTCCCTTAGGATAAGGCCTCTGCCTGGGAAAAAATGCCTTCTCCACTCTGAGCTCCATTCCAACTCAGGCAGTCTCTTACAGGAAGCCTTCCCAGGTTGCCCCCTCCGAGCTGGCATCACACTGAATGGTTCTTACCTGCCGAGGTGTGAGGTCCCCATTAGGCTCGTGATGGTGCTCTGCATGCTTTGGATGGAAAAAGTGCTGTGGTTTGGCACAGACCTGTTCTGTGCTGGATGGGGGGGCTCAGGCTTTGCCCACCCGATGGGAATGACAGGGGTGCGGTGGTGAACCGGGGTTGTTTGACTGAGCTGTGGGAGACCACCAAGAACCCTGTTCCCCAGCAGCTAAGTGGGGTCTGAGCAGCACCCTGCCGGACCTTGCTCCCCTGTGACAGGTGCGGGGACACCGGCCCTCAGGCCCCGGCTGGGGTGGGATGGTCAGGAGCCCTCAGACCTGGAAGGATGGAGGGCTGAGCTGAGAATGTGGGCCTTTCCTGAGGCCATTGGGAGCCTGTGACATCCCCCACAGGGGCCCCGCCGTCCGGTTTCCTATGTGCTCCTGAGAAAACGGAGCGTGTCCACAAGGCACCATGCAGTGGCTCTGAGGAGACGGCTGTCACCCCGACTTCCCCGGCAGGCGCGCGGCTGTGAAAACAACCCACAGGCACTCGCAGCTCTCAGCACTTGCCAGCAGCCCTTAGAGACGGGTTCTGCGCGGGTGGGGACAGTCGCCAGGATGTGTGTGCGCCCCGATGTGATTGCTCAGTCCCCTGAGCCCTCAAACGAACATCAACTTAACTTTTGAAAACAAGGCCCACCAAGATGAAATTCCATTACTTAACTAAACCTGCCGTTTTTCCAGATGCATTCCAGTCTTCTCTCCAGCAGAGCAGAGACCCGACGTACAACGTGGGGAGAGGGGAGTGCTCCTGAACGGTGGGCGGGGAGGGGCCTTTGCTCTCCGCTCCCCTCTGCCACCGCAACTCGCCCCAATACCTCACTGGGGCTCCCTGCCATCCGGAATCTTCTCCCTTCAGATCTTACGGCCAAGAGAAGCAGCGGCCATATGCTCAGCCATTTGGTGACAAAGACACTGAACCAGCAAAACAAGCACTGTGCTTACAGGGGAAAGACTTTTTTTTTATTGTGCTAGAAGTGGATTCATCTGAAATGTGTAGGGGATATGTCATTTTTCCTCCCCACGGGAACAAATAGCTTCTCGTGTTAGACCATCATTCGTAAATTATGATCCAGGCATCAGCCACGGGTGTCCTCCCCACATGTCCCTTGTCACTCCTCATTCCTCAGGTGTCGTTTGAGTCACGGTGGGTGACTGAAAAGCGAAACAGAAAAGAAAAAGAGCAAAACAAGCCCCGGATGCTGTAAAGCAGGGGCACCCAAGAGGCCGTGTATTAGGGACATTGTTCTCAGGGCCCCCAAACCAGCGAAGCTTCCACAAAACCCTAAGAAAACGCAGGCCTGGAGGCCACGTCGACTCCAAGCGCTGAAAACATCCAGGCGGAGGCGTCACACTGACCAGGCAGCAGTGCTGGGCGAGCTGCCGGTCTGGCCCGGAGGAGGGCTGTTCCGCCGCGCGAGGACGTCTTCACGAAGCCGAATCCAAGCTCAGGTGCTGCGGGCCTCTGGAAGCACCTGGTGTGCAGAACACGCAGCTCCTCGGCCAGCTAACCGCCGAGTTTATGCAGAAGGTGAGAGCTCGTTTCATTGTTCCCGACCTTAGGCTTCCAGGGAAAGGACGAGCATCCTGAAGGCCACGGCCGCCCCCGCAGAAACACAGCCCCTCTCGGGCTAGGGGTGAAGACCAAGGTCCTTCGTCTCTGAGCAGGCCCTCTGCTGGGCGCGCCAGGTCAAAGGAAGTAGCCACTGCAACACTGGGGCGGGCCCTCTGCCACATCTGAGCCCTGAAATATGCTGCCAGCCACCTTGCTTTTAGGATGGCGGCACGGGGCAAGTTTACTGCGTGACTGCATTAGAGAGGTATGTGCCCCCAGGCTTGCAAAAGTAAAGGCCAGCTCTTACCACCTGTGGGGGTCCGACACCCTCAACCGACGGTCCTCGGAGACATTCTGCAGAGTCACCCTTGGCAACAACACAGTCAACAGACTATGCTTTCATGGCTTTTAATAGAAAAATCAAGAACAAAAAAAGTCACACAGAAACATGTGACTGGTTATGAAAAATGGGAAAATATTCTCTTAGGCCAGATCCTAATATTGCACAAAATACACTTTTGGGCACATGACAAGGGAAAAGCGTATATGCACAGGTGTTACAGGCCTGTGTGCCATTATCTCCTTCCCTCGGCAGCCCCAGGTGGGCACCCCCGCCCTCCTCCAGGCGAGGAAGCTGAGGTTCAAAGAATTTAAGTGCCTTGCTGAAGACTATAGGGACGGCAGAGGATTCCAGAACTCCTTCAGGGAGGACATGTCAGTTTAGTTTAAGGAATAAGAATACACCGTGGATACACAGGCAAGGAATGCGGACTCAAGTCAGACGTGATCTTTGGCTAATGCAGGCGCTTCAGAAGGCTCTGCAGCATGTGTGTGTATAGGATTAAAAAAAAAATGTCCCCAGTTAATTAAGTCAGGAAATGCTGAGGACTCCCGGCGTCTTTTCTGCAGGGTTTCTGTCTTTTACATGATAGCAGGGGTTACAGGTGTCCCGGAGAATATGCAAGGCGTTTTCCTTTTCAGATCCCTTCCGTTACTTAGGCTGTACTTTGGAAAAAGCTGGGGTGAAACTCCCAAGTCCCTAAAGCCGAATTCGGGCAGAGGAAGAAAGGAGTCTCAGCACTTAGGGACACAGTGCAGGGACTCCCTGAGTTTACATCCCAAAGCGAGTTGACTTGGTGAACTGACTGGTGATGCAGAGGGCGGTGTGACTTGGGTCACCTTGGAAGTAAAGAGGGGCCGGGAATCAGTGGACAGAGCATGGCACCCGGTGACTGTAGATGGGCCTGGGCCCGTGTTGTGGTTTGTGAGACTTAAGAACAAAACAGGCCTCGAATGAAGTTTTCATGCACTTTCAGTGCATTCCTGTCTCCAGGGGCCTAGCAAGGAACCTGGGATCCCTGGGTCCCCGTTCTGCCTTTCCCTCCACTTCAAAATGCACAGCACCCTCACTGGAAGACAGGCGGGAAGGGACCCAGATGCTTTAGGATCTGCATTTTGGGGTAGGCGGGACCTCAGACAGCACACACCCAGCACAGTTGCAGAGCACAGGGGCGAGGCCACAGCTGGGGCGTCAGTAGGAGCTCTCGACATTGCGCCCGGAGCTTTTCTCCCCACCCTCGGAACCACGTTCTCAGGGTCCTCGTTCATCAGTGATTCCTCCCAGCCTGGAACGCAGCTTTGCACACAGCGTGTGCTCAACACTCGGCATCGCCGCTGAGTTCACAAAGAACGGGACACGCAGCGGGTTGCAGACCACCACCGAACGTGTTTATCGGTGCTGTCCCAAGCTCCTCTGACTATGAAGCCCCCCGAGGCCAGGGCAGGGCAGGGCAGGGCAGAGGGGGCGAGGGCCGGCTGGCACTGCCAGGCAGCGGTCCTGGGCTCCCCAGACAAAGAAGGGAAACAAACTCAGCAGGAAGGAAACGGGTTGTCTGGCTCATTTATAATGCCGCTTCCTTGCAGGTGAACAGATAGGGGAGTTTGACAGGAAATGGAAGATATCCTACAGGTTTTAAATGGATGGATTTCAGGGCAAAGGCCATTTTTTTCAATAAAAGAGGTAGTTAATAGCTCACATCGTATCGTCAAGCTGTTCATACCCCCCCTTCAAAAAAATCATTTTCTATTTTAAGTTTTTAAAAAACAGCATAGCTAGTTTTTGAATAGGCCACATTCACCAACAAAAATGGATTCTATATCATTCTCTACCTCCAACAAAATTTTTGATTGTTTTTCTGAGAACATGCCACCCAGTATCTTCTGTGACATTAAAAACATTCACTCAAATACCAACAGATTCAACTTTATAGCACCATTCCAAAATACTAAACTTTCTTTGCACCTTTATTTTTATCTTTTTTTGTACACATAGCAAGATGGGCATCCTGTAAATTTCTGAAAAACCTCATAGGAAAAAAAAACAACTACGTTTTAGGACAAAGCAATAACTCAGTTTGTAGGCAGGACGATCTCAGGTGGACTGTAAGTTCTTCACGGGCTTCTGTCGTCTCGAGTCTGGGGTGAGGGTGGAGAAAGGACGCTAAAGTCTTCCCGGATTATTCTAGAGACCACGGTGCACGTCAGCACGCACACGCCATGCTCAGTGGCCGGGCTCCGGGTGCTGATGCCAACTCAGCCATGACAACAGTCCTCGGTGACGACTTTACTCTTTTCATTGACAACCGGGCTAGTAGGTAACTTCAAACCTTCTATTCATACTCCGTAAGAGAGGAATTCTAATCATACTGAATTCCCTCTTACAAATCTCCTTATTTGAAGCTTGGAGCTCTAAAATCTGTTCCCAGCAAGCAGATGTATTTCAAGTAGAATTATAAATGGGTTTTTAATTCAACATGTATTTGGCTGCATTGTTATGTAAGAAGACTAAGTAATGTGGGAGTTGATGGAGGAGACTGCGTGCAGAAAATATGTTTTTTCTTGTGACACTTGAGTGCCGCTTCCCACTCTGATTGTAACTGCGTGCTCTTGTCTAACTCTTCCGTGTGTGACCGTGAGTGACGCGCCCCGGATAACAGGTCTGGCGGAGGGCTTGGAGGTGTGAGCATGCGGTGACCGGGAGGGTGCGTGAAGAGGTAGAATCAGCAGGGTGTCCGCTAACAGCTTAATTCTGCAGCAGTTTTAAAGAGAGTGAAGGTGACGCAGTAACAGTCAATCCCAGGAAGAAAAAGTTGAAATGAGAAATGACTAGTATTAAAAAGCTATTGTGCACCAGGTAGGAAGGAATATGAGAATATTAATATGCCCTGAAATAGAAATAATCACTTTGCACTATGTACACGACATACAATATAACATACTCTTTTTAACATTGCACAGTATAAATATTATACACGGTGGAGTCGACTAAATGCAAAATGACTCTGAGGCACACAGAGGAAACACGGAATAGATTGAACTCTGGTTCAAATTAAGACGGGATCAATAAAAGGCAGAGTCTCACACTGTCAGGCTAGTGAGCTCTTGAGGTCTCACCCTGTGGGCTGGCAGCCACCTCCCACAGACCCTGAAAATCCTCATACCTCGATGTCGTTAGAGTTGATTGCTTCAAACAGAGGCTAATTAGCTGACTAATTTGAGGTCAGACTGTCGCTCCCCACTCTGAAGCAGGTAACCCCGAAAGGTCCCTCCCGACCTCATGGTTTTGTGACGAGGGGCTGCGATAGTCCACGGCTGTATTTCCTTACACCTTGCAAATAAGCTGGCACTATGGACCCACGTTAAGGAAACTAGAACAGTATTCAAGAACACCCATCACAGTGCTTAACAAGATTTAATGTACATTTATTCTTAACATGTGGAACATATAAAGATTTTATACTGAATAAATGATATTCATTAAGCCAGAGGAAAAGGAGGAATTTACATCAAGATTTTTTTCTCTCTCTCTTTTTTTTAAACTACATTATCTTGAAATACAAATGTGGATTCTCGTCACTGAAAAATCTTTGAAGTTGTGTTTCTTCCTTGTAGTTGTATTTTTTCTTTTTTGTCTGTACTGGTGACCGTTTTCTGAATCAATCCATATGCAACCATTTTCACACCTTGATTCATGAAGCAAATTGTGGTCAGCTGCTCTCCCGAAATAGAGCATGACTTTATACATACAGAAACTTGTACATTACCCTCTTTTTTTTTGTTTTTGTTTTTTGTATTTTTTTCCTTTTTTTGGAGATATGGCCCTAATGAAAAAATATATAAAATAAAAATAAAAAATTATTTAAAATCTACCATCACTTCGTAGTTACCACATCATGAAAAAAGAAACTAAAAACTCTGTACTAAAAAAAAAAAAAAGAAAAAAAGAAAAGAAAAAAATGAGGGTATGTTTAATGTACAACTTCTATATACATCACAGCCCATAGGCAGTAAAAAAAATATTTAAAAAATGATTAAAGGAATCGTGAAGAACTGTCATGTGGAGGGCCCACGACAGACAGCAGACGTGACGGGAGTGGTGAGGAAGCAAGTTCCGTTGATCGCTGTCAGGTACGTATTTTCAATCTTAACTTAAAAAAAACACGTTCTTTTTGCTCCTAGCCTAATGTAACCATTTTCCTGTGGAGAAACCAGTATCATTTCATAGTCTGACTACCGACTGACACACCTCCTTGAGCCCCTATACCTACGCATCTCTAGAAGTTTCTATTGCACAGAGCTTTGGGCGATGGGATACAGTTTTTGTTTCATTATCTGAAGTATAACACGCCTGGGATATCGGTAATTTTTCACCTTTTTGCCGCAGTGTGGTGAAATTTTCCCATCTTAGCATCTTTTGCCACAACTTTTTTCTTTAAAGTCAATTTGCTTCCCCCAAAATGCAGTACAATATGGAAAAGAACAATAAAAAGAAAAGCTGTGAAAAACAAAAAGTGACCTTTGAATGCACTAGACGGCAACTTTGGTTAAAAAAAAACAATTAAAAAAAACCCAAACAGATGTACTTATACACACAGACAGCAAATATTAATTTCATAACTGTTCCAATTAATTATTTCTTTAATTCCCAATTGGTGAATAGTGAATGGGGCAGAGGAGCAAAGATTTTCTTTTCCTTCTTCCTACGCTGGATAAACGAGAACAGAAAACAGCCAGTTACACGGGAGCTTCTAGTCTTCACTCACACATGCTGCTTCTCACTGATGTCATAACTGCCCGATCTGAAACAGTACGTCACAGATGACAGACGCAACCAGAGAGTTCAGGACGGCGGATATCGAGATATCCAGCAGCCGGCCCTCGTGCAGAAGGAACTCCGAGCGGTTCTCGTCCACCCTGGCCATGGCCAGCAGCGCCTTGGCCGCCCTGCACATCATGTCCACACTGGGCGGCTCGAGAGGCGGGGGCTGCATGTGCATGAGGTTATGCTGGCTCTGCTGATACTGGGCCATCGTGACCCCGTCCTCCAGGAAGCTTATCAAGTTTCCAATGCTTCCTTTTTGCACAGCTATCGCCCTCGCTGCCAGCGTGTCCCCTTGGGCCAGGTTCGATAAGAGCGCCATGGACATTTCTCGACAGACTGGGTTTTTGCGGTCCCCAACGTACCTAACTAACGTCGCGTAGAATTTCTCCTGACGACTAAATGGAGGCGTGGCCAAGATCAGGTCCACATTGTTGTCCTGGATGCTGAGTTTACAGAGGGTCTCCAGCACAAGTCTCTGAGGCGACAGGACAGAGTTGGGTCCCACCGTCGGAAAGGGGTCTTGTGCCTCTGCAGACGGGCACACCATCCAGTGCAGCAAGCCATCCAAGATCGGCAAGCAGATGCTTTCCGTGTAGGCAGACAAGTCTAGCTGCCCGGAAATGTTGGCCAGCGTGACCAGCGTGTTATCCCGCAGGACCTCGAGGCAGTCCCACCACCACTCGTCCTTGCTGCAGGCCAGCCCTTTGTCCTCGTCTTCCTCCTTCTCGTAGGTCTGAGGGGCTCGCTTCCTCTCCGGGTGCTCGTGGTGAAGAAGAATCAGCTTCCCTAGGATCAGCACCAAGCCTGGGTGTTTGGACATTTCGGCATCGTTGCCAGGCACAAAAGACAAGCTACGGACAATATTTGACACACAGATACAGCGCCTGGCCAGAGAATCCTGCCAGTGCGCGACGGTGCAGAGCGGGGTCTCGTCGCGGCTCCGCGGCTCGTCCTCCAGCAGCTTGATGTTCCGGTGGCTCTTGGCCTGATGGATGCCGAAGGGGAACTTGCTGCTTTCCGCCTGCGCCCCGGGGTTGGCGTCCTCGGGCAGCGCCCCCGGCCGCGCGGACAGGACGTCGTCGATGGTGGCGATGATGCTTCTCTCTTGCTGCTCTTCCACGTCCCCTCTGCCTTCTAGCTCTTTCTTTCGGCCTGCGGAGCTCAGGGCGGGAGGAGGGCGCCTGCGTGGAGGAATCTCCATCTTGCTCTCAAAGTGAGTCTGGATGTGCTCGGTGGTGTCCCCGCCGCCCAGCTGCCAGTGCAGGAGGCCGCTGGTGAACTCCTGGACCCGACCCAGCTTGTCGGAGCGGTCAACAACAAACAGGTTGTTCTTTTTGACGATCTTGATGGGCAGCTTGTCAAACTTGCTGGCTTGCCTGGGCTTCTCCTTCGGATCTGCAGCGGCGTCGGGAGGGGTCGGGGCCGAGCTGCTCTTCTCCTCCGTCTCTGCCTTTCCACCCTCTTCTTCCTCCTCCTCCTCCTCCTCCTCCTCGCCCTCGTCCCCCGTACATTCAGCATCTTCCTCCTCCTTCCCAGAATCGTCGGCCGAGGCCTGGCCATCATCTCTCTTCACTGCGCCCTGCAGTGCCTTTTGGCTGGGGTCTCCCACTTCATACTCCATAAGAATTCCGAAAATGTCAATCAGGCATTTTCTAAAGTACTCTACTAACAGTTCGAGAAATCCGGACAGCTGGAGAGGAGAAAGAGAACAAGAACAGGCAGTGTCACACCATCGGCAAGGACCGAGCGGGCCCCAGTCCCGAGCACCGGCAGTACGTCTGGCGGTGGTTTTCTGTATTCCTGGCTGGGCCAAGAGACAGAAGCTACTTACCATTAGAACGCGCACCCTGACCTTTTCATCACTGGCTGAACTAACATCTGTTTACCGTGTGTCTTACCTCCTGCTCCCTCCTCTACACTGTCAACACGGAAACTCGCCGGCAAGTTCCGCATTTCTAGGACGATCACAGAGGGAGGAGGGAGTGCTTCGCTGTTCTTCGCCCTTTTCTGATTTAGGCACGATGCATCTGTGAGTCTGTTCTTTCCTGTTCTCTACCCGAAACTTCGCTTGCCTGCATTTTTACAGTTACTGCTATTAAACTATATGGCTATTTTTTGTCTCAGGTGCCACAGGTCACTCTAATTTATGACCTCCGTATCATCTTTGGGAGAAGAGGATTTCAGCAACGGAGCATGCATAAACAGGGAAAATTAAAAGCAAGTCAGCTGAGTCCCTGATGAGTGGATTAGAATGTCTCTCGGCACACAGTGTGACATTTCAGCTGCTCCCAACTCTCACTGAGACAGACAGAAGCCACAACAAGAACCAGTTTCCTTCAAGCACATGTTTGTACCAAGAAAACCAACAGACGCAGCATCCCTCCCCCTCGGCCCACACCAGCACGTGTGGGGTGTCACAGGGCCAGTCCGTAAAGAGACCCTCCGGCGACGGCGTCTGGAAAGCAACCGCTTTCCCAGCCTGCCGCCAGCTTCCTGGGTTTGAAGGGGTCACCACGTAAAGGGGACTCCGAGAGGCGACCAGGAAGGGCCCGTGTTCTTAGGGTGCACAGCACTGTCTTCTAAGTGGAGGCCTGGGGGTGTCCCCTGCTTCCACACACTGAACTTGACTTTCTTCCAGGGCCAGGGAAAAGGGGAAGCTGATACGGCAGACCTGTTAGGAAAATGTGGGGTCGACAGCAGTTCACCTAAGATGAGGACAAAGTTAATTATTCCAGCAAAGGAGGCGTACGCTTTTTGAAGACTTATTTTCAGTTGAAATGAACTTCGTGTGATATTTACGACCTCATCACTACACTTCCTATCGACTGAGAAGCTGCCTCTCAGGGCCATAATGAAGACTTATGTGAGAGAAGAAAGAGAAAGTGGAAGATTTTGGTCCTATTTCCACAGAAGGAACTAGATGTTGGGGCTTTTTTCCACCCAAAGCAGACTTGTTCACACACAGCAGGCCTTTTCTCGTTTTTGTGTCTCCAGATTTCTTCGGAAGCCTGCAGCTAGCTGACTCTCGGGCACTCTCCTAACCTGCAGCTCCCCCCTCGCTCCTGGCCGTTACGCTGGGAGCTGCTCTGAACCCGGCAACGGACAAAGGAGGGCTGTGGGCTCATTCGAAGCAGCAGGCTTTTCCACGACTGCTTCACGGTGACCCGCAGAGAGGCAGAGATGGAGGGGACGCAGGAAGGAACAGGCCTGGCCACTTTGGCTGAGTGATGTGGGTACGGGGGACTCGTCCAACTGCCGTCTCTACTCGTACGCGAGCCGACCCTTGAACAGCATGGGTTTGAGCCTCGAGAGTCCGCTCACATGCAGAAGTTTTTCAGCAAGTGCCTGTGCGATTTGGGATTTGTGGGTGCGGAGGGTGACTGTGTGTGTGGATTTACACCGTTTTCCATGGACGACTGGAGCATCCGTGGATTCCGATACTCACGGGGGCCCTGGACCAGTCCCTGTGGGAACCCGGGAGCAACTTGTCTGTCTGGGGAGGCAGAGTCACGCACGAATTTTTGACTGTGTGGGGCACCCCTTGCCCCCACGCTGTTCAAGGGACAACTGTACGTTACGTATCTTGTAAGTATCTTGTAAATCAAGTTTCTCTTTAATTTTTAAAAATTAAAATAGAGGTACGAGTCCCCTTGGAAGGACGAGTAACGCTCCGTTGCAACCTGCTGCGTTCCCAACACTGACTGCAGATGTAACTGTGTGACACCTGAGTTAATTCCCATCGGGCTGCTAAGGCTCATTCTAAACAGCCGTGTGACTTGACCACTGTCACCTGTTCCACACACACACGTGCATGCACAAGGCCACGGTTTTCTTATGAGACACAGGCACGCGTAAATTTCCAGAAAGACTGGGATGATCTGGTGCCCAGACTAAATTCCCGGACAGCCACACTGACTGGTGCTGGAGACAAGCAGAGGGGTGGTGAGTGCTGGCACTGGTTTAAGCTTTAAGCACTGCCTACTTTTCTTCATCCAGCCCGTCCTCAGTTGGACTGGTGCTGGCTTACCTGGGAGAGGTTGAACGTAGCGACAGTGCTGTCGTCGTAAAGGAGAATATTGATAGTGTCCAAAGCCCACGTACTTTCAGCCAGAAGACCTGACTTCAGGGACATCATCACACGCCACGCTTCCGGAGTGACTGAAAATGGGGGAGAGAATAAGGATGTCACGAGCGTGAACTCCGTGCACGGAAGAATAGGGAAGAGCGCAAGTTTGAGAAAGGAGAAGTGGAGTGCTGAGCGAGGTACTGATTTTAAACAACTGTTGTGAGGGGTCGTTAAGCATGATTGTTTCCGGATCTTCAATGAGGGGACAGCTGTACTGCGGCGCTCTGGTGTTTAAGATCCCTCTGCTCTGTGGGTAAAACACGAGCCAAGTGTGTTTAGGGTGCGGTGGCCCGGCACGCGGCCGGGGGCGTTCTCCTACACCCTGACAGCCCGCTGCACCGGAGGGCCCGTCCTGGGGTCAGACCGGACAGTGCTATCTCTCCTCTGCCTGCTCCGTGCGCCCGTGTCTCGAGGTGGCCTCTTCAGAAGGCTGGCAAACACCACAGAAAGTGAATTCCCCAACAGCACCTCTCAGATACGAAGTCTTGGTTTCCCCATGCCATCCCCTTCCACTCCTGAACCCTGACCTCGGAACATGCTGCGGACAAACACCAGCACCTGGACGGTTCAGGTTCTCCAAGAGCCTGGCACGAGCCAGGGTGGGAGACGGGGCTGGACTTCCGCCTTCCCCATTCCTGTTACCGGAGAAGACGGAGCGGCCAGATAGAGCGTGTGTGAGGTCTGCCGTGAGCTGGGCCCGGACGAGGGGCCCGCCACGTGCCTCACGCGCAGTGGAAGCCGTCTGCGGGGAGTGCGGAAGCGCGTGGCGAGAGGAGACGGGCGCATCAGAGCTCGCCACGGCCACAGCCAACACCGGATGCCAGCAGCACCCTCAGGTGCATCTTTATTTAAATTTCATCTGCTTTTTCAGTTTTTCTAAGGTAGGCACATAATGCTTTCATAAAAGAAAAAGCAAACTTCCTTTCTAAAGTAAGGAACATGAATTTCCCTAGGCTACAAATACTTAGTACACAGCATAATGTGTACTAAGAAATTTTATAAAAATTTAAACATATGAACACACACATAAACATACAAATACATGTGCATATTTTTACATATATTTCCATACATAAAATGGTGCCTGTGTCTGTATCTCTTGCTCACTGCCAGGACCCCTCTCTAAATAAAACTCCTCACTTTTCTCCCCCTCTCTCTACAGCTCTTTAATGTCCAATGATTGAAAACGTCTTTCATATCTTTCTAATCACTGCAAAGGATTTCACGTCCAGTGATTTTGAGATTTTTTAAAATAATTTTTTAATACAATCAAGACCTTTAATTCCCTTTGCTGTATTAAGAGTGCTTCAAAAGTAACGCAGGAAAACTGTGCACTCCCAGAGAGTCCAGCGACCTGATCAGCACCCAGAACGTCCGCAGTAGGACGCAGGTGGCTCAGCTGCAGTGGCTCCCGCCGTGTCTGACGCTGCCGCCCGCCCGGCCTGAGACACCACACCCCGCATCTAACTCCCCCTCCGCCTGCCTGTCCGCGGGCTTCTGCTCTCTCCCGGGGAAACTGTCTGTCTGTCTGGACGCCGCCACCCAAGCGGCAGGGCGGCTTTTTCTCAGGCCGGCTAGCGTTTCACCAGCCCCACAGCTGTTCCGCTGAGCACGTGTTGCCGGGATTAAGTGCTCGGTTAAGGTCAAATCTCCGAGCCTAAAACCTAGTCCACAGTCACTGAGGCTTCCCTGGTTTCTCACCTGGAGCTATGGAGCTACCGGTTTCGCACAATAACACGCCCGTGTAAAAACGCCACTTGGATTTGTGCTCTTCTCAACTCAGATGAGTGAATTATTACCAAGCGCTGCTCCTTACAGAAACACGCCAGTTTGTTCTCCCAGGAACTTCCTGCCTTGGCGAGGAGCAGGAAGTACACCTGAACTGCAATTAGAACCCTAGGCCACACCCAGGGTTCACTTCTGGAACAAAGCCCCGGGCACGCTTACCGATGTCCTTTGAGGTAATCTTTCGCCTTTGTTTCAAGACCGGCTGCGACGCCTCCACGGAGCCGGGAGGGAAGGTGATCTCCCTCCGGATCGGGGGCGGCTGGGGGGGCGGCCCGGCGACCTGGGACGTGGGCACGGCGGGCATGACCTTCTGCATCTTCATGGAGGGCAGGAAGGGGGACTTGCTGGGCGACATGCGGCTCTCGAGGGCGCGCGGGAAGGACGCGGGGCTGGGCGCTCTGGAGATGTGGTTGGGCAGCGACGGCGGCGTCTGGTAGGACGACTGCGGCGGGCGCGTGATGGGCTGCATGGAGGCGGAGGCGGACATGTAAGGCTGGCGCTGGCTGACGTGGGAAGGCCACGGGCTCTCGTGATTGATCCTCTGGTCAGGGACCATCATGTCGTCTGAGCGGTTCATGCTGGGGTACGGCGGCGCCTGCGCGGGGCCGCCGGGGCCCTGCCGGTTCTGGTAGGGGTAAGGCATGTCGTTCCGAGCCGCCCACAGGCTCTGCTGGGGCCCCTCGCCCGAGGCCGACGGCAGGGGGCCGCCCATCATCTGCGGGGGCATGGCGTGCGGCTGCATCTGGCCGGGGCCCTGCACCCGCTCCCGGCCGTAGGGGTACGGGTACTGGCCCTGCATGGGCCTGCGGTCCGGGCCCGAGTAGGAGCCGCCGTACTGGCTGTACATCTCCTGCTGCTGGCTGCCGTACTGCATGTTGTACATGTCCCCCTCGTGGCGTTTGGCCGGAGGCCCGTACATGCCGTCCATATGGCGTTTGTAATTCTGAAATTCACAGAGAGAAAGTCATACCAGCGTGCTGTTACAGGAGGAGCCACGCAGGCGGACCGTGCGAAACAGGGATCACCTGGTGGGTGTTCGCTCCGCGGCGACCACGGGAAGCCCCTACAACAGCCGAGGGCCGGCAATTTACGTATTCTGTTTCACTGCCACACCGTACCACGCCCCGTGCTTTTAAGGGGGCTTCCCAAGTTTATTTTCAAGTGCTTGGGAAGGAAGAGCCTCCTGTCCTGGTATTTCCAGGACTGCAATACTGGCGGTATGGCTTTGGTGACGACCACACAGGTAGTGGGAACAGGGGCTTGGAGTGACACTAAGGGGACCCCAGTGGGTCAAAGGATAAATCTCGCCGGGACAGAATGAGCCTGCTCAGGGCCGACCTGAGCGGCTCCTGGGCCACACAGACCCCTCAGGCCTCGCTTCACAGAACGCCCCCCAGAGGAGCGGACTCCTCGGACGGGACCCGCCTGTGCTGCCCTGACGCCTCACACCCGCGGCCCGCGCTCCAGCTCCCAGCTTGTCCAGGTCAGACCCCGCCCCGAGAGCCTCCGAGGACAGGCTTGGGCGCAGCCCCCGTCACTAAGCTTTCCTCCTGGGGCTGCCAGGGGCACCGGCACCTGAGCAGGGTGTGACTGTCCTGGTGGGAGGACCTCGTTGACGTGGGATTAGTGTTCTCCCACTTGCCCTGAAAACTGCCGAGGACTCGCTGGTTTACCAATACAATGCGATGAACACGCACGCGCCAGTGAACTGAAACGCCCACCTAAACTCCCCTCTATTGGACCAGAGATCGTGGATCGTAAAGCTGTTGAGCAACTTTGACTGTGACAGTGCACACCACAGACATGTTTAGAGTGTCCTTAACTGGGGCTTGCTGTTCTTTACAAGGCTGGACGTCCTCAACTTCTCACATGTTGTATTTGCTTCAGGAGACCATATATCAAGAGCTATTTTTAATGTGCTGACTACAGAATCCTAGGACTGCTTTCTAGCACAAACACACACCCTGTGGCCGTCCGATCCACGCCAGCCAGTCTGTCACGCTTGCTGCAACTCTTCAGCAGTAACCCCGGTCTGAGTTCTAAACTGAAAGCACAGAGGCGCCCGCCCACTCGCCAACTCACCGGCTGCTGCGGATACAGGCCCGGCTGGTGTCCTCCGTAGGGCGGCTGTCCTGAGGGGGGGCCTTGGCCTGGGTACTGCTGCCCGTAGGGCTCATGCCTGGAATGAGGCATTCAGAGAAAACTTTAGGCCGAGAGAGAAAGGAACAGTCCATTTCCTGAAACTCTATGCTCCTCCACAGCTTTTCTGCCCTTTACTCGCACACCTTCCGACAGAGGCGGTCTGAGCAGCCGCAGACTGCAACTTTTGGCAAAGGGGATGGGAACACCCATTTTGGGACTGCTGCCAATCTCCTGGTTAGAGGCAGGAGGAGTCTGAGCTGGCGGGCGGGCACCCTCTGCCTTTGAGCAGAGGCCCCGCCCACCCACTCCCGAGAACGGGGAGCACCCTACAGGACTGGGATGTGGGGTGTTCATGAAAGCAACAAACAGCACAGTCTGAGAATCCAAGCAGTATTTCTGAGAGCACCACCACACGGACATGCACGAATGGAAAACAGTTCTACCTCTCACTTTCTCATCATGAATGAGAAATGTTCGACTTTCTAAGGGTACACTTCAGAATTAGCCCAAGTGACACTGAGTTAGCTAATAACCGTATGGATGTTAGTGCTCAAAATTTCTAAGCCCTACAGCGCTAAAAGGCTTATAGAGAAAAGAATAACAGGGATGATTTAAATGTATTTCTATTAAGTCATTCCCATTTTAAGATTTGTTTTTTCAGCTACTTTACTGAGAAATTATAAATATCATAAAAAATAGCATGTTCCAAAAACTCAATAGATTTGAAATTTAAAACAATAAACTGGCTTAGTTACTGTATTTATCTTGTAAGAAAGAGAATACTTAGACCGAACATACTCCTAAACTGCTCGATGATTGAGAATAATAAAATAAATGAACTTTTAGAGTATCTCTGTAAACCAGATACAGGGGAAGTTTTTGTTTTTGCTAACGGCGTTCGTATTTAGAAGGGAGCTTGTAGTCAGGAGGAAAAATATAATTGACGTGGGTCAGATTTAAACTGAACGGGTAGACTCAGCAATGAGGCGAGCCCCTCTCGCTCCTGCAGCAGAGCCGAAAGGACTCGCAAACCCAGGCCGCGCGACACCCTGGAACGCACGCCGGAAGAAACGGAAGTGTGCGTGTCTGCTTCGCATCCTCTGAGACCGGGCATCTCTGGACGATGGTTTTCTGACCTCATCAGCCCAAACACACACACACACACACACACACACGCAGCAGCTTTTGCTGGGCCCTCAGAAACACACCAAATCTGAGCAAAATCCTTGATTCGGTACACCAAACGTTTCAAGGGTTAACTGATTTAATGAAGATATTATAAACAAACATTCGCTGTACTTCACCAGGGTGAGGATTGTTGGTCTAGATTTTTAAGTCACCATGTGATGACTCTGTAACCTCAAGAGCCAGGCTCAAACTTTCGCCCTTTGGGTTAAGCCAGGGACACCTCTTCACTTCTTAACTGTTCCCAGCATGTGGGCCGATGAGTGGGGGGCCGATGAGTGGGGCACCGCTCTGATCCCCCGGACTCTGAAGGAAAGCCCCCCCATCCAGAGGCATGCCCACGTGGCTATAGCTAGAAAAGGAGCTTTTGATGGTGCCTCCATTTTTCCCCTTTAAAAAACGCCAATATTATGTTAAAGCTTTGTCTCTGAGCACTGCTCTCAGGGAGGTAATGGTTATACTGACCGAGCGAAAGGCCTGCAGTAAGAATGGCGCTGGGCCTCGGGCTCGGAGCCTCCCTGGCGGAGACAGCCTGCCCTGAGCACTGCTTTAGGGAGCAGCTCTCTGCTGCCCGCAGAGACGCAGCACGGGCTCCTTTCTCCGCAAAGACAACGCGGGGTCAGTGCGGCCACATGACCTGCCCTTTTCCTGTCAAGACGCCATCCTGCAAGGACGCTGGGGTGGGGCTGGTGCCGTAGCGTTTCTGGGAGATGTCTGTTAAGGAGCACAGTATGCCCCCAGCTCCAGTGTCCACGGGGAGGAGTGGGGACATCTAAAGAAAAGGTCTGCAAGAGCTTCCCAAGAACTCACATGCCCGAGTCTGCCGACCGCCCCTGCGGCCACCACTGCGCAGCCCTTCCCTGAGGACTGGGGCGGGGCTCGGCTGACGCCCACGAGGTCCTTCCAGATCACAAGCAGAGCCACACGTGGGAGCTGGAGGTGCCCGTGTCAGTATGGTCAGAGAGCACCGGAGCGCTGGCAGGACCGCTGTGACATGGGACAGTTGTGGCCTTGAGTTCTCAGGGCGAAGATGGGCCACGGCACCCGGCTCCAGCGTTTTTCTAACCTACACTCTGGGCGTTGGCTCAGCACACACAGCTGAACTTGGCTGCCTGGGGCCAGGGCCCTTCTCCCGGTCCTGGGACCGCCTTCCGGTGAAGGCAGCCGCCCGACACTCGCAGTCCTTACGCACTCCGTCCGGCAGGAAGCAGACGCTGTGCGTTTTCGTCGCCCCCGGGCTCAGGAAAGTGTGCGGGGAGGGAGCCCAGCCCCCAGGGAACGGTTTCGCCTGCACCCGCGGAAACACTCACCTCCGATCGTAGGTGGTTCCGTAGGGAAACTGCGGCCGCTGCCCCATGCCCAGACTGGACATGGCTCCGGACGGGCTCTGGTTGTACATGTCCTGCATGCTGCTCGCGGGCATCGGCCCTTGCGTCATGAAGGGCTCACTGCCTCCAGGCACTGCGGAATGGTAAAGGACAGGCTGCAGTGAGTATCTGCAAAAGCAAAGGTCCCTCTCCAGTCAAGTTCTCCTTAACCCGGCAGCTACATCTTATCCGGAACCCCGGCACCGGCCGTCCCTGGGCGTGGGCAGAGTCCCTGAATGTGATGGGATGCTGTCACCTCCCATGGCAAAAGGGATTTCACAGGTGTGACTGAAGGTACTCATCAGCTGACTGTGAACGAACCCAGGGAGACTGTCCAGGCATTCCTTTTAGATCCATATCTAAAGGTCAGAGCAGAGCCAGGCAGAGATGGCCTCCCTCCGACCTTGAAGAAGCACCCGCCTTGCAGTGGAGGGGCAGCTGCGAAGACCACCCCCCAGATGACAGTCAACCAGACGCCTCGTCCCGCAGCTGCAAGGAAGCAAACCTGCCCACGGCCTGAGTGAGCCGAGGAGCCCCAGGCTCAGAGGAGGTCTCCACCCAGCTGACACCTGGACCTCTGCCGCGTGCGCCCCGAGCTGGGAACCCGCGGGACTGTGACATCAGACTGAGGTCGCTTTCAGCTGCTGCGTTTGTGGTAATTTGTCATGCAGTAACGCTGGAAACAAACGCAGTGCCAGGTCCTCGGAAAGTCAGTGCCCTTCCGAGTTTGCTTCCTTGTGTATTAAATGAAGCTGGTGACACATCTAATGGAGTCCGGTGAGGAAGAGATGAAATACACTTGCAAAGTTAGTTCCCGTCCCTGAGGGGGGAGAAAAGCGAACACCTTAACACGAACACCCACCCACGGACGCACTCCCAAATCAGGATGAAGGAAATCACCAGGGAGTTGAGAACGGCTCAAGAATGGAGACACACTATTTCCATCAGGGGGCAGAGTGGCAATTAGGTCAAAGATGCAAATTAGCATCAGCTCAGAGCCTGACGGAAATTGGGTCAAGCCCAGAAACTGGTCTGGAGGCAAATGAAACATTTTCATGCAAATCTTAATTTGATACATAGTACCACTGCTTCTTTACCCTATGAAGGCTGTTCCTTTTATCTCACAAGAGGCAAAAACTGGTGAAAATTTTGTGAGCTGATGAACCTGTTAGGCTGGCAGAGAGGTGCAGACAAGGAAGCCTAATACTGGTAGAAGGTGTCTGTTCGCTTTGCAATGCGCTTTCACATTATCTTTGTTTATTTATTTACTTGAGAGAGGACGAGAGAGGACGAGAGAGGGAGGAAGAGAGGAGAGAAACGTCGATATGAGAGATAAACACTGACTGGTTGCCTCTCATAGGTGCCCCATCTGGGACTGAACCACAACCCAGGCACGTGCCCTGACCAGGAATCAGACTGGCGGCCTTATGCTTTGCGGTACGACACCCAACCAACCGAGTCAGGGCTCACATACTTATCTTATTTCATCTCCATCAAGTCTCAGCAGAATGAGTTTTGATGTTATTTGCCATTTTATAGATGTAAAAACAGAGACAGACAAAAATTAAGGGGAATAATGAAAGCTAAATAGCTTAATTTCCCAATACACAAAGGGTTCTTAAAAATCAGTTAAGAAAAAAGATAATCAAATTAAAAAATGGGCAAACACAAAAGTGTTTTTCTTGTCCTGTTTTTCCCAGGACAAGAAAAACAAACAGCCAAGCCCTGGCTGCTGTGGCTCAGTGGACTGAGTGCCGGCCTGTGTACCAAAGGGTCACTGGTTCGATTCCTAGTCAGGGCACATGTCTGGGTTGTGGGCCAGGTCCCCAGTGGGGGGGCACTTGAGAGGCAACCACAAACTATTTCTCTCCCTCTCTTTCTCCCTCCCTTTCCCTCTCTCTAAAAATAAATAAAATCTTTAAACATAAAAAGAAAAATAAATAGCCAATAAATATTTGAAAAGATGCACGGCCTTGCTAATAACTGAAGAAATCCAAGTTAAAACAATTATGAGGTGTTTTCCGTCCTACTCTGCTTGGCAAATATTCAGATGACTGATAATAATCATGTCTAGTGTGGAAGTGGGGTCCGCACACTCACACTCTCCTCATTCGGAGAGTGACAGGGTTGCACGACCTCTGCCAATGCCTGTCACAGCAGGAGCACACTTTCAGCAGTCACCACCGGTGAAGTCCCCTCCCACGAGCAGACTGGGCTTCGACCAGCTCTGACCAATGGGCCGCTGGCACGTGTGAAGTGGCTTACAGCGCTTGTCCTCCTGGAGCGCCCCTTCCTGAGACCCAGGCAGTGTCACACGGAGCCTGGGAAACTCCCGGGGAAGGCCCCGGGCCCCAGCCGTGCTCCCAGCACAGCGTCCGGATGGCACTGGCCATTTAGGTGACATCCCGGCTCCAGCAAGGCTCTTCACCGAGCTTCCAGAGGGGGACAGCTCCTCAGGGTCTCAGCTGACAGCACGTGGAGCAAAGAACCACCCTGCCCACCACAGAACTATCTACAACACAGCCCCCCATCCCACAGCAGGCGGACAGGCAGGGCCAAGGCTACGAGGGCCCCGGAGTCTCAGACTAGGCTCTTTCATCCGCTGCCCCTCCTCTCTACGGGGCAAGAAGGACACAGAACAGGGTTTCCACTGATGATGGCCAGTAAATTAAAAAAGTCAGAGTACCGCCAAGTTCACTGACAGAGTAAGGCGAACTGAGGAATGGAGAACTCGGCAGCACCGGGGACAGGGCTGCAAGACAACCCGCCTCCCGGGGGTCTTCTGTTTACCTGCTTTCCCTCGGCACTAGCTATACCAGCATTACAAAGCAGCCAGTGAGCTGACGTGCGTGGGAATGTGAGACGCAACTTCCTGCTTGGGCGGCTGTATCATCTACATGGTCGATGAGAACAAGTGACACGGCTCCCTACTGCCCGGCGAGGCAGCCCACAACCACCCCCGCCCTCTGCAGTACGGACATTTGCAGGCCTCAGGAAACCGAAGAGGCACAGCTCTCGCCAACGCAGCGCACAGGTAGGAGACTGGAACGGTTCACAATACTAAATTTCAAACACTGCTAATTATTTTTCCATGTTATTATGATGATCGTATTTTTCAGAGTCTAAAAATGTAACACAGCCCCCAACGGCACTAACAAAATGTTCTTTCTAACGTTTCATCTCACTAAGAAAAAAAAAAGCTGCCTCCAACACACGAAGCTTTTGAATTTCTGAGTTTACGGATTTACTGCATGTTCTGCACAATCTTTACTTGGAATGAGCAGCTCGGAAGCTTGAAAAGAAAAAGTATAGATTATCTTGCTCTACGTGACAGATAAACCTGCAGTGTTACCCTATATAGTATGAGAATATTTTGTGGATTAATTTACTTTTTGTTGCTGCCTCCCTAGGTCAGGTTTGCACCACCCTTCCCGGCACCCAGCCCCAAGCCCAGCCCACGCGGTGTGACTGCCACCGAGCAGCCGCTTGGTGGCGTTCAGAGCACCTTTGCTCAGTGTGCCTGCAGGTGCACTCACTCGGAGAAGATGCACTGGGGACCAGCCTGGAAGAGGTCTCTCTGCACTCACCTTTTCTCATTCCCCCGAAGGGGTCCTTGTTGGGTTCATAGGGCACCCTGCCCATCACGTCGGGCATGCTCAGGCCCTGCTGGTACGGGGCGCTCGGGGTCATGGAGTTCCGTTTGGGGAACGAGGAGTCACTCGCGTCCGAGAAGGGGTCATGCACGCTGACTGTACTGCTTCTGGGGTGATGAGAGAAAGGAAGGCTTAATGACATGGCGAGAGCTTATCTCAAACACTTGGTCAGAAAACAAGCTCATCTTGAAATCTGCAAATGTAAAAACTACCCAAAATGAGTGGCGTGAATAAAACTAGTAGTATTCAGCATTTAAAAACTCACTAGAGAATACTATTTCTTTTCTCTATGAGGTTTGCTCCAGAAAATTACGATAGACCAATCTGATTTTGCAGGGCTCACACAGTTCTTGCACCATACCTTCCACCTTGCATTGGGGTCATCTGTCCGTGAGGGGTGGAGGCTGGAGTAGGCGGCTTCAGGTCACCCGGAACCTCTGCCATCGAATTGCTGCCAGTTGACTGGGGGGTCTGTGGGCCTTGCAAGGATCCCGAGTTAGCTGATAGTAGTAAGCACGAAGAGAAAATGGGGAAAGGAAACCAGGTTATCAAAGTAAGGTTATCCTTGCTAGTATTAAAAAAACAAAACAAAAACCAAAAAAAAAGAAGAAGAAAACAACAAAACACTACCGTATTAGAAATAGTAACAATATCCACTGCTGGCAATGATGTGATAAAATTAGCTGCTCTTTCACTTTTCATAGAGGTATAATGGACATACAACATTATAATAGTTTTAGGTACACAATATAATAATTTGATATTTGTATCTATTGAAAAATGATCACCATAGTAAATCTAGTTAACATCCTTCACCATGTGTAGTTACAATTTTTTTCTTGTGATGAGAACTACTCTTACATTGTAGTGAAAATCAGGAAAAGTTGTTTTAGTAAACTATTTGGAAATATACTTCACTTGTGAGCCATAAAACGTAGTTATTCTTTTTGACCGGGTAATGACTTTCCTGGGTATTTATCCCAAGAAAATAATCTAGTATAAAGAAGGGTGAAGGCAGAAGAATGTTTATTTTAGTGTTGTTTATAATGCAGATAATTTATATGTCTGAGAATAAGAAAAATGGGATGAAAATCTTGGTGTATCAATCTGATGGACTATTGTGATGTTTTAGAAAAAAATTAGAAAAGTGAGTTCTGGTCTTAGGCAATGAGCAGTGTTTAAGTTGAAAAACTACGATACACAATAATGAGGGGCCTTGTCTCACACCTCAGTCCTCTCTCGGCGCCTCGGAGCCTGTGCCCTGTCCGCCGGCAGTGACTCGGGGAAGTCAGACCTGCCGCTACAACACAGCACTGGCTGGGAATCCCTGAAAGTCATCACCCAAGTTCTGAGCGTTGGCTTTAATTATAATCACATTATAATAATAGAGCTCAGAACCGAGCAATCTTTCCAAAACTTAAGTGGGATTCTTGAAAAATTCACCTCCCCTTAGAGGGAAGGCAGTATTTTAAGGGCTCCTGCTTTATCTTTGAGCACAGAGTCCTTAGTACGGTAGGTGTTCTGACAGATACCGGTTTCATTTGCTAACCGCTCACTGAATGAGTAATGGGCTCACTGCACTGCGGGCTCTCTCCAGGCCTGGGTTCCGCAGTGTGCCAGGCTGACAAGGACGGCAGAGCTACTGGCTGCTCGTCAGCGGCAGCACCGCACGTGTCATCATCCACAGGCCCCCTGCGGTGCCGTCCCCGCGTCCCACGGCAGCGACCACCGCGCACGCTCTCCTGCAGAGGGAGCTGAGTTAAACCACCACCGGAGACCAGAGGGTGCGTGCAAAGGCGTCGGCGACGGCACCAGGCCATCCCTTCCACTCAGACGGCTCGGCTCCTGCGAGGTCGGGGCTGCCCAGGGCCAGCCTGGTCAGGCATCACACCGAGGGGTGGCCCTCGGGGGTGTGTCCTGTGCGGTAGTTCCCCTGGGTGCCCAGGGCTAGTTTACGAACCCAATTTTGGTGAAACCCTAGCAGCGTATATTTAAAAATCTAACAGAAGAAAAAAGCAGAGTCTTTCATAAATGCACAAGGGTGACCCTGCAGACGTGACTGGTCCGGAGCTGGCAGGAGAAATGCTAGCATCTCACATCCAGGAGCGGACCGCACAGCGGCCTGCATGCGCCTTGGAAATACGGTTCCCAAGGCTGGGATTTCAGAATGAACCTTATTTACAAGTATTCACATTTACAGCTCATAAAAAAAAAAAGGAAAAATTCTTCCCTCTTGCCAGAGTTTCTTCCTTCACTTTCAGGGAAAAAAAAAAAAATGAATGCAGCCTCTTGAAGCTCCATTAATAGTGGAGGCTGGCACACAGTCTAGGATGTCCCTACCTTTTGCCAGAAGCTACAAATGTATACTCGAAAGTAAACAATGGAAAGGTTACTGAAGGTTAAGTACATTCACACACTTCAGACTGTACAGCCAGACTCCTGGCTGGGAAGATAATTTACACAGCACGAACCTGGTGCCCTACTTCTGGCTGGGGTTGCGGGAAGCAGGGTGGGGAGAAGGAAGAAGAGCTGATCTGTCCCAGGTCTGCAGTGACTAGAGGTCACCCAGAGGGCACCTTTGTTTGTAACCTGAGCCCCTTTCTCATTTATCTTCCACTGAGGATTCCCTAGTTGGATCCATGACAGGTTTTGTGACATCACCTGTCAGCTAATAATAGAAACGCAGTCAGCCACCTGCCAGCAAAGATGGATGGGTTTTGGGTTACAGACTGACTAACTGAATGTGGAGCTTCCTCGCCCCGCCCTCCTGGGCTCCTCCCAGGAGGGACTCTGCCCCCTGCCTCCCGTTCCTTTACAGGCTGCCCAGGCCGGCTGAGTCAGAAATTCCGGTGGCTGTTCACTCGAAGTCCACAAACTTTTACAGTTTTATTATAATGAGATCCCCGCTGGCCCTTTAAAGATGCAACTGCAGCCCAGCCCTGCCCAGGTTTCATTCGGGGGGGCCCCCCGGCTGACGTGCTGCAGTGGCTGGAAGACCAGGGGAACCTGATCTCTGTGGGGCACGGCAGGGCTAGTCCACAGTGAAGGTCCTGGTGGCCCCGAAGGGCTGAGGGTCACACCTCCGCGGCCGACGGAGTTGAATTTCAGATCCCTACCAGCCATCCGAATCAGAACTGGGTTCAGACGGATGACTCAGAATGCTGTTGGAATACTACCAAATGGTCTAGAATTCAAGTCGGTTCAGTGACCACTCAAAAAAATAACCTAGAATGTTTCTTAAGAATCTTAGTTTACTTTGCCTGGATGTGCTGGTAAGGAAAAAGCTACAATTACGAGCCCGTGGGAAAAACTGACTTCAACGAAGATTTGGCTGAAGATTAGGTTTTAAAAATGTAGTACATGTGAGATTCTGATGTGGCAAATTGTTGAAAATATGTTTTTTCCCTTCTTTGACAATAAGAATGTTTCAGAGACAAGTTCCTTCACGACAGTTCCAGAATCAGGGAGGGCACCGACCCACGGGTGCTGGGGCAGCGCCTGGCTTTCGGCTGTGGGACGACGTGAGTCGCTCCCTCCGCGACCCGCCCCTGTGTCTGTCCGTCTTGCCGAGCAGCGAGTCCTAGGCGGTGCACAGGACACCTAACGGGAGCAGACGAGCCCGGCACGCACGGTGCTGGCCTCCCGGGCCATGCACGGAGGGAGTGGACGCTCGGGGAGCTTCCCTCCGCTGCCGCCTGCTTCACAGGACGCGGCTCCACTCGGACACTGAGAAGAATGGATTATCAGAAGTACATCTGCAAGCCAAGCTCTTTTGTGCAGTTAAAACGATAATGCTGCCACAGAACGGCAGCTTGAAAAAAGGGAGCAGGCCGAGCCGCCTGTTGGGGGAACAGGCCTCCACTTTCCGAGGGACCTGGGCCTCAGCGGGACGTGCGTGCTGACGCTGGTGCGGCCCGGGAGGGCCATTCTTCCCGCACAAGTGCCGGCCAGTCAGCGACACGAGCTCTTTTCCGCGAATAAAACGCACTTTCAGATCTTTGCAGACTCACCACTTTGGTCCCTACACCCCACTGGGTTTTCATTTTGGAAAAGTAGTTTCAGAGCTGTTCATAAGCAGCTTGTTTTACTCTGTGAATACAATGTGAGGTTTTTAAAACCGGATTTCAGTTTTTCAGGCACGCCGTAACTGGCAAAGGCTTGGGATCTCCGAGAGTTGGGTTAGAGAGGATGTCCACCTGCACTCACAGGTGACGGACCTCAATCTAGGCACGCTCACTGCAAGTGCTTATGTGAGGCCCCTCGATTAGCGACCTCAGGTGTGGCAGCTGAATTCACTAAGAAACAACCGCTCTCTTTGCTCACAGACACTGCCTTCTAGGTGTCAGCACCTGACGCATTCCAAAGGCACTCCAGACATGGGCAGCCAGTGAGCTGAGCTGCGGGCAGCACGGCTTCGGGCCAAGCCCCCTCTTCCACTCACTATCCCTGTGACCTTGGGTCAGTCACTTAGACTTTGTGGGCCTTGGTTTTCGTACGTACTTTAAACCACGTCTGACGTGGAGATGAAATGCCAGGCACGCGGAATAGTGCCCGGCACACCGTCAGTGCTCGGGAAACACCGGCGGTGAGCTCTATGACGTCAGCCCAGAGCGAGCCTGTACGGCGGGAGGCGGCAGGCAGGACCAGCGCCGCCTCCCATCAGGACAGCCAGGTAAGTAAGGACCAGAATCAGACAAGCTGAACTGGAGAGAAGTCACCACCCAGGACAGGGACGACACAAACTCCCTCCCATCTCTGCTACTGTATTTATCAAAATGTAATGTACTAACTGCAAATTTTAAACACTAACAGGTAGAATGAGGGCTGGCAGGAGGACTGGACGAGCGCAGGGTGGCCAGCAGTTGCATGGAGACAGGAGACAGGCAGGTGTCAACCTGGGTTTGTGTATGAGGGTTTAGGTGACCCGCCATTATTCCGAACACGCCTGACCTCTTGATCCAAGCTGACGGGACTACTGTGTCTTCACTATGACAGCCTGCTGAATTCCCTCAAGGTGACAACTTGCAGGGCAGAGACATGACAGAAAGTCCAGAGTCCACTTCCCAACGTGCAGGTCTGAGGGTTCCTGATGGAGGCGGAGCAGGGAGGAGCCACCTGTCCCACTGCAGCGTGGGCCTTCCCGGGGGCGCACCTGCCAGCACGGCTTCCCGGGCTAGGCCTCGGGACAGAGCTGGCGGACTACTCCCACACACCTGGATGATGAGCACGGCATTCAGCTATGAATTCCGAAGTCTACTTGGACGGAATAAGGTAAACCTGAAGCGTGGTGCCTTCGAATGCAGACCAGAAAGGACACTACACCCACTTCTAGTCTCTCTTCCCCCTGACTCCGCCCACGGGGGGTGCCAGTACACAGACAGAACAATCGCCCCTTCCTCTGCAGCGAGGCCGTGAAGAGGCCTCAGGGGCTCCCTCGGACCAGAGGGGGTGCGCGGCGGTGGCCCCGTCCCAGTCACCGGCAGAGGCTGCAGTGCTCCTGCTTACCAGGAGATGGCGGCTGCAGCTTGGGCTGCTTCTTGGTCTCCCCAGTGCTGAAGACTTCGGGCGGCGGCTCCTCCCCACGCTCGGTCTTGCACTCGAAGGCAAACAGGTACTGGATATACTGCTTTTTCAGGGAGCTCGCTGCGCTGCTTGATGTGCCAACATTCAGGTTGGTTGCCAGCTCACGCCACTTTTTGTTTTTATTAACCTAGCAAAAAAAAAAAAAAAAAAAGAAAAAATGGCAGGGTCGTTGGTTTGAAGCAAAGTAGCTTGTTTAAAGCCAGGAGACAAAAAAAGCACTTAATGTCTTGGTTTACGTTTTTTTTTTTTCACTTGCCACTTTTAACTAACGCTCATTACTCCCACTCAGTAGTGCAAAGACAGCATTTACAGTTATAAAGCCATTAAGGAACCTGCTGATAGCTACATAAAAAGCACCGCTCGCCGAGCCCCTTCTGCCCGGTGCACCTTCTAACGCCTTGCACTCTTCTTCCGCCCGTGCCGCTCAGAGCCGCAGCGTGCCTCTGAGCACATGCACACTCGCCCG
>CM052541.1:184632885-184647906 GCA_028533065.1 Trachops cirrhosus | reverse complement strand
AACGCTCATTACTCCCACTCAGTAGTGCAAAGACAGCATTTACAGTTATAAAGCCATTAAGGAACCTGCTGATAGCTACATAAAAAGCACCGCTCGCCGAGCCCCTTCTGCCCGGTGCACCTTCTAACGCCTTGCACTCTTCTTCCGCCCGTGCCGCTCAGAGCCGCAGCGTGCCTCTGAGCACATGCACACTCGCCCGTGCTCAGCCCCATCCCACTTCTAATTTTTTAAAAACGGGCATCTCATAACTACTTTTAAAACCAGTAACAACAGAACTATTTGGCAAGTTGGGTGTTTCAGCCTTGATATGAAAACCAGTGTTTCCTTCCAACAGCCACGTGCTCCCAGAAAGATGAGCCCGTTAACCCGGCCACGTCCACCCTCTCACACGAGGCTTTCTTGTGGTGTCTGGCCAAGGGAACGAGGCCCCTGACCAAGGGACCCCAACTTACAGGCCCCGCACAAGCCATCGTACCCGGCTGGGGTCCTGATCTACCAGCTGGCCACCTCCAGTCACCTGCGGCTTGTGAAGGGGCAGGAACAGGTAGGACTGTGAGGGCGCCCACGTACCCTCAGGCTGGAGAGAATACAGTGGCAAAATCAGGAGAAACCCCCCCCTGTGTGTTATGTAAGGATGTTAGGCATTGTTTCACACTTTTGGTTCCCGCTGGGGAACAGCGTTATGGAAGGTTCAACACACGAATGAAACATGAGTACCTGCAAACACTCGGGGATTATTCTGCCTTCGCGTGCGTCCTGTGTTCAACAGCGTGGGGAGGGTTAAGGGTACAAGTGGTTTTTAATGCAACGTTAAATGTTTGGATTCAAACCTCCTCACAAAGCTCTTTATACCCACTTACTCAGTACTATATGGCGCCCAACGCCCAATGCTCACGGAAGTGCTTACTGCCGCTCTCGGCACCTACTGGTAGCTGGCGACAGGCAGGCCCGTGCAATGCTGCGGAAACCGGGCAGAGCGCTGCCCGGGACACCCTGATGTGCAAGTCGCTGAGCTGAGCTGTGCGTGGCTGCGGCAGCTGCTCCTGACGGTCGCCAGATGACGATCGGGAGGGCCTGTGAGCGACGGAGGCCAGGCACTGAATCGCAGGCACATTCCGTCCGTCCATCCGTCCTTACTAGCTAAGCCGGTGGAGGCTCTTTGGCAAACCCAACGAGGTCATGCACGCAGCTGAGAGTCTAAGCAAGGTGTCCAGACAAACTGTACACTTCTGTGATGGTGACCCCCAACTGCTCAGTATCCTAGGGGTTCTAAAGAGTCCATACAAGGGTTCTAGGTGCACAGGGGGAAGGGTGAGGGGTCTGGGTGCAGAAGGGGAAGGTCAGGGGTCTAGGTGGAGAGAGGAGGGATCAGGGGGTCTATGTGCAGAGGAGACGGGTGCCTCTCAACCCTCCCTTGGCTGACCACCACTCATGCTTGGTGTGTGGTGTGTGATTTACCAGCTGATCACGTAGAGCCTTGAATCCAGCTCCACTTGTTTTAGTTGCAGGTCTCAGGGCCCCTGCGGGTGGGGTGGGGCACCTCAGGGAGAAGAAAGGCCTCTCCTGCAACCCCCGAGTTGCGCAGCATGGAGACTGAGATCAGGTGACTTGTGAACGAGATGCCTCGCGCTTGATAGTTTGTGACCTGCGCCACCTGGGTGGAATGCGGCGCGCCCCACTGTGTATCAGGCCACTCGGTGCCCACAGCGGCTCCCTTCACCGACCTGGGTGGGAACCCAGGCACTGACAGGTTTGAGTCCCTGGGTGGGAGACTCAATGCCCAGCTGGGTCTGTGAACCGCTGCTGATGGGGGTGGGGGCGGGCGTTCTGGATTCAGACCTGGCCTCCACCACCTACCCTATGAGCCCTTGGGCCACAACACCACCGTACTGCATTCTGTTCGTTTCCCCTGTCTTCTTTGGGGCTGCTGACTCCTGCATTTCACAGGGGCTTAGAAAGACAAAGGCCCTCGCCTAACAGGCAGGGAGCACCTGAGGGTTAGCGCCCTTCCTGTCCTCCCTGCAGGGATCTCACATGCCCACCAGACTTCATGCTAAGGGAGGGCTAGGACTCAGTGAGCACAGACAGTGTGGCCTTGAGGGCGGGACATTTAAGGGGGACGCGCCCTCAGAGGCTAGCCCAGGGCAGGCACCTGCACCGCCCGGAACACAAGCGCCTCCTGAAATCCCACATCCCAGGCACCACCTTGCCCACCCTCGACCAGCCCTGTGAATAAGGACAGAAGTGACCCCCCGGTGGCCCGGGTGCCAGGGACCTGGTTTTACAAGTATGACTAGTTTTCCTGATTATTGCTCTGGACAGAGGGAAGCATGAATCTTATTTATAGCTGATCCAGACAATTAATTTGGTCATTTGCAAAACATTTCTAGAGTATTTGCTACGAAACCCAGCAGATGCCACAGAACTCTGCAGTTGTCAGGGACCCTGGAGAGAAACCTAGCCCAGTGCCTCACTGTACAGATGAGGACCGAGGCCCATCTAAACGACCTGCTGACGTCACACTGCGAGTTGGCGGCAAAGCCAGGGTCCCTATGAAGGTGACTTTCTCACAGGCTTAGGTTTGTGAGAAAATGAGCTGAGCCTATATATTCAAAGAGAGTTGCTGTAAGAGCTTATGTAGAATGTCCCCTCATGCACCCATCCATCCATCCATCCACCCACCCATCCATTCGTTCTTACCTGGGCCAAACCTCCGATCTCTTTGACGCAGACATAGAGTCGGAACAGGTCCAGGGGCTTCTTGCCCACAGCAGGCAGGCTGGAGACGGGGGACCCTCTCTCCTCCATGAAGGTAAGGTAGCGGTCCACCCACAGCTTTCTCTCCGGCTCGTTCCCCAACTCATACACCTTTGTGATCTTCTCCCCAGTGGTGGAGGAGGAGCTGGACTTCTGGGGCCCAGAGGGACATTTGGAGAGGGGGCACGGTGGGCAGAGGGAAAGGGAAGAAGGTGAGAAAGAAGCAATGAGCTACCAAATACAGAAAGAGAAGAAATTTTAAAAACTACTACTATCACACAACAATTAGGAATGAAGGCTACTAGTTCAGGCACAAACTATACAGTTCTTAATTAAGAGTTTACTTTGACTTTAAACAAAGGCCCAAACTCCCCCTTCTATATATACTTAAGAAACAAAAACCTCTTTTACTTTATTGATATAAGCATTGAATCCCAGAAGGCAAGATTCCAATGACACCTCAAGTCATTTTTAACAATGAAAGCGTGTTAGCTCACCGAATGATCACAGTGAGCCTAACACTTCATGTATAATGTTATTATGGAGCCCCCCAAACGATACGGACTCTCCTTTTCCTGGTTGAGCTAAGAATGGCTGTGGGTCTCTATTAAGGCTCAGTCACATGGAGGAAGGGCAAACACATGGAACCTGCTGAAAGTAAGAGGCAGGTCACAAACCACGGGACCCAGTGGCGTGGGGCTGCGCTCACCCGAGAGTTTTGCGAGTGCACAGCACGGGGTCACAACGGCCAGCTTTCCCTACTGAAGACACCTGCCACTTCTCCACCATGGTGAAGGGCTAGGACACAATTATTTTAATGGCTTTTATGTAACCATGTTTTAGTCATGAACACGTGCTATTTCGTACTCCCAGATAAATATGTAGTTACTGTTACACATGTGTTTATATATGCCCATGTGCTGATGCTCTAATCCTTGGTCTATTATTCTTCCAACTGGACTTGATACTAAAATGTCCAAAGTCGCTGTCTCTGCACACCTGAAGCCCACGATCTGAATTATGTGATGTGGGAGGGGAACGCTTTTAGTCCTAAACAGCCCAACTGCGTCGTTTCCTTTTATGTCTCTGTATCTGTAACAATGTCCGTGTACTTGTAATAATTTGTGACTCTGGGGTTCCTGTACAAAATCACTTCCAAATTCCCTATCAAGGTTTCCTTGGAACAGCAATTTACTTCGTTTGGTCATGTGTACTTACTAGATTATCATTGGCAACGTATAGCCATTATTTAGACGGAGTTTTTCTGAACTCTTCTGCATTAACTTTAGCTTAAAATAATTTTAAATGTATTACTGAAATTTGGGGGGGTTAAATAATATGACTGCCATTGAGATTGATTCTACCTTGCTTAGCAAGATGACCCCCAATAAAAACAGGGCCTGAGCAAGGAGCCTGAGAATAAACCCGCGAAGCTGCTGACTGGCAGGTTTCCCTCCAGTCGACGTGTAATTCTCCCAAGCTATGTTCATTGAAATTTTAAGTCTTCGGCTTAAGAAGTATTGAGGCATGAAATCTTTACATCAAATATATAGAAATAGGTGATACAGTTGATGTAAATAAGAAAGATGTGGAGCGGTAGGATGAAAAGCAGTGTGATCTTTTAGAATTTACATTGATGCTGAAGTTAAACTGCATGTCGGTCATTTCAAAATTACTTTAGAGAAGAGCTTAGAAACACAGGCACACATTCCTATTCTGGTGACATGACCTCGTGTGTTCCCAGAATGTGGGTACACCATGTAGACAACTGTAACTTTTAAAAATTTTATTTTCCTATTCTTATAGCCAAGAAAAAAGCTATTCTAACATTTTATACCATAGTCTCATAACTGAGAACATTTCAGGAGCTTTGTCATCATTAATGAGGTAGTTATTATCAGGAGGTTTTTAATCCTAGTATTAAATTTTTTCCTTTTTGGAGGTCCTCTAAAGAGAAAATGGATCCAATGTTTTAAAATAAACAAAAACTTGAAGGATACGAAGAAAAAAGCATTCTCCCCTAAAATCAATGAAAAAGCCCCAACCTCCCTCTTGTGTTTCATTTGTGAAAAACTAAAAAGTTTCCGATTCAATCTCGGCAATCTGGAATTTCAGAGAAACAAAGGCAATCATCTCGATGTAAAGTTACTCTCCCAACATCCTGAACGTAAGATCCAGCTGCCATTTCCGACCCAGGCCTCTCTGAACCCAAACTGGGAAGGGCTCTGGAAGAAGGAGCTCAGGACCAAGTGACGAGGCTCTGAGGGGGCTTGTTCCTACTTTGGAAAGGAGTGGGTGCTCCTAACCTGAAGCAGGTCACAAATGAGCTTGACTACACAGATTTTAACTTTTCCTACCTTTCTTCGTTAATTGAACTTAAGTTCAATGTCTGTGCATCTCAATCTGTTCTCTTAAAATTAGAAACGCTTAATGAAGATCGTAGTTCTTAATAGCGTCATTTTATTTTTCATAGTTTTTAGAGCTTCACGAAAGCATTTTCAAGGCGCCACGATGCAGGAAGATGCATCTGAGTGAAAGGAATGTGGCCGGGCCCGTTCCTGCCTTAGGCCCTGGGATGCGCTCCGCGATGCCTGCCCCTCACCTCCATTACACTGCAGGCTCCCCAGCCCGTGGGGGCCGTGCTCACACAGTGCAGGAAAGTCCATGTTTTGCAAGGGATTATCTGTGTGCCCTCCACTCTCTGGACTCGGCTTTAGGTTCCTGTGGACTTGGAATCACCAGCAGTGACTGCACACTGAGGGTGCTCGGCGGGTGTGTGTTCCGTGAGCGAATACTCACACGGACGAAAAGGTCTGGAAAGCCTGGCACCGTCCGAATAAGAATTAACAGCTGATTAAAATGTCTTACTAAAAGGGTTTCCGTGAGCACGGTGCTAAATGAACATGGACTCTATCTGGTCAGACTGAAGCTGTGATGGGATCGGGCCCACAGCCGCCACTTAACCTCTCCGCTCCCAGACTCAAGGTCTGCCTCCCAGCTGACGACCAAAGTTCGTGTCTCGGCGTCCGGGGAGAGAAGAAGAACAAGGAGAAACAAGAGCCTTGGGAAACCAGGAGTACATACTTTATCGCCGACCAGGCTCAGCACGGACCTTTCTGCTCGGACATGAGCTACGCTGGGACTTTTGGGTAAACATCATTACTGAGTCTACCTACGGACAATGGGTCAACTAACTAGCTCTGCGGAAAGATGGGTTAACTTTTCCAGGTCACTAGGACCAACTCACACTGTTTCCGTGTTGTAAAAAGTGTATCCTACTGCACAAAACTGCCGTGGAGGCAAGAAAAATGAATGGGGATCGCTGGAAAATCACAGCAAGACATATTATAGTGCCACAAATGTTTTCTTTGCATATCATTTAATTAAGTCTATAAGTACATCTTTCCTCAAGTCTTTCAGGCAGATTTACATTTTAGCAGTCTTTACCATATGCCTGGTAATATGTGTATGTGCGAATGTTTACTTTCATTTCAGAATGTTTTGCAACAACACAGTGTCGGTCCGTAGCGCACTGTCGAAGCACAGAACATCTTTACTGTTTAGTCCACGCCTGCTATTAGACAGGCTTTATTAGGGGCATGGAAGGGCAACTCTCAGTACCAATTGAAGTCAGCCTCAGACAGAGCAGGTCAATATTCCTAAACTGACGTATCTGCAGTGATTTGGTAGCAGAGGTAAAATGAGGTCCTTCATTACAATATCCTTTGGTCCTTTCTGGAATTAGCATCTCATTCAAGAGAATGGCTGTTTTCTCATCCAGAGCAATCCTTAACATCTCCCACCACCCAGCTGCAGCTTCTCTTGTCCCTATCTACCACAGGAAGCAGAAGCTGGCTTATGAATTCTTAAAACGGCCCTGGCTAGTGTGGCTCAGTGGATTGAGTGCCGGCCTATGAATCGAAAGGTTGCTGCTTCAATTCCCAGCCAGGGCACATGCCTGGGTTGCAGGCCAGGTCCCCAGTTGGTGGCGTGCGAGAGTCAACCGATCCGTGTATCTCTCTCACTTTGATATTTCGCTCCCTCTTTTTCTCCCTCCCTTTCCCTCTAAAAGTAAACAAATCTTTAAAAAACCTCTTAAAATGGTTAGAGTACAGTAAGAGGTAATGTATGTAAAAATATTTAGAAAAAAGAAGAGTCGTGTACAATTTCAAGTATAATTGTATTATAATCAGAAAATAAAGTTAACAATTCGATTTGCTTTTTTCTTGTATTTAAGTAGAAAGTGGGGGGTATGAAACTGGTAAGTTAAAAAAATACATATCTCAATCATTCTCTATAACTCAGAAATCAGCAAGGTAGAGTTTTCAACACATAGTCTCCCAGTAGTCTTTGTTTTTAATAAATTTGGTCTTTATTATTATCTCAACGTTTTAAAGATTTTCAACCTCTAAAATTTCTCCCTCTGAGCCGACATACTAATGTTTTTTTGAAAGTTATCATTTGCGTTCTACCTGCTAACTTGAGAGAGTTACTGACTCAAAAATGCTTTTTCTAAGATTAAGACACCACAGACCAGGGTAGAGTATGGGGAACCCCCCCCAATTTTGGATGCCTTCTGAGATTCAAAGCAAGTAACACACAGACTTCAAAATCAGGAGCTGCGTTCTCCCTTCCCGTTAGTTCTGCTTAACCCATCCTAGAAGCATCGTTCGCTTTATCTCCATTGTTGCAAAAGCAAAACATGTCTACAGAGAAGGGAACAGCAAATATCTACTATTTGTTCCTCTGAAAAGGAAAATGCTGGTTAGACTAGAGCTCCGTATGGACTTTACAAATATCTCCTGGAACCACCAACTCGTTAAACGTTCAGCTCAACGGGCTTAAACCATCGACCGGACAGTGGGCGGCAGCCTCTGTCTGGGCTTTGTTTGCTGAGGCTGCCCACTTCTGCAGTTAGTCTTCTCCCCCTTGCTCTTCCCGAGCCGCGTTCTCCAATGCATTGGCTCACAAAAATTAGCGTGTTAATTAAGCTTTCTTGGCAAGGAATAGAACATTTAGGTTTTTTTTAAAAGATCTTTTGATTCACTACATAAATGTAAAATAAAGGGCACTACAGTGCCATTCTTTCTTTTCTTTTTTTTTGATGGCAGAGAATTAATTTCTTTAGTAGGAAAACAAAGACTCTATGGGCAGAAGAATATAAAGGCTAAAAAATTCCCTTATTTACACATTATCATTTTTTAATATAAATCATTTGGAAAACAACACAATTTTCAAGATTATTAGCAGTTCTGTGCAGGATATAATTTTCACCTTAACTGATTCTAACATAGGCACACATTATTCATCTAAAAGTAACATTCCAAATAGTCACAGGCACTAACATTTCCACAACTTTTCTGTTAATTTCTGGTAAGTGGGTTGAAACGAGCAGGGCTGATATTATGCTGAATCGTACCCAGAGTATAATGTTTATATTTTTAGGTAACAGTTTTGAAATAAGATGTTTCAGATAAAACAGCCCATGAAAGATTTGGGCCAAACGCCAAACTCGTCATTTACTCCACAGCTGCTTATTAGTTCCCACGTAAATGGAGAAGTACCTCGTTATCAATTTCTTAAGTTTCGTAGGTGCACAACGGATCAGACATTTAAACAGAGTCACCGTGCGAGGGAGTTTGGACCCAGTAGCACAGTCGCACGCTCGGTGCACAGGTGCTTCCTTACAGCAGCGGTTTCATGAACAGAGATCAACTTCTACGATGCACGTCAACTTTACTCATTTAGTTACTGACATAATTATAAAGAATCCCTTTCATCGACAAATTATTGAAGGAAAAGTCTTATAAACAAATAAATAAGCAAGCATTAAAGTAGAATTAGTTAATTATCAAAAACCCCGACAAAAAATAAGAAAAACACAAAAAACCAGAGCCACTTACAGGGCTTGATGGAGTCTTTGGCCAGCCTGGGCTGCTAATGCTATCACTTTCATCTCCATGAAAGGAGGAGATGCTAGCGGAGCTGGGGGACATTGGGGAAGGGACTGGCAGGTTGCCGGGGGTTGGGGGCTGAGAAATACCCTGAGAGCTGTAGCTATCCTGTGGTAGAGGAATAAAAAAAAAATGACAAAGGTAGGGCAAACTTTATTTAAAATAACAAAAAGTACATCCAGTTTAACAGACTGACTTTTATATATATATTAGATATATATAAAGCATGTACAAACAACACACACAAAAACACACACACATAAAGGTATTAAAACAGCATTCTTAATTAGTATAATTTGGTGAGTTTGCCGGATGCTGGATAAGGCCACTAAGCCACCATGCTTACTTCAAGCTTACATGGAATGCTAAGCATGGGTTACCCATTATGAAAGAAAGAAAAAAAAAAAAGCTGTTCACCTTATTTATCAAATAAGGCAGGAAAGCAAAATATTAAGTATGTTGTTGTTGCTGAGGCGGCCAAAACAGGAAGCTATAAACTGAAGGCAGAGAAAATGGCTGCAAGAATCAAAACCAGGCAAGATTCCTTACTTCTCCCCACCCCCAAAGCATCTCTCTTAGGTGGGTCTTGTCCCTCCACCCCTCTCCCATGACCATGAGTTAATGCCGTAAGAACTAGTAACTTTCAGATCCACACCATGAGGGGGTGGGGAAAGAAAGACTACACACACGTTGCAGACAATGAAGGCATGCAGCGAGAAGAAACCAAACGGAAAACAAAGTGTCGGCCAACACCAGTGACTCAAGAACAAGGCAGCTGTAGCAAGGCAGCCCCCACACCGCGTGCAGAGGAGAGAGGAAATACCTTCGCCTTGCTCTCAGGCTGTGGAGGGCCTTCTTCTTTACCGTCTGTTTTGAGAGGCAGGGGCAGTTTGGATTCACCAGGAGACATCATATCTGCAAGACCCATAGATGCTAATCGAAAACAGGAGAGAGAGTTTAGGATTATACATGTGATTTGTCAGGCTGAGCTCCCACTAACACAAGTTCTGGAGTGATGCGCGGGGTACCTGAATTTCCTTTGAAGGAAAAAAGGAAAAAGAAATTGTAACTCAGAGCATACTAATTTCTGAAATCTAAACAGCATGACATTCTGGCAATTCTCTGTCTTAAAAAAAGAAAAGCAATCATCTACTCAAGACCCAAACCACGGAAAGTCGACTTACAGCAACACTGTTCAACAGAGTAGGTGACGAGTAGGTTCATAAGCCCAGTCTCTGAATGGTCCATCAGGTGTTGAAAGCAAATGTTGGCTGTGGATATTTTTGGCCTGGTGACTAGGGGATTTAGTGCTCTCTTAATTTCCTAAATTCACGTAATCTACAGTTTGCAAAATCACCTGCACTTTATGTTGTTTCATTTGAAAATCTTAATCTGCTACACGTGGCGTAGTCTATCGTGATGGAAGACAATGGTGACACAGAACTTCAAAGACAATGATCAAAAGTAAGTTGTGAAGGACAGAATTTCTCATTATTTTGCAACGGGGCTGGTTTCCTTCCAGCCTGCTGCACTGCATACATTTGTTCAGCCCGCAGCAGAGCTCAAATGCCCGGGTCAGACACCCACACCAGCTCAAGGGTCAACCCAACAACCCTAGTAACACTCATTTTCTATCTCGAGGCTCAAAAATTCAATCAACTTCACCTACACTTCAGAATGAAAGGGTCACCAAAGAACAAGTGATTTATACACACTTACTACAAATAAGAATAGACATTTTCAAGAGAAAAACATAGGCTTGGATTTCTTTTTGAAGGAAGAGCAAGGCTACAGTGGGGAGTGAGTGCGGAATGACAGGGAGTGACATCCAGGGAATGACAGCTGAGTTCCTGCAGAACCCCACTGAGAGCGCCATCTGCACAGCACCGGGCTGGAAGGTGTGTGAGGAGAGGTGGAGGTGGGAGAGGAAGACAGACAGAACCGTGGGCCTCAGAAGTGAGCGGACACCAGAAAACGTTCTATTTCAAAATGAGATAAACCTGAGGTTTCACGGACGGGACCCAGTTTACATCCTGCAAACGGGAGTGCTGGTTTCAGCAAGGCAGTGCACGTGGAGCGCGATGTGCCAAGAAACAAAGAGAAAGGAAGCTTTAGAAAAGGCTCCACAGATTGCCCACTACAAAACGATTATTGCACATATTCGTGTATTACTATGTTTTAGAAAATAATTAGTTTTAATTACAGCAGTGAGAGAGTGAGCAGGGCTCTGGCGAATTAGCTGGCAAGCTCCGCGGTGCTAATTTGCTAATATCGTTAGCATCACTGCAGGTTGAGACCAGAGGTCCTGCCAAAAAAGCCTGCCCTGCCACGTGCCCAGGAGTTTACATGGGCACGCTCAATGGTGCGCTCTGCCACGCCTGCTTTCCAGGGGCTGGTGTTTCAAAGCCCATTTGCAGCCCAGTCAGCCCTTGAAGTCATCACCACACACACAAATCATAATTGGGATGTTTTTCTTTTTTTTCAAATTACTTTCAATACTTAGACTTTAAGAACTGGAACAAAAAGCTTTTTCAAGTGATGCAGCTGCAGAGAAAAATCTATTGGGATCAGCTAAAAATGCTGTTATTTTTGTGAATGTGTGAAACCTCAAAAAAGCAGCTGAGAGATATTACACGAAGAAGCCTGCCTTGTTGCTTTCTGGCGGTTTCATCTCTGGGGTCTAGCGAGATAGGAGTTGGTAAATCTGTACATTAAGAAAGACCCTTTTACAAGAATATAAGGGGGGAGCAGGACAAGCATGGAAAAAGAGTCTTATTTATGAAAGGTCACATGTCCTTGCTAGTTATTCACAGAGTGGGTTCAAAGGAAAGACAGCTACACAATTCCAGAGAAAGCGGCAAAGTCATGAACACGTGGCTTCTGTTAAGTCCCTCTTCTCCAAAGATTATATCAAATAGTGTTGTTGGTATCTATAGTATTTTATGCCTATTATTTAAAACAATAAAAAGTAGTGGTACCTTTCTTTATACATAAAATATGTTAATGTACACAAAAGCAATTTTGACGTAAAAGGAGCTAAGTCAATATGTATTATGATAATGATAATTTACACTGATTTAAAATCAGACTTAGATAAATAGAAGCATATATATTGGTTTAAAATTCTCTAAGCTTCTTTATTTAAAATATGTAAAATATTACATATTTAAAAATGGGCATTTGTGTTATGCAAATGTGAAAACTGTCAAAATAGCATTGCTCTATTAGTTTGAGAAATAAATAAGGGTAGGAAGTAGAGAAATAGTTTTGTTTAGTACTCCTGCCTTACAATGTAAATTTTATCCCACTAAAGGGACCATAAGGTCTTCCCTGGCTGTGGCTTTTATTATTCTTCTGTTGAAATGCTTATTTCTGACTTCTTAGTAGAATTCTCAGTGAATCATGCAAGAGCCACATGCCTCCCAGGGCAACGGTACTCCAGAGGCACTATTTTCTTCCCCTTTCCCAGAAAAGAAAGGCCACCCCTATTACAAGGATGTGTTAAATCAAGGCGCCCGAGTCCAGCAGGTAAAGCTCGGGCATAAAAGGGGCAGGAAGGGACCTGTGTGTGTGCACTGCGGTGAGGTGCTGTAAACATGCTGCCAGTACTCGCCTCTGGCTTTACTGCCGAAATTTAAGAGCCAGAATGATTTCTTAAAGTAAGTGTGGGTCAAGGTCCTAAGGCAGCTATTTCACCCTGGATTTAATATATTCAAAAACAACATAAAGAACATATGGTGCGAGTAAAAGTGAACTTAAACATTTATTTCTACCCTCTCAACTTCCTTTCTCAGTCTCCTTGCAAGGCTGCAAAACCATTCCCAGAAGGTGGTAAAATAGGACCAGAAATGCACAAAAGGTTCTCTTTCCGTGATAAATGATATACCATGCTTTGCAAAATATTTTACTCCTTGTTTTTGAAAACACCATAGGGTCTATCTATGTGTATTCATCGGCAGATTCATGACTATTTTTATATGTGGCAAATACACAAAGAACAGTTAACACACTGCGTCTGCGAAGAGCGCAGGAGAAACCTCTCTCTACTAAGACCAGCAAAGCCTTGAGAGAACTCCCTGAAACTTCCCTAGGCTGATGCCCCTCCACAAGGTGTGCAAGTGCGGCGCAGGACCCCCTCCCGGCGCCCCGACCCCTTGCCCGGAAACGCGCCCTGAGCAAAACCACCGCGTCCGCCTGCCTGCCCACTTCGCGGGAAGCCGCCCTTCCTCCCGCGAGATGGACCGGCTCGCGAGAAAGCCCCAGCCACGAGCTAGGCGCAATTCAGCGTACATTTTCACCAGCTTAAGATACACGGCTTTCATAACTTATCAAACCGTTTGTATTCCTTGGGAGGGGGAAAGCAATTTACCTAAAATCATTGATTTAAAGCCAGTGAACAGAATCAACGATAGCTATAAACTACCTAGACAACCGCTAGCAATGGTGTTCGAGACCGGAAACTCCCTTTGGGAAGGGACCTGAAATCTCAAGACGGAAGCCGGAGTATGCCAGCAATATAGATTCCCACCCTCGCCCCGAAATTCTGAGGGGCGCCCAGGAATCTGTAGTTTTAAGGAGCCTTTCAGGGGACTTTGCAAGGCCGTTCTCGATTTCTAAGAAGGCTGAAGGACCATGGAGGCCGTGGGAGAGTGACTGCCTTTCCCCTTTGGCAGGGCTGACGGAGCTAGCCCACCCTGCCCTAGGAGCACTCGGGCTGGGCACTTCGGGTGGAGCTGGGCGATCCATTCCTAGAACGTGCCGGGGCTCGGATCCACGCTCAGTGGCTCACTTCCGGTCCGCAGGCTCTGCTGCCGGAAGTGCCTACACGCTGGGATGCATCCCCCCACCTCTCCCCCCAAGCCAGGCCTACTTCCAGGACTACTTCCGGGAACTTAGTAGTTTTCTTTATAATGACGGCTTACGTGCAGGCTAAGGGATGTTGCGAGCTGAAGGCTATTATAAAACGGAACACAAATAAGCCGTGCAACTAACAACACCGGTATTATGTAAGGGTGCATTAAACAAGGTCACTTATAATTTTGCCATAGAAAAACATAGTTCTAATCTTTTAATTCAAATACTTTTTAAAAAACAGCTCCTTTAGAGAAAAATTCCCCACTGCTCACCATCCCACCATCCCAGCATTTTCAGTGAAGAAATAGTTGTCACATTCACACGCACACTGACTGCATTTAAGTAATTACTTGCTCACCGAAGCTCGGAATAATTTGTCACCGCACGGAAGGGCCTTTGTGGCCCTGCTCACTGTCTACAGCACAACTGCCCGAACTCGGCAAAGCGGGTGCGGAACATGGGCTCGGCTGCTCAGTGAGCGTCAGGGAATCCCGCTGCCACCCTGGCCAATAATATCTGCACTATCTCCACGGTCTCCAAAAGTGTCTTTGACGGCGACGATGCTTTGCGGTTATCATTGGGGAGTTATGTCCGTGGGTACAGACCACGTGGGCTGACGTGACGGTGATCCAAGCCATCTCTGGCTCATCTCTAGAAAAGCTGGGCGTGCACCTTCAGACCCAAACGCTCCGCAGGCGCTCACCGCATCGTGTGCGCCCGGCCATTCCCGTTTCCCCGGAGCCTGCCCCCGCAGGTCTGGCTGACATACGTGCGCCCCTCCATAGGGGACGGTAAATGCTACAACGTCAATATTCCTCGGATGTGCTGGATGATTACTTCCTATTGGGGAGCCCTTGACTTAATAAAGCTGAAATAAAATAACATGAATGTGTAGAAAAAAACTGATAAATGTTTAAATTATTAAAAATTCAATATTTCAAAATGCACAATGCAATAAAAAATATATATACTACTAGCCTGTACAAAAGCCTATGAGGATAAATGGCCTTTCATGGAACAGATCACCTCGTATGAAATAACAAATAACTGATTTATCTGAAAAATAGTAAAAAAAAACCCTCTCTGTGAATCTCCATTAAATTGGCTGTTCCTTAGGACACATAAACCTTCTCAGGCAGGGCATGGCGCCATCTATTTGTGGTAGGTTCGCTCTGCGGCTCTGGAGTCCAAAGGAAAGAGGGGAAAAATGAGTGCTGCTAGTAGTAGGTAAGAATTTATTGCGCAGTTTCCACGCTTTGAAGTAATTTTATTTCAGCAGGCCAGACAAAACCCGTAATGCCATAACCCAAAGCCCCCATCACCTGGGACAGTGGGGAAGCTGCCAGCTCACAGACTGTCCAGCAGAGCTTTGCCCTTTGCACTGCGAATGTAAAACGGCCGCCTCACTGGGAAGAAGGACTGCCTGCCTGCCTAACGTCAGGAAGGGCCGTTTGTT
>CM052541.1:184537781-184632385 GCA_028533065.1 Trachops cirrhosus | reverse complement strand
CCAGAGGCAAACACCAGTGTTGAAGTGACCACTGCCAGTGGTCCACGCTGAAGACAGAAAGGGGAACACTGATTCCCACTACAGTCTAAATCTGGCACTTGAAACACAGGATGAAATCCTCTGAATATCGTTTTTAAGTCAACTACAGTAAAATGAAAAATAAAATGGTCCATACATGATTTTGGTGCTTTAAAAGAAATGTACAGATCATATTGGTTTAACAATCACCACCATTTTTGGGTCAATGGTGACAGACAGGGAAGGGTGAAATATGTATCTTGAAACGAATGGCTTTCTGCACACAAACAGGCCCAGCGAGGGGACCACACTCTGCAGATGGCAGAGAGCTCCCAACAGACTGACCAGGGCAGGTCACAAGCAGCATCTGACCAAGGCCTGCACCAGAGTCTGTGCACATCTACCTGGTACAAAGAAATAAATACAAAGCAGCAGCCAAAATGGGAGGCAAAGAAACAGACCCCAAATGAAAGAACAAGAGAATTCTCCAGAAGAAGAGCTGGTTGAGAAGAGGCAAGAGATTTATCAGATAGAAAGTTTAGAGTAATGGTTATAAGGATACTCGGCAGCATGAAAAGAGACATAGAAACCATAAAACAGGACCAGTCAGAAAGAAAGAATGCGATATCTGATATAAACAACACACTGGAAGGAATAAACAGTAAGTTAGATGAAGCAGAGGATCGCATCAGTCATTTGGAAGACAAGGTAGAAAAAAAATCCGGGCAGAGAAGCAACAAGAAAAAAGCATTTAAAAAATGAGGAGTTTAAGAAACATTTCGGACACGAAGCAGAACACCATCTACATCATGCCAGCAGAACAGAGTGAGGGAGGGACTGAGAAGCTATTTGAAGAAAGAATGACTGAAAACTTCCCTAATCTGGTGAAAGAAAAAGACACAAGTCCAGGAAGCTCAGAGAGTCCCAAACAAGTTGGACCCAAAGAGGCCTACGCCAAGACACATCAGAATTAAAATGACAAGGCTTAAAGGAGAAAAGACAAGGCTAAAAGCCACAAGAGAAGAGCAGGTAGTTACATACAAGGGAGCACCAATTAGCCTGTCTTCTGATTACTCAACAGAAACATTTCAGGCCAGAAGGGAGCGGGGTGTGAAATATTCAAGGTGACAAAAAGCAAGTACCTACAACCAAGGCTACTTTACCCAGCAAGGCTCTCATTTGAAATCAAAGGAGAAATGAGGAGCTTCCCAGACTAGAAAAAACTAAAGGAGTTAGTTAACACCAAACCAGAACTGCAACAAATATGAAAGGGCTCCTTTTAAGAAGAGGAAGAAAACCAGCAAGAAAAAAAATGAGGAAAACAGTCTAACAATAAAATGGCACTAAATACGTATCTATCAATAATCACTTTAAATGTAAATGGATTAAATGCTCCAAGCAAAAAAACATAGGGTAGCTGAGTGGATAAGAAAATAAGACCCATATATATGCTGCCTCCAAGAGACACATCTCAGATTGAAAGATACACACTAAAAGTAAAGGGATGGAAAAAGATACTTCATGCCAATGGAAAGGAAAAAAAAAAGGTGACATAGCAGTACTTACAGCTGACAAAATAGATTTTTAAACCAAGGCTATACAATTAAAATAAAAATAAAATTAAAAAAAAACTGTACTTGAACAATTAGAATTAAAAAAAAAAAACCCAAGGCTACAGTAAGAGACAAAGAAGGACACTATATAATGATAAAGGGAACAATCCAATAGGAGGATATAACCCTAGTAAACATTTACACACCTAACACTGGAGCACCTAAATGAGTGAAGCAAATCGTGATGGAGATAAAGGGAGAGATTGAAAGAAACAAAGTCATAGCTGGGGATTTTAACTCCCTGTTGACTTCAATGGATAGATCTTCCAGGCAGAAGATCAACAAGGAGACAGCGGCCTTAAACCACACACTAAGTCAAATGGGTTTAATTGATCTCTTCAGAGCATTTCTCCCCAAAGCAGCAGAATACACATAGTTATCAAGTGCACATGTAATGTTTTCTAGGATGGACCACAAGTCAGGGCACAGAACAAGTCTCAATAGATTTAAGAAGACTGAAATCACACCAAGCATCTTTTCTGACCACAATGCTATGAAACTAGAGATCAGTCACAAGAAGAACACCAGAAAACACATAAAGACATAGAGGCTAAGTAACATGTTATTAAACAATGAGTGGTCAACAATGAGATCAAGGAAGAAATCAAAGGACCCCCTGAAACAAATGAAAATGAAAACACAACAATCCAAAATCTGTGGGACACAGGGAAAGCAATCCTAAGAGGGGAATTCATAGCATTACAGGTCTGCCTCAAAAAACAAGAAAAAACTCAAACAACGTAATTTTACACTTACAGGAACCTGAAAAAGAACAACAAACAAAGCCCAGTGAGTAGAAGGAAATTATAAAGATCAGAGCAGAAATAAATGAAATAGAGTCTAAAAAAAAAACACAAAAAATTCAATGAATCCAAGAGCTGGTTCTTTGAAAAGATAAATAAGATTGACAAACCTTTAACCAGACTCATCAAGAAAAAAAGAAAGAGGACCCCCCAAAAAAAGAACAGAAATAGAAGAAATAACAACTGACACCTAAGAAATACAAAGGATTATAAGGAAATATTATGAACTATATACCGACAAACTGGATAACCTGGAAGCAGTGGATAAATTCCTGGAAACACCTAATCTTCCAAAACCAAATCAGGAAGAATCAGAATGTGAATACACAGATTACATCCAGTGAAACTGAAGCAGTAATAAAAAAATTTCCAACAGACAAAGGCCCCGGACCGATGGATTCACAGGTGAATTTCACCAAACATTCTGAGAGGAGCTAATATCTCTCCTTCTCAAACTATTTCATAAAATTCAAGAGGAGGGAAGGCTCTCAAACTCATTTTACGAGGCCAGCATTATCCTAATTCCAAAACAGGTAGACACTACAGAGAAAGAAAATTATAGGCCAGTATCTCTCATGAACACAGACACTAAAATCCTCAACAAAACATTAGCAAACCGAACAGAGCAATGTATCAAAAAAGATCATATACCGTGATCAAGTGGGATTTATTCCAGAAATGCGAGGCTGGTTCAACATCTACAAAGCAAAAAATGTGATTCACCACATAAACAAAATGAAGGCTAACAACCACATGATCGTATCAATAGATGCAGAAAAGGCATCTGATAAAACCCAGCACCCATTTACGATCAAAACTCTCAGCAAAGTGGGATGAGAGGGAACATCCCTGAACATAAGGCATATGTGACAAAGCAACTGCCAGCGTCATACTCAATGGGGACAAACAGCAAGGGTTCCCCTTAGCATTGGGAGCAAGACAGGATGTCTGCTTTCCCCTCTCGTATTCAACACAGTACCGGAAGTCCTAGCCACAGCAATCAGACAAGAAGAGGGAATAAAAGGCATCCAAATTGGAAAGGAAAAAGTAAAACTGTCATTATTTGCAGATGATGTGATACTGTACGTACACAACCCCACAGATTCCAGCAAGAAACTACTAGAACTGATAAATGAATTCAGCAAAGTAGCAGGACAGAAAATTAATAATAAAAAATCAGTTGCATTTTTATCTGCCAATAACGAACTAGAGGGAAATTAAGAAAATAATCCCATTTGCAATTAGTACAAAATGCATAAAATACCTAGGAATAAACCTAATCAATGATATAAAAACCTGTACTCAGAAAATTATTAGACACTGAGACGGAAAGTGAAGAAGATACAAATAAGTGGAAGCACATACTATGGATAGGAAGCGCATACTATGGATACTCATGGATAGGAAGAATGAACATCATTAAAATGTCCTTGATAACCAAAGCAAACTATAGAGTCAACGCAATTCCTTTTAAGATTCCAATGACGTATTTCAGAAAACTAGAATAAATTTTTCAAAAATTTATATGGAACCACAAAAGGCCCTGCATAGCAACAGCCATCTTGAGAAAGAAGAAAGTTGGAGAAATCACACTACCTAATGTCAAACTATACCATAAAGCTACATGCAGTAATCAAAAGAGCACGGTACTGGCATTAAAAACAGACACATAGATCAATGGAACAGAACAGGGAGCCCAGAAATAAACCCACACCCTCTAGTCAATTAATATTCAATAGAGGAAGCAAGCACATGTAATGGACTAAAGATAGTTTATTCAATAAGCAGTGTTGAGAAAATTGGACAGATAGGTGCAGAAAAATGAAACTAGAACACCTTCTCACACCACACACAAGAATACATTCAAAATGGTTGACAGACTTAAAAGTTAGACCTGAAACCATAAAAGGCAGAGAAGAAAACATGGGCAGCAAAATCTCAGACATGGCTTATAGCGGTATTTTATCGGATATCTCTCTCCAGGCTACTGAAACAAAAGAAAAAATAAACAAATGGACTACGTCAAACTAAAAAGTTTTTGCATAGTGAAGGGAATCAACAACATTAAAAGAGAACCCACAGAATGGGAGAACACATTCATCATTACATATGATAAGGGGTTAATATCCAAATGCCCCCAAATTTATCGAGAACTTACAAAAGTTAACACCAAAAAACCCCATGCAACCCCCTCGCCAACAAATGAGTCAATTAAAAAATAAACAAAGGACCTGCATAGACATTTCTCCAAAGAGGACGTACAGATGTCCAACAGACATAGGAAAAGATGCTCAACGTCACTAATCATCAGAGAGATGCAAATTAAAACCACAATGAGATGTCATCTCACACCTGTCAGAATGGCCACCATCAGTAAGTCAACAAACAAGTGCAGGCGAGGACGTGGAGAAAGGGGACCCCTCGTGCATTGCTGGTGGGAATGCAGGCTGGTGCAGCCACTGTGGGAAGCAGTGTGGAGATACCTCAGAAAATTAAAACTGGGTCTGCCTTTCAACCCAGTGATCCCCCTTCTGGGAATATATCTGAAGAAACCTAAAACACTAATTTGAAAGAACATAAGCACCCCTATGTTCATTCCAACATTATTTACAATCGCCAAGACATGGAAGCAGCCCAAGTGTCCATCAGTAGATGAGTGGATAAAACAACTAGTACGTTTACAGAATGGAATACTTTTCGGCTGTAAAAAAGATGAGATTTTTACTCTATGCAACAGCAGGGATGGATCTGGAGAACATTATGCTAAATGAAATAAACCAGTCACAGAAAGACAAATACCATATGATTTCATTCATCCATGGAATCTAATGAACAATCTGAACTAACAAGGAAAATGGGGACAGACTCATAGATGGAGAGAAGGCTGACAGCTAATGGTGATAGAGGGGGAGAAGGTTGGGGTGAAGGGATTGAACAAAAAGGAAAAAGGACTCACGGACATGGACAACAGTGTGGGAGGGGAGGGTGGGTATAAGGGGACTAAATGGTAATGAGAAAAATACATTAAAGGTTAAATTTAAAAAAGGAAAAGAATGAATTTGCTGCATAGTCCTTTGAAGAAGGGTAGGGACAGATGAAAGAAATCCTTTGGAAACAGCCACTACATGAGTGAAGCCACTCTATCTAAACCCAGGGCAAAGACACGTGGAGAGAAGCTGCACTCTGAAGTGTCTAGCACGTTCTGGGAAAACCTGGCGCGGGCCGTACTCCAAACAGCAGCGCCTGCCTTATTAGAAGACGGTGCCGACTGCCAGGCACGTGTGCCTTCCTCTGTGGACATCACACGAGAGGCGGTCTGAGTTATCAGTCAGGAAAGCTTGCTTACTGATTGAATACATTAGGTAAACACTGAGATTTGGGGCACTCTTCCCCTTAAACCTGCTATCAGAACCAGGAACTTGAAACTGAAAAGCCCAGTTCCAGAAGTCGCCCGTGCACACTGCCCGGGGTGCCCTGCTTTCAACGCCTCATAAACACAAATGATGCGTCCAGCACCACCCCACAGGGAAAACAGACTGTCAACCCACGTTCCCCGTGACTCTTCCAGAGCGGTAAGAGGACCGACGGCTTCAGTCGAGATTATTTTTAATCTGGTATCTCAAAAGGGAACAGCACTCCCTATGCCTCCAAAACAACATGATCGCAGCAGAAGAGAAAGCTGTTGAAGTGCTGGCCTATTTTTGGTGTGGCTAATCCATCAGCATGCCTGTAAACACAAGGGCATTAGCAATTCTGGTGGCAAAATCGTATTATAATTTCAACCAGCCAACTGCTCTGGCTAGAATCAATCCTGTGAAGGTAAAGTGGCTTTCTATCAGTAAGCCAAAGACAGAACAAACGGAGTACCAATGATTTATCGTTTGTAGAGCCCTGCAAAAATACACATGCTTATTTTCCCCCTTTTTAAAAGAACCATTACACCTCTTTCACTCACGGAGACATGCTCGAAATAACTAAATTCATCAGAAATACCTTCTGTTGGGTTGCAAGTTCCAATCATTTGTTCAAGATGGGTGTTTTAAGATGGGAGTGGGAGGGGAGTGGGAAAAGGGCACAGTCACTGTCCAAAACAACCAACCAACAAACCAACCAACCAACCAACCGAAGTCAGATAACAGAGCAGTGAGGTCAAAGGGCACTGGCTTGGATGGGTGCAGAAAGGCACCTCAGAGGAGACGTGGGGGTCCATCAGGGGAGGAGGGACTTTCTGCTTGCGGGAGGGGACAGCTGGCGGACAAGAGACGGCAGCAGACAGGGAGGGCAGGGTCGAGTCACGCAAGGCTTCTGGTTAAGTAAGGCTTTGTCTGCATCCCAAGAGCAATGGGAGAGACGGGAGGTCTGTGAGCAGGAGAAAGGGCATGAAGAGATGTGTCTTTCAAAGGCTGGCTGTTCTCTGACCGTGGAAGGGAGGACCCGCCGCCGTCTGTGTGGCTATCAGGACAGTCCAGGTAAGATGATGGAGCCCTGGAACGAGGCGTGGGGAGCAAGGAGGAGGGCCAAGTTCGATCTCGGATGTGAGGCCGACAGGACTCAGGGACGGATGGGATACTGTGAGCGAAGAGAAGGTGCACCTCGGCGTCCCCTAGGGGGCGGCCTGCAGGAGAGGATGGGGGTGGGGCGGGCACGGACACAGAAAGCACTGCAAAGGTCATGGGTTCGGCTGTGGACGTGTGGCTTCTGAGCTCCCCAGAGGCAATGTCGTGGAGACACTGGAAACTCACGTCTGGAGAGCGGAGTGGAGCCCTTTTCTTCCCTGCCTCTGCAGGCATGTCCCGTACAACACTTCCCGAGTCTTCCTCTACCATCTCCCCTCGCTGTGAACGTGATCCCGTTTCACGACAGCCTGTTCCCTTGAAGAAAGCCGGAAAGTGTGCAACGCCAGCAACAATACTGACAATGCTGACAGCACGATTAGCCATTTTCCACTATAAATCAGGAACTCCCCGAGCCCTTGGGTAATTGCTGCATTTAAGTATTTTTCCTTTAAGAATGGGCAATGCGGAATGTTAACTTTTAACGGCTCTGTGGAAAAGTCCCTTCCAATGGATGAGCAGCGGTGCCTTGGCTTGCACATCCTTGAGAACAGTGTCTCTAGCAGGTGTTCAGCGGATCGCTCTCCAGAGCAGACTGTCTCCCTGGCCCACCTTCGCCACAGGCCTGGATACGGTGGCGGTACCCCCGGGGCCTCTCCGTGTCTGGGGCATTTCTCCTGCCTGTCTCCACTTTCTCCAAAGAGCTGTATTCACCCCTGCGTCCTGGTGAAGCAAATTCCACCAAGCACCGAGGAATACTGCATATGCGGCATAGGGTTCCGAAAAGCCTATGACGTCAGAAACATTTCCCCCTTTTTGTTAACTGCTTCACACAGACTTCTCAGAGGTCCCAACCTGTTCTCAGCTCTGCTGAAATGGCACCTTTTGTACAGTTTCAAGATGCAGTATTTTCTTGTCGCCTCGGTGCAGGGATGGGTGCGAGCTGTTCCTAATGCAGCTGACTGATGTCCACCTTCTCTTTCAAAGCAACCGGGAGAACGAACCGAGCTCAAGGGTTTTGAAGCGAGAGACTTTACAGGATGTGAAGAGGATGAAAAATCTGTCTGGGGCTTGAATTTTGGAAACTGATAACAAAGAATGTTCTCTTCATCGCGAAGGTGATTTTGGTTTGTTAAGCCCGTTGTTTTGTTATTATAAACTGTTTACCGACAATTACATGAAAATGAACTCCAAGTCTCCCGTCTGAAGATGCTTCAGATATTACGCATCAACACTTCTCTGCTGATGCCCAGAACTCTAGCTGCCTCAAGTTCAGGGTGTGGGCAAAAGCCACAGGGGGCAAAGAGGGTCCCCAAACCTGTCCGAGTCCTGCCAGAGGTGACCCCGGAACTTCTTGAGTCGTGGTAGAGTTTCCCACTGGACTCTGATGAGATGGGAAGGGCACAGTTTTCACCTGGTAAAAATGACATCCACTGTCCCTGAGGGAAAAAGATCAGCTGCCACTGGAGTCCAAAGGCTCCTTTCTAACTGCTTTAAAGATACTTACTTTAGAAAGTTTATCCTGAGATCATAATGCCATGAAAAAAAGATCACCAACAACTTACAAAGCGGGCTGTTCATTTTCAACAACAGGAGTGCCCACTGTTCACACCAGGCCACCCCCTTCTGGGTGCGAGGGGTAACAGAGAGAGGGACCTGACAAGAGATGGCGTCTCCTTTGAGGTGCGGGCACCTCAGAAACGGGGAGCATGTGAGTGTGACAAATAACGAGGGGCTAAGGAGCAACAGCGGGGAACTAATCTGTGTGATGTTTCAGGAGATAATTAAGAAGAACACACAGACCGCTATGCATTCATCGACTTCATGAACCTGCAACGGGCCAATCTGTGGGTTGAAAAAAAAATTCTGGGCTCCTGAGATCCCATCTCGTCTCCTTTGTCAGAGCAGGATTTGCTAACACCATCTGACAAAGAACGCACTTGTCCAGGGCTGTCGTGCCAGGAAATACAATATAGTCACTTCTAACTTAAAACAAACAAACAAACAAACAAAACCCTAAAATTCTTATGGGTTTCCTGGACTACATGCAGCCGTGGGCTACAAAGTTACTTAGTTTAAGCAAAAACACTATCATTTTTTTTCAGGAGTAAAACTTAATTTTTGTTTTAATTGTTGTTCAAGTACAGTTTTCTGCCTTTTACCCCCATCCTAGCCCACCCCCACAAAAAACACTATTTAAAATTGGGTGAAAGGTTGCCGGAAAGGCCCGGAAGCTGATAAAATGAGTTCCGTGCATCCCTGCCAGTCCCTCTGCCCCGAGCAGTGGGCAGGGCGGAGTCCAACAAGGTCTTACCTGGTAGGGACTCAGCCAAAGGCAGCTCCAGGGACGTGAGTTAACAATCAAAGCAAGGAACAAAACCTAAGGTTTGGAGCTATGCGCTTTTTGGTTGGTTTGGTTTGGTCTGAGCTGTGTAATAGAAGCAGGCTTCAAAGTGAGAACGAAGGTCCAGGGTAGCAGGGCCTTAGGGAGCCACTGCCCGCCAGGAGCCCCAGGAGCAGCTGGGGCACGCAGCCCTCCCCTGTGGTCCTCACGCCATCACCCAGCACGCTTCCTGACCCCCAGCTGGGAGAGAGGAAGGCACCTTCACCACTCACACGCCGTCCCTGCTGCCTTCGGGCCGGCACGTCGGCAAGCTTATCCGATTTCGGACTGAGAACAAGTCAGCACATCCCACGATCCAGCCTTGTAGGTTGGCGACGAGGCCGGCGCACTACCAGCCGGAGAGAGGATCGCAGCCACGCTGCCCTCTAAGAACTGAATACCTGAGCCCGGCTGGGCTGTGTTGCTGACCTTCCCCATGATGGGTGGACGAGTCTGCTGACTCTAGCTGTGACAGTCCCACCTAGTCTGGTGGGAGGGTGGGGACGTGTGGGGCCAGAGAGGTCAGCAGGGCCGTGAGGCTGGACGTGGACAAGTGGCCCAGACGAGGCGACTGGGCACACGCTGCACCGAGAGGCTCACCGGTCAGTAAGGGCCCCAAGCCCATGGTGAGTGTTACGAGTTATCTGTTCAATAGATGGGAGGGCGGCACCGGCTGTGAGGCACAGACAATCTGCATGAAGAGGGCAGGCTAGGGATGGCTGGGAACTGGAATAGTTCAGACTGTGAGAAGACGCCAAAAGGGAGAGCGAGAGGGTTTTGGGAGACTTTGCTAGAGTCAGGAGCGCTGAAGCCTGAGCTGCGGCATGAGGTGCGCACGGACGTCAGTTCTCCTAACGCGTGCAGTGCCCCGGTCCCGCCGGCGAGTCCGAGCTTCCGGCACCTTCCTGTCCCTTCGCCCCGGGGCACCATTAGCACTCTTCAGTGGCAGGAGTCCCGGAACCCCCGGGGAGCAGCGGGGAGCAGCGGGAAACAGCGGAAACCGCAGCCCTCGCCTGCTGGGGCCCGCTGTGTGTAAGTTTCCAGGTCTCTCTTGGGGACAACCAGTGGTTCGGGGACTGCCACAGACTCTAGTCCACGGGAGGTTCGCTGCACGTTTCATGCTTTGATTGGCGTTTTACCGCTTTTTGGTTTGAAGACCGGTGAACGTGCTTTCTGGCTGCTGAAACAGTTCTGTGACTCTGAAAGGTTTCATTGAAATCATCACCTTAAAATACCAACATAATATTCATTCAAATTCTAAATTTTGAAAAGAAAAAAAAGGCTGAAAATGAAAGCACAGTATTTAGATGATATTGCGAATCCTTACATTTAACTGCAGAAACAAAACTACCAGTTAAGCCTTTGAAATCTTTTCTCTTTGTCTTTTAATAGCACGACTTTTCAAATCACAGCTATTATTTAAAAACGCAATTGTCCAAAATCCAAAGGGCTGAATTCTTAATACAAATCACTCGCAGGTCTCCGGGCCCCGGGACCCCACTCTCTCCGGGGCGCGAAGCGGAGTGCTCGCCCCCCTTTGACATCTGACTGCGCCGTCTCCATTAGCGGGTTTCCAGGCCAGTGGCTCCGGCCCATCGGCAGCCCTCCGTCATACGGCTTCAGAGAGAGATAATAGAGAAAGAGTGCCTTGCGGGCAAATAGCAGGAGGGAAATGAATGATAAACACACTTCACCAGAGAACAGTTGCTGGAGGGGTGTGTGTGGGGGGTGCACTCGAGACACAGATGCAAGGGCCGTGCACCCAAAGGACAGACCAAGCCGCCTGCGGCTGAGTGCGGCCGGGGGTTTGCGAGCAGGGGGGACCGCGGCTCGGCCTCTCGAGAAACATCTTGTCGCTTCAACATCCGAACAGGTCGGTGTCACTGACAAGAAACGCGCTGGCTAAGACGCCGTGGAATTTCTTCACCCTGCTACAGGGCGGCCAAGGCTCAAAAATAAAATCCCCAGGCTCCTATTTTATCAAACGCGAAAATACTTTAAAATTGATCTCAACTGTGCTCATTTTTGGTACGGTGTGAGATGTTAAAATGTAGGTCTCCACACGCGCGGCTGTGACACTCAGTGCAGGAAGAACACTTTGCAGGTTGACCTGTGGTTTTGAGGACTCGGCAGTCTGCGGGTCTTCCTCCTCGAGGGGTTCAGGCCGTCCACTAGGGAGTCTCGTGGGGACAGCGTGAGGGCGAGATGTGACTTGTATCAGCGCCGCGTAGGGGTCCGCACTTAGGCGGGTGGAAGTGCCGACTTCTGTTTCCACCCTCGCACGACTCCGGGTCCCTCCTGTCACAGCCGTACCCCAGTCGGCAGCACGAGAGCAAAGCAACAGCCACCGGAACTGGACTGAAGATGAGCGTCACCTGCCATCCCTGACCCAGGCCGTTAGTTAAGATCGACTGCTGTGCTTCCCTTCACTGCAACATTCGAAGACTGTGACGTTAACTGCAAATGCTTTAACCCTGAACACAGTAAGGCCTCTCCTGAGTAAAAAAGGTCTGTCAGTGTGTGTGCGTGTGTGCTCCTGAACAGATACAGTCTGTTCACGTCAAATGCTGGATTTTGCCACGCAGCCAGTCTAGCACCTGAACAATATGCTTCACCCCGTTCCGTTGTAAACCCTCTGATAATCAAAACGAGGGATTCCTTTACTCAAAAGGGGAAAGACAGACAACAATTCATCTGTCTAGTCCTTGACGTACTCAGTGTGGAGGCCGGGTCCTACCCTCGCGCTGCCACCCTGAGAAGGGACGGGTGAGACGGTCTCCAAACTGCACCCGCGCGCGATTCCGCTCGGCCTCCTGCCCACCCGCTGAGAGCCTGAGCCGCCTGGCCACATGCCCCCGAGCTCACAGCTCTCTCTAACTGCGCGCACACTCGCTCGCTCACTGCCTTCGTCGTTACCTTGCCTTCCTCAGCTTTTTCCATCGGCTCCAGCCCCTTTGGGGTTCTGACTTCAGGGAAGTCATCGCAACAAATTGTGAACGCCTTTTCTTCTCCCAAACAGAAACTGACAATGAGAAAAATGTCTTCAAACTGTCAACCCAACTTGAACCTGACAGCTACCAGCGGGGGAAAACGAAAACAAAAGCAAAAACACGAGTCGGCTGCACCGAGCTGTTACAGTGAAGCGAAAGCGTGTGCAAAGCCGGGTTTCTGAACCCAGCGCTCCCGAACATGCACCGCACGTTTCCTCGCGTTCAAGCCTCCGTTTAAAACACACACACACACACACAAAACGCACAACAGGTTATGTGTATTGCAAAGTGCAAAGGAAGGTTTAAAATAGAAACAAAACTTTTTTTTTTCTGTTTTAGAAAGAATACCACAGACATGAAAGACAGAACTCAGAGCCAACCAGGGCGGGGCTGCGAGGACGAGCCTCTGCCAAGCGCTTTCTAATGCTCCCACAGAAACGCCGGCCTCTTTCCTCTTCTTATTTTCCCCGGAGGAGGAGGAGCTGGCTTCCGAGGAAGCGCTCTGGATGCTGCGGGCCGAGGCGCAGATCGCAGCTCCTCGCGCTGGTTAGCGAGCGTTGATGTTCTGCCCCAGTGGAAGAGATTTTGCTCGGGTGCATGCCATTTAAATTCATTTTGCACAGCTGCTTAATGTGGCTTGGCAAGGCGCAGCCACACCAGCTCTGTGGGCCTAGATGGGGCTCCTGAGATGGGAAAGGGCAGATCCTATGGATCAGCAGCTGATGACAAACGCTTTCCCCTCCCCACTGCTGTCTTCCCACTGACTCACGCAGTGACCTTGAAGGTACCACGAGGAAGGAAAAAAGAGGGAAAAACAACTTCCTCTAAATGAGCAGGTTCGCCTAATTCTCTAGTTGTTATTGCACTTTTAGGATTATGTTTATAGGATCTGGTTTTGTTGGTCCACATTTAAAACCATGTTTACAGGATTTAGAACTCTCAATTGCAAAATTATCACTTGCTCTTGCCATCGAAATAGATGTATACTGAATATAAAGTTATTAGAAAGCTCCCCGTGTCACGCATTTGTACCCAGTGAAGCAGAGTTCCATACCTTTACTCTTTAAACTAAGCAGGCTGACCGTTCCCTACTGTAACCAAGAATGTGGCATGTTTCCAAAGAAACTGAGTACGATTCAATATATGTAGGATAATCTTACCATTACTATATAAAAATGATATCAATCATAATATTTCAGCTTAATAAATCAATAACAACACACTGTAAGAGCATTCTCTAACCTCAGTTGGTGACAGCTGGCATTATACAGTTCTGTAGTTAGGAAAGAAGAGACACTTTTTGTTGCTGTATGTAATTCCTGTGTTGTAATTGATAATAGCATGGCAACACCGTGTTAGAAATAAAATCCTGGGTTGGATTATTTGGTCGTATTTTCCTGGTGACTTCGATATTCTACAACTCCTTGGGAGAAGGAGATAATAGAAATCTTTGGCACAGACGCCTGTTTGGTGATGACATAATGAAACCCCCTCGAGTCCTATTAATAGCCTAGGTCCTGTCTCCTGCAGTGAGTCCCCGGCCAAACGAGGCCACCGCACTTCCAAATCAGGGGTGGGGAGCGGCAGGTCGCTGCAGTGGGAGGAGTGACAGTAACGCTGGGGGGATAACACGACACAAACACCCAGATGACACACGACACCAACGAGGGGAATGACGGTGCTTTCAGGCAGACCCAGCCTGGGGTCCGCTCAGGCGGAGGGGGAGGGGCCGAGCCGGAAGCCATGCAGACAGGCCTGGGGGCGCATGCAGGCTGCTACCACACCGCCGTGCCGTGGATGAGAACAACATAGGACGACACGAACAACCACCCGAAACAAACAAAAAGAAACAAACAAACAAAACACAACCCCCTCTGAGATGGCGTTCCTTTTAGGTCTTTCACTCTCTTATTCTGGGTGTTATTTTGCAGCCAGATGGCACGTTCATTAACAGTTTGAAAAAAGGCCCAGGTCCCCAGCGAGTCAGGGCTGTTGCTACCTACCCGTACTGGTCAGGCTGGTGCATCATGGGAGCCTGAGAGTTGCCATAGTTGGGGTGCTGGGAAGAAAACATGGGGCGTCCGCCAGCCCCAGACTGGCTGGGATAAGCAGGCGACCTAACGTATGGTGGCCTAAAGCAGAACAGAAGAACAACCTCTTTGGATTTGTTCTGTAGACAAGTTCGAACACCCCCGTCCATTGTCATTGCCACAGGTAGGTGCGGAGAGGAGTGGAGTGGGGCGATCCTCTGTACCATGCAGCTAGGGCAGTGGGACGGGGCACATTCCTTTAAAAAGGGGGGCGGGTGGGGCAGAGCAAAGGAGAGAGCAGAGGGAAGAGTCTCAGATCTAATCTCGGCTCACAGTTCTGAGGGACAGCTCTGATTTGGTCAAAGCCAAAAAACCCAGTCCCCATTTAAACTCCTGGAGAGCTGGCTTTGAAATGGTCTCCCAGTTACAAATGGAAAATGAAAATGCAGGGCAGGATATTGATACATTACTTTATGTAAAATGATATGTAAACTGATTCAGAAAGGGAGCCTAGCAAGACTTTTTAATCAACATCTCTGTGGTTATCTTCTTCCCAGATCACTATCCAAGGCTTCACATCAAATTTAATCAAGTGCTTTCTACTTAAACAGAAAATAATATGTGCTTTATGAGTTGCAACAACAGACAATTCATTTAAACATAAATTAGAACTTCAGCTGGACCAGCCAAACCAGTCCTCATGGACAGGTTCATTAAAGCAGTCCCTGAAGTCGGCACAGGTTCAGTTCAGAGGTGTCTGCCGGGTTTCAGAAGATTCTAATTTCATGTGGATGAGAGAGAGGCGCAGAGATGGGGAGAAAGAGAGAGATGGAGAGAGGGAGAGAGAGAATGAATGATTTTCATTTGGATTCCTCAAGGGGATTTTTTATTATTTAGAGGAAACAGTGAGACTGGAGGGATCCCTAACACTCCCAAAATAGCAGCTTCAGAGGAAAAGTAACAAAGGGACACATTTAAACACACACACACACACACACACACACACACACACACACACACACTTTTATTCCTGTTTGGAACAAAATCAGAACCTTCTGCCTTTTCTTCAAGAGACCCTATTTTCATACACATCTTTCAACTTGCTTTGTTTTAAAATGAACTTTAATGTATGTTAAACATGAAATATATTTATATGTGCTTCTCTGAAAACATTCACTTTGGCCTCATAATTTTAAAATTCAGTATGTTATTTTCATACAGGTCAAGTATTTACTTTAAGAATTAATTTTAAAATCAGGATTAAAAGCAAGTAATTGAGGATAAAGCCGGTCCTGATCAACTTAAACTTTCTGGAATATCTTTGCTTTTGTAAGCACATTTTCGTTTGGGCACACGGAGAGGTATGCCCAGAAAGATAAAACGTAAGGAGAGGAAGTCTACAAACCTCACACATATACACTTAGACAAACACACACAATACACATACGTGCATATGCACAGTTTCTATTTCATAAAAATTGGGTGGTAGGGCAATAAAAGAGGGGTTCTGTTTTCAGTGGTTTAGATTCTAACTAGTCACGGGCTCTAGACTGGCTGTTTTAAAGGGAGCCACACAGATGATGCCTCACCACCGGCTCCGCGGTGCTGGCCCCGCTCTACCCACAGACACGGCAAACTGCTGGCTCGCCCCCCCGTCAGGTTCCTTATCAGCGTCCCGGAGAGCTGGTCTGTCGTCTCCTCTTCTCAGCTTCACAGCCAAGCATGATGACGCTCCACTGCTCCCCCCGACCCCCGTGACCCGGGACCATGCCTGTGCCTGGCATGCGCTCACAGGTCCACACGCAGACCGCCCGCCCGACGGCATACCTGCTTTGTGCTGAGTTTGCAGCGGCCTGCATCACTGCGGCAGCCGCCTCCTGTGCCTTACGGTTCACGGTTGGCATCGGTGGCCCCATTCCTGGCCCCCCCTGCTGAGACATGCCAGGAGAACTGGGGGTCATGCTGCTCATATTTCCAGGAAACGGTCTGTTCTGCATCCCGGCTGATGGCATTCGTCCCAGGGGCACAGTGCCACATGGCTGGCCTGGCCCTGGTCCATGCATCTGGTTGTTGGCATTGATGCCCACGCCAGGCCCTGGGCCACTGTAGCTTGCACTGGGCACCCCACTATACGTTGGGGGTCTGGAGTAGTTACCTAAATAAAAAGCAAACACAAATTAAGGCCTTTTACTTATCACCTAGACTCGTGAAAACACTCAGAAAACATTCACTGGAAATACTTTTTGTTCAACAATGCGATCAACACAGAATAATAGTCATTATTCTTATTAACTCCCCCCCGTTGGCGCTGCCTGGGCTCTCTGCACAGCCCCAAAGCAGACAGCCACACAGGACAGCGTGGCCTGGGGGTGGGGTGGGGACCCAGGCTAATCGTGAACACATTCACCACCAGGCAAGGGATGCTAGAACCACGTACTGTTCGACATTCCACATGTCCATTCTTACACCCCACCCCCAGTCCTCACTCCGATGGCCGCACGACAGTGACGATGGGGGTGCAGAGAGATGACGCAACGCGCAGACGGTCAAACCCAGCCTCCGAAGCCGCGTCGGAGGAGTCCGGTGGAAACTCAACATTAGCGTCGCACAGCCGTTTTCCCCTGGTGCTGGGAACATTTTTCTTTTTTTGGCTTGAGCACCAGATAAAGTGGGTGGCTTGTGCTTGGTGCTGTGTCCTACAAGATACGTTCAAGCATTGGCACGGCACTGAGTGCCATGCGATGGGGGCACCTGGGAAGGAGGCGGGGCCCTGGGAGGAGGAGCTACGACCGCCCGCCCACCGCTGCCCGCCCTCACAGGGGTGCTCGCACAAGCAGTCCCGGAGCAGCGGCCGTGGCCGGGAGTGTGCCGACCTTGTGGCTGCCTCTCTCCCGCTGCACCTTTCTCTCTGATCGAGTGTAGTTCACGGAGCTCAAGTCAGGAAAAGGCACACAACGCCACTCCAGTCCCCTGCTGCAAAGGAGACGCTGGGGCAGGCGCTCTGCATCAGTGGTTTCCTTCTCTCTCTGATAGCCATGTGAATACAGACGCGACCACGATTCCATTCACAAATGAAGAAATCCAACAGTCAGCAGCTTAGGATTCCAGTTCACGCAAAATGACTCGAACCCACACCATGAACCGATAAAACGTGCTGCCTCCCGACAAACAATGGTTGAAATGAAACCCATGTGGAAAGACAAGTGTTTGCAGAACAAGGGTGGGTGTGGTTCTCACCTCTAGGTGCTTTGGGGAACAATCTCCACACTCACACGGCATGACTGTCCCAAAACAGAGAGGAACACACCCCAAGTCCTGCCCTCAAGCAGCTCACGATCTATGTACTGGGCTGGCCACGGACCCCATCAATTTTTTTCCAACAAAATAAAAGATACATTTTTCATTTTCACCAATAAGTTGATTGATTTGGATATTCTGAATATGTCAGCTCTCTCCAGCTAGTGGCTTCTAGTGGGGAGAGGCCAGGGGGTGCTGCTGAACATCTTCCAGTGCATCAGACAGCCCCACAGCAGAGGATTATTTGGCCAAAATGTCAACAGAACCAAGAAACTTCGCAAACCACCTTCTGACACATTTGATCAGTCACAGCACCTTCCCCATATAAGGCACAAATCTATTTGTTTCAGGTGTTTACCTTTCTTGAAATAATAAAGCCCAATACACCAAAAATGTTGTGTATGTTCTTTCGTCTTCAATATTAAAATGGCTGCACAAAAATTCACCAATTTTGCTAAGTTTTTAAAAACGCAGCTGATGTGACAGCTGTCACAACACAAAATTGTTTCGAATGAAGATAAACACAACTAAGCAGCACTAGAGCCGTCACACGTTAGAAATGTAACCGATGTTTTGGCTTGTCCCGTGTGTGTGTGTGTGTGTGTGTCAGAGTAGCAGGGGCAAGGCAAGAAAAAAGACAAAAGCCAAGCAAAGACAACGCACTGTGAGGAGCAAGAGAACGGCGAGCAGGTCTGCTGGGCCTCCCCAGGCGGTGGGGCTGGGGAGTGTCTTTGAACCAAGGCACTGCAGACTTAGGAGTCCTCATGGGGCGGGCCAGGGGCCGGGCCAGCTGGCCCCGAGTGAAGGCTCTGCGTGTACTGACTGCAGACCTCAGGTGAGTTGTTTTAACTCTGCTTCATTCTCTTCTCTGTAAAGCAAGATGGTGCTAACATGGACTACCTGGGGAGCTGCTGGGGTGCAGTGATGTAATGTAAGGTGGGGGTTTTATTGCTGGGCACCGAGGAAGCAGAGGAGGGGAGGGCACTGGTGGGAGAGGCCCGGGGAGCTCAGCAGCAGGGACCACGTCACTGATGAGGAGGTGGGCGTGGGGGGTGGGGCATACTCCGCAGGGCCCCGTGCTCCAGGCTTCCAAGACTTGGGCTTATTCTGGGGATGAGAGGCTTCTCCAGAGCTTCCAGCAGAAACTGAATTTGATGGGTGACAGCAATAAAAGCAGACGTTTGATATTAACTATGTGCTAAACTCAATCCCAAATTCTTTGTATTAACTCAGTTAATCCGTACAGGAGGCATAAGAGGTCCCTGTTATTACAAGCCTCATTCCAGAGCCGAGGAACCTGAGGCCACGTGGCTAGGCAATGCAGGAGCCTGGCCAATAGGAGTCAGGATGCGCAGCCCTCTGCGGCCCGCCCCGGTGCTTAAGGGAAAAGCACGCTGCAGTAAGTCACTTCACGGTCACGAAGCCAGGGATCCTAGGTCCACACATAGGAAGCCGCACCCCCCACAAATCTGCAAGAAAGCTGCAGGCTTTTCAACGCTGACTGGCTGCTTGCTCCTTGTCAGGTACATCACATGCACTTCACTTGGTCGTCTGTGGAGTATACTACTCCTTGCAGATGGTGCGAAGGTCACCGTCCCTGTAGACCATGAGCCCGCACACTTTCTGTGAGGGCTGGGGAGGCTCTGTGGGGCAGATGCTCTCTGTCCAAGCTAAGCTGCCACTGCTGTTCCAACGTGGCCAGAGGCGATGCGATGTATACACAAATGTGACCGCCTGTGTTCCAATAAAACTTTATTTACAAACACAGGCGGCAGGCCAACGGGGGCCATAATCTGCTGACCCCTGCTGTAGACCAATCGTGGGACAAGCTATGAAAGTGCACCACCAGCACAGAAAGCGACTTCTTAGAGCCAGCAGAAGAGGAAGAGCAGAGCGAGGCAGCGGCAATGTGGGCGACTGGAAAATAAAAGGGAACAGGAGGACGGGATGGGACGAGCTCAGCATAAATTACCTCCGGGGCCACCAGCTCCTCAACTTTAACTGCATTTCATGAAGAAATCCTACTCTGCCTTTGCAGAAATAACCAAACTTCTATTGTTTCAAGTAAAACGTAAAAATATTCACTGCTTGTAAATTCCAGCATTCTTTTAAAGAGTTTTTAAGCTGCTTCTGAATCTCCCATCCCCTGGGACCACACACAAGGTCTGTTGGCCCGGCACACCGTCTCGGCGGGAAGGGCATGTTCGGTGCGCCCCCGTGGGGAGGGTCACAGGGCAGGGGCAGAGGCCACGTCCTGCCTCAGCCCTCGGGCTCGACACTCGGGGGTCAGAACTCTCCCCTGTGAGCCCGAGGAGGACCTGCCCCCCCACCCCCAGCTCCTGACCTCGCACGCCTGACTTCCGCGTTACCTGGTGGTGCCAGTGCAATCCCGTGCTCCTCTCGCTTTTATTAAACATAAATAAACTCACTCACGGTCTGAACGCAGATGAAGTTAATTCACATACTCACGCTATTACTTGGTAGCTAGTTTCCACCCTCCCCCACGCTTGTTTGGTGACTCATTTGGTAAGAGACTTTATGCAGCGAAAACACATGCAACTCTGCTTTCGAAGAAAATGAAAGAACACTTTAATCTTGTTTCAGAAAACAGGCATTCAGACCCGGCCACTGCGGGTGAGGCCCACGGCGCGGTTTCGTTAGAGAAGGGGGTGCGCGGCTTTGTGGAGCTCTGCTCGCAGCCGGGACTGAGAAGCGACATCACCCTGTGGGCCGGCACCTTCAGTGTGACTGGCAGGCAGTGGCTGTGTTTTAGTGAGCACAGGAAGGAAATGACCAAGATGCTCGGCCTCCTTGAGAAGTGAAAGGCTTTCCCCGTCGAGCTCACGTGCCCAGACAAAGATGGTTTCTAAGGCTTTAACTGGCTCACGAGGCAGCAGCGACTAAAGCAGGGGCCCCGGAACCCGGGGGTGGAGGCTGGTTCTGACGCTTCCTAGCGGCAGGACCCTGGGCACACTGCTGAGCCTTCCTGACCATCAGTCTGGCCATCTGTGGAGTAATGATGATAGCGGGGAAGAGGCTGAAAGTGACCAGTACAGTTACCTGATAAATGGCAGGCACTATCGCCATCCTCAACAACAGTTATATCATCAACAACCACTAATGTGACTTTTCCCCATCATCTCTTAAAAATATGTGGGAAGGAATGAAAAATGCTTCATGCCCCCACTCTTTGCCTACTTGATAACGTATCTTTCTCCCCCCAGATAAACAGAACTCAAATGTGTAAGCCAAGCAAAACATGAGAGGGGAAGCCAGGACCGAGCAGTGCAATCTTATTTCCATGTCCTTCTAATAGGTTAGCAGTTTGTTGGCACGAGCTCTGACAGAAAGCAGATGGATCTGGCGTCAACCACAATGCAGGCAGCAGATGCCGGCCGGCCCACCTCAGCTGGACGGGTCTCGCAGCCAAGTCCGAGAGCCCGCAGTTTTCAAGTGGGTTCATCTTGGCACACCAGCTCCGGAAAACTGGTCACCCAGTGAATTCCGACTTCGACCCGCCGGGAGTTAGATTCAAGCACCGGGGAGATGAAGCAGGGGCTAGACCCGATTCAAGTCCCCGTCCTTATTTTAGGAGGACCACAGGTAAGTCTACACCTGACCCCGGAATATTTAAATTGGCTACTTATGGTATAATCAATATTCCAAGTTCACTGCTTTTACTGAACTATTAAATGTTTCCACTCACACAGGAAATCCTGCTTCTCAGTTTCAATCACTCGGCAACTGCTTGTGAACATGAAAGGTTCTATATTACTCCCCTTTGCCGGGGAGGGTAAGAATGACGTTCAAACCACACAATAGACACTTTACCCTGGGTGGGAAAGAATAAATGGATAATTAGCTACATATCACAAACATATTTGTGATTTAGAGCTAAATACGCATTCGTTGTGGGTTTTAGTGAAAGATCTTCACTACTTTTTTTTTTACAGCCATCTACTATATTATATTACTTGAAGTCAGGTTTACTGAGTTAGAATTTACACATAACCACCACCGCATGAAACCCTATAACCACCAGCATCGGCAAGACGGGATATCTCTATCATGACAAGAAGCTGCGATTTCGTGGTCGATCTCACTCCCGCCCCGGGCACCGCCGATCGGCTCCCGCGGCTCTGCCTTCTCCTTCTCCGCGGCGTCACACAAATAGAGTCGTCCATTTGCAGCCTTTTGTGTCTGGCTGCTTCCACTCGGAGCCTTGCTTTTGAGATCCAGCCCCATTGTTGCGGTGGCTAGTCTGCTCCCTTTTGTTGCTGGGGAGTATCCCGTTCTGGGGACACTTTGGGTTGTTTCCAGGTTTCGGCACTTATGAATAAAGCCGCTACCATTTGCACACAGGTCTTTTGTGTGGACATGTTTGGTTTCTCTTGAAAAAAAAAACAAACAAAAAAAAAACCCCCAAACAAAAACCCCTAGAAATTAGAGTGCTGGGCTGTACAGTGAGCGCAAGTTTAACTTCATAAGAAACCCCATTAAAAAATGTGTGAGTTCTAATGGCTCTATGTCCTTGATATTGCCAATAAAAAAACAAAAACAAAAACAAAAACATTAGCCATTCCAATAGTATATAGTAAACGCACTGTGGCTTTAATTTTTATTTCCTTAATGGGGAATGATTTCGAGTATTTTTCACAGGTTACCATATTTAAGTAAGACCCTCCCTGTGTCTTATGAAACGAAAGTCCTATTTCAAAAACCTTCTTTCAAGTCCACCTTCCTCCCCAGGCTGATCACACAACGCTGCTTGAGGCGCTGCTTTAGGAGGGAAACCGACCGAGCGGTTAAGACCACAAATGCAGGTTCAAAACGAAAGCTGACTCACCCCAAGTAAGGGCATTAAATCCTACTACTTGTAGAAACAGAGATAATTTGTTTTTTGAATTGATATATAAGGAATCACACTTTTCTTAGGTCAACATGCGTTTTTAAAAAGTCTTCAATAAAAATGCAAGAGTGATACTACTACACAAAGCTTGTAAAAGAGGAGGAAAGACCTATTACCTTACAGTTTGACTTCAGTATTTCACCTTTGGTAGTTTTTTTTCTATGTATGTCATGAAAGTTAACTCCTTTAAAAATTTAACTATATAGTAACACAAGCTCAATGCAGAAGATATAGAGGCACAGAGAGAAATAGAAAACACACGATACTCAGTTTCACTTCCCAAAGATGATCCTAAGCATTTAGTCAACCCAACCCTGTCCAGCACCAAGGCCGGGCAGAGAAGGTGGACCAGGGTCCCTGCCTGCTCTCTTTGCTGGCTGCGGAAATGTTTCTCAAGCCCCTCTGACACGCCCCCTCTGTGCGAATGGCTGGGGACTCCCTAGTGAGCAAAGGCAAGGAGCTTACGTTCTGGTGGGCATCAGAGAGTCAAGGAAGCAGCTCGAGACAGCATCACAGAGTGCTGAGCACTGAGAAGAGAAATAAAGCGGGGGGCACTTCTTCACTGTGGGAGGGAAGGCGCCCCTGAGAAGGTGAGAAGCCGTGTGCAGGTGGGCTGCCTCTCCGGTCGCAGGAGAGGCTCTCCGCAGACACAGCCATCCCTGAGGCCGACAGCACCCACGGGTCTGGGGACAGGGGCGCCCAGTCAGATGCCAGTATCTGGCATCAGGGCAGTGAGTGAAAGAGAGAGGCAGGGTCCCAAGGGACAGGGGTATGACCTTTTGCTGCCTACGTGACCCTCAGAAAGCTAGTTGTCACTCCAAAGGCCAGTTTCCTCATCTGTAAAAAGGGTAAAAAATACAAGATTCTCTATCTTGTGTGGTCACTGTGGGGGGGAAACGGTACCAACGGTAACCACTGTTGGCCATGGACAATGGGCAGAATGCCATGGAACAGACACAAACTATTCCAATAATATTAATAAGATAACTTTTTAATCAGTGAAATTATCTTTTTACCATCTGGTGTGTCACATGCCAAATTTCACTTTCATGATGCAGATATTCCGAGGCACTTCTCAGGACATGAGAAAAAGCACTGATGCCACAGATGTGAAAAAGCATGACCTTAATAGCCGCATTTAGTATAAAACGGTAGAATCCCCACGGTAAGAACGAAGCAGTCCCAGAGTTGCAAGGTCACGTGCTGCTGGAGCACCCGCACCCTCCTCGGGCCCTGACTGGCGGTGCCCACGCTCACCCGCAGAGCTGGCGTGGGAATAGCGCCCCCTGCAGGGAGAGCTCTGATCTACTTCGCCTGATGGCCTAGGGCCCCCTCCGACAGGACTCTCTCTCGGTGCCAAGTTCACAGTTACTGAGCTGTGATCGATCCCACAGGCCCCTTTCTTTTGAAACAGACATTTGAAAGATGGCAGAGCTATGAGTCCCAGGGAAAGGCATCCTGCTGCAATGCCCAGCAAAGCCACACGTCCATGCCCACTGCTCCCATGTGGCTGCCCAGGATGGTCGGGACCGAGACCTGGAGCGGCGCTAAAAGGCCCCGGGGGCCACCGCTGCAGCTGGGCGCTCAGTCCTGGGCGAGGGCGGGGGTGCTGTTGGTGTTCATTGGGACGATTAATGCAATTATTGACAATAATTAGCTTTACTAGTCAAAATCCAGAGTTGTTTTATATTTCTACCTTTCCTATCTTTTTAACATTTTAAGTTGACTTCTACTTTAAATTTTCCTTTCTTTCCTAATCCCTCGGCTTTGATAAAATCATGACAATTACCAGTCTGCTAAGAAAAATGCATGCCTAAAAGAAGACTGCATTAACTGCCTTTAGCTATAAAATGGTTGCTTCAATTTGCCTTTTTTTCTCACATTAGTAAGATATTCGGAATGTGTCTAACAACAAAGCGGTCCCGAATACGGAATCAATGCTTCCGCCCAGCGCTGCCGCTTTCCCGTAAATGCGGTTAAGGTAGGAGAGAGCTGTAAACACATCACACGCATTACAACCCATCTCAAGGGAAAAAAAGAGTAAGCCCACGAGGGAGCGAGCGCACCAGCCTGTGGAGACAGGAGCACAGCGGTGGGGGTGGGGGTGGGCGTGAATCCACGGGGCAGACGCACCTCGCGGCTGGAGGGGGGAGGCCGATTTCAGCTTCGTTCAGGAACGAGACTGAGGCCCTGGACTTACAAGAGCGGAGGCGGAAGTCCTGGGTCACGGTGACACCGAGGTTGTCATGGGCCTGTGAGGGATTCTCCAAGAGCCAGTGAGTCGCCGACTAGTGACATTGCTACATTGTTCCTCTGGGACTGAAACAGCTGTGCGATTATTAACGTGAAATCCACTATTCTGGAACTGTGCTAATTTCAAGTAGGTATCATCTAAAGTTTGCCTCTGCTGAATTTATGAGAAGCATATTTTAATAAAGGGAGAAGGAAGTCTTCAGATGACACCTAATTTACTTCAGAGAAAAAACCTTGAACCTGTCTGAAAGACATCTTTTACCATGTAATTTGAAAACAGAAGGCTCACCAGACCCACCACTTGTGAGTGCTCTGCTTCCTGGGGCACACGTCACACACACGGAGGGGGCGGCCCAGGCCTGCCGGGCGAGCGGGTGACAGCGGGGCGCAGGTCCAGTCTCTGCCACCCAAGGCCGTACTCGGGCCAGACCTTCAGCTTTCACAATCAGCGACAAATGTGCGAAGAGTGTCTGGGGACAGCGAGTGTGACGGACACTGTTCCAGAGTCCACGCGAACAACGAGGCCGGTCTTCCTGAAACTGAGTTCGGCTCCCTCCTTCCCACGCAGACCCGTCTGTTAGCGAGTCCACACCCATCACACGGCTCCTTTCTGGCCCTTAAAGGGAGTCCCGCGGCTCGCTCGCACACACACGGTAGGAGTAGTTACTAAATGCGCTCGCCCGAAGGCAGAGCAGACCTATCCCATGAAATATATGCAGTTAGACATTTTACACACTTATATGGGCTCGATCCCGTTTGTATATTTAATCATTCAGGTTTTATGGTATTAACATACATTTTATTGATGTAATGTAATTACATTACACATTAATAAAAATTTCCCCTTCCTAACTTCACAGGAATCTTTTTTGTAGCTTGGATATTTTTGTTATATTCTAGTTTGGCACCTGGTTAATGAATCTTGAGCGATAGGCCATTCTTGTTGTCAATTCAAATCTGTTCACACTGAGTAACTTTATTATTTCAAACCAAAAACAAAATCGTAAATAAGGCACTAAAAATACACAGGTAAACTTTGATAATTTTTTTTTGCCTTAAATTAATGCTACTTTTTCTTTTTTTTAATTTATTTTTTAATCATTATTCAAGTACAGTTTCTGTCCTTTACTCCCATTCCAGCCCACCCACCCATCCCTCCCCTCCTCCCTCCCATTTCCAACCCCCCTAGTTTTGTCCATGTGTCCTCTATATTTGTTCCTGTGAACCCTTCCCTTCTCCCCTGAAACTCCCTCCCCTCTCCCCTCTGGCCACTGTCCCTCCGTCTCTAGAATTGTGGATGTATTTCCACACTGTTGCTCCTCACTTCTTGAAGGCAAGCAGCCTGCCTCTGGTCTCGGAGCTGGTGCACTGAAGAAGGGCCCGTGGGGAGGGCACGCCTAAGGCAGGGGGGGCACCCGCCCGAACCCTGGCTGTGCGCATGCTAGCCGTGGGGTCACGGGCAACTTCCTTAACCCGCTCACTTGCAAAATGGAGTTAATGCCATGGGCTTCCCGTAAATTAAGAAAACGGGCGAGTCTACCCGAATTTGAATGCTGGCATGACCACCGTGTATCTCGGTGAAGTTGTTTATCTGTTGTGTGCCTCAGTTTCTTCATCTGTCAAGTGGAGTGACTAATAACAGCATGTGAGGGTAAACGACTTAATTTATGAAAACCACTTAGAACAGGACCCAGGACATAGTGACATCTGATAAATGTTGGTCGTTATCACTAAGAACAATTTCGGAGAAGCTACTCCTGACAATAAAATGGGTAGCAAAAAGACACTGTAAAGTAGTTCTCCTCGCTCCCCTCGAGAATGCTTAAAAGCCAAACCAAACCAGAAGAAGTCGTGTAGTCAGTAACAGAAACGGAGATGAGGCCTGTGACCACTGTGGGTCACTGCATGAGTGACCCTTTCTGGAGACCTGAAACGTACACCACACAGATGCGAGCTGAATATTCCCCCACCGATCTGCGTAGTTAAAGGAAACGAGGGACACGCACTTCACCTTGGGACCCCGTTCAAAAGGATCAACAAAGGGAAACGCAAAGGCAAGACCGTTGATGGACCTTACTGAACATGTGCGAGCGCGATTCCCTGTCATTTAGGGCTTGCTGAGACCACAGACCAGGAGGAAAGGCGGGCGGTTCCGACTGCAGCGGGGCACCAGGACCCTGCGGGGCACGCGCGTCGCTGGGGACGACCAGGCGTCCCCTGGGGAAAGGCAAGAACCCAGAGCACAGACACACAGACAATGTCTTTCAGAGTCAAAAGGTGCAAGTGTGGAGACCGTCATTCTTACATGAAGTCATTTCTGCTACCAACCTAAACTCGGTGTGTACGCCCCAGGAGAACCTCCAAACAAACACCCTTTCCTCTCCGAACCCAGAGGGGGCGTGGCGGGTGCCCTGGGCTCCATCTGGATCAGAGGCTCCAGAGCCGAAGCAAAATTCAGACTCACCATTAGAATCAGAAGCAACTTCTAAGGTTGTGCCATCTCATTTTCTCCGGGAAAAGGAATTTCCAGAGTAAGCAACTGCCCAAGGACGTGCAGTTGGGGTGGGCCCTGTGCTCCTCAGCGAGGCCGTACCAGGTAGCCCTCCTTCCCCCAGGTGGGTTTCTGACGAGTGGGGACGCCAACGGGAAGTTCCATGAAGCCCCGTGAGCGGTGACTTGACTATCCTAGACCTTCAGCTGGCTACCTCCACCCGGTTCTGGAAACAAGGCGCTCACCTCGTCTCCAGGGACATTCTGAGCAGAAGCCCACACTTTCCTGGGCCTCTCACAATTTATAATCTGCCTTCCGACGGTAAGTTTTCTTCTCTTCACGACGGCCAAAGAAACCCAATTGTGAAGACAGCCACCATGAGGAGCGAGGGCACGGGGTAGCAGCCCTCTGACAGCTGAGTGACTTGGGGTCCCGTCAACGGGGACGTAAATCCCTAGGGCACCCTGGGGTGAGGAACGGGGTGGGGGGCCACGTGCAACGTGGCCGACAGGGAATCCAGCACTCTGACTCCACGGGAGAACAGAGGCAGGGAGGGGCCCGAGCAAAGAGTTAGGCTGGGGGTTTCCAGCACAGTTTTCCGAACAACAGAAAGAGCTGGCACATAATGTAATAAAGTGTAAGGTGAGGACATGGTGCCACGCCTGTGGTGTGGAAGGGGCTTAAATTCCTTTGGAAAGAGAGCATTCAAGAAACACGGTAACTCAATTTTCAAACTGCAAAGTACTATCAAACAGCCAGGAAGGCCTTTCTGAGAAAGAGCGGGTAAAAAGCAGACAAGGTGTCTGGTCTCCTTGTACAATCGTCTGGCCTGTGGGCGCCCACTCAGCAGAGACCACCAAGTGCAAAGGCCTCTGGGAAATAACAAGGCTGAACTCAGTGGCCCCGACTCTGCTATGGAGGTGCAAACACTTTACTACGGCTCCCTTGTGGGGATTCATCAGCTTCATCAGGAATATTCCTGGTATTTTCAGAAGTGGGAAACTCTGGGAATTGTGCCAGACTATCTCATTCTCTCTCAAGTATGCATTAATGTCTAATTTAAATAAACAAAATATTAAAAAGGTGCTGAATTCAAATGCCTTGTTGCCAAAAGTGACTCGGGAATACACATATCAGGGTTAAAGCCTCAATGAAAGGATTCTCCGTGTATGTGACAAAACATACATCGACTTCCAGGAAGGCAGAAGGTAAACAGTGCATTTGGGCACGATGCCACTTATGGTTCTGCTCTGACTAATTTCCCTCTTTGAAAGATGTGTCTCTTTCAGGCTTTGCCCCGTCTTCTAAGAGTAAGCCTGGTAATTGAAAATCAGAACGACTATTTACCTGATCTAGCACTTCAAAGAAAAACTGGGAGAAGACTTAATGGGACGACAGCCTCCTGAACAGGGAGCACATTACTGTAGAGATAATTACGCACAGAGAGGGAGGGGGGAACCTCAGGATTCGACATAATAAAACCCAAGTTTTAAATGAGAAACTTTTGAGGACAAGGCTTGTGTCTTTTTCTTAAGGCATTTACACCGAAACAAGCATTTACGCCTTTATTAGTAACAACGTGTGAAGAGCACTTACCGCAGTGTCTGAGGCACGAACGCTTAATGAAGAGTTGCTATAATTATTCTTCCCACCATTATGGGCAACTAAAGGGCTGTGGGTTTGCATTAACCTCACATGTCTGTCAGGTAACAAATAACGGGATCTCAAAAGATGTTTAAAATACTCAGATCTCAAATTAACATATTAACAAAATCTCTACAACCTACTGCAACGCATTTGGAAAAACTTTTTTCTTCTCTCTTTTTTTGTTACCTTGTGGTCCATACTGGCTCATCTGTGGACCGTAAGTCCCACCCTGGTTACTCTGCTGAAAGCTACCGATTCCGGGATGCATCTGGCCTCCGGGAGAAGGATGAGGCGACATGGATGGTCCTGTCTGTTGAGGTCCATATTGAGACATTTGAGGGTTTCTTTGTGTGCCTGCCATAAAACCTAAGTAGGAAATAAATGGAAATACATAAATGCGGGTGACAAAAATGGACACGGACTTGTGAGGAAGAAGGGTGGGGAGAAGGTTGGCGCCGTGAGGTTCCCCTAGAGAAACACTGAGAGACCAAAGCTGAGTGTGGAGGATTTTGGAGCTAGCCTGGCCCTAACTCTGTACTCACATTAGAGGTTCTGGGAACCCAGGGGATCGTGGACTTGAACTAGGGAAAGGAGAAGGAGGGACGTGCCTTAGAGATGAGGTCCCTAACAGAAAGCAACTCTCCATTCTTGCCGGGATGGACACGCTGTGCGCGCCGCCTCAGGGCCGGCATCACTCGCCTTCTCATCTCTGGGACACTCGTCATGCAAACACCCCACCCTGTTCTCAGGCCCAGGCCCACGGCAGCTTCCTCCTGCACTCAGCATTCACCTGGCTCCTAACCAGCACACAGACCTGTGCGTTCCTGACTCGTGCACTATCCCCGTGGCTGAGCAGTGAACGGCTGGCGGGGCTGCTGTGTGTTCTGCTATTCCCCAACACAGTGCGACTTCCGCCCGCAAACCCCCATCCTGCCCGTGGTCTCCCCATCTCCATTGATGGCACCACCACCCACCCAGAGGCTCACGTCAGGACCCCCGACGCCATCCTCCCTCCCTCCCTCCCCCCTGTGGGCGACCCACCCACCGGTGCGCCCCGTTGCTCTACTTCGGAGACGCGTCGCCTCTTCCCCATGTGCTCGCCTGCACAAGCCAGTGCCAGCCACTGTCCCCCTTCCCCACAACGGCCGGCCACGGTCTAACTCCTCTTTCCCTGCCCCACTGTCCAGGCTGTTCCTTTTGGTTCAGCCCCCACAGAGCTGCCAGACTGACTTCTCAGGAATGCACGGAGAAACGAGAGCCCATCCTTCCCTTGCAGAGCCCTTCGAGACTCTCCACGGGGCCTGGAAATACAATGCAAACACCTGACGACGGTGTCTGGGACCATCTGCGGTGAGGCATCGCCTTCCTCCTGTCAACCCCGTCTCCTGTGTACTTTCCTCCTCTTCACCACCCTGTCCGTCCCCTGGCCTTCTGGTAGCTCCTGGAGGCTCTGAGAGGCTCTTCCGCTGTCGGCTCCTCCAGGCCTGCCTTCCTGACCGACCAGCCTGCAGCCACCACCCCCCCTTTCTCACTTTTCTTCACAGCACTTTTCATAACCTGCCATCACCTTGCTTTATTTTTGGCTCACTCATCGTCTCTCTTCCCCACGAAAATGCAGCCCTCATGAGGGCAAGGACGCCTGTGCCCACAGTCGTATCGAAGTGCCTGGCAGAGCATTTGGCACATGTTATGCATCAAACAGGACTTCGATACATCAACACTCAGGCACGAGTGTGGAATAAGCCATGAAACACTCATTTAGACAAAGCGCACCCCAAATCAAGACCTGCCTCTAAGAAATAGCTCACTTCACCAAACCAGCACACTGACCAAGGGCCATCTGAGAAACAGCCCCGAGAACCCAGAGTTTGGGTTGGTGAGAGTTCCCGGCGCCAGGCGAAGGCCCCCTGTGCTGGAGGGGGCAGGTTCCGCCTATTCCGCAGGGGAACCCAGAGCAGACACGCCCAGAGAGTCCAGAGGCAGCGGGAGGGAGAGGCGATGTTTGGCTCCAAGGTCAGCCTGAATTAGGGGTTACCTGGGACGGGGTGTTCACAAACACTGTGGCTTACGTTGCAGGAGAAAAACAGGGTTTCTTAACATTGCCTCTGTCGGAAGAGACAGACACAACAGTACCCAGAGCTGTTCCTTATTATTGCTTCTGTCTAGGGAGGCTGACAAAAAAGTATGTAGAGCTGCTCCTTATTATCCCATTTCATTTATTTATAAAGATAAGCCTTATGAAATGGAGCTCAATTGGCGGCTTCCAGATATAAATCAGCATAAGAAATGTTTGCTTTTTCAAATCTGAAAACAAACAGAAATCAGAGCACTAAAATTACTAAAAATGATTGCATCTTAAGATGTTACATGAAATATTTATCTAAGCTTTACTAAGAAAGTCTCAGGAGTTTCACACAGAGTCCTGTTTAATGAAAACGTGTTTCCATTCCATACAGGCCGTGTGGCCTTTTCCTTCTTTCAGAGAATGACTGCTTTCTTCTTCATTAGTTAAGGAAAGCAGCGGTCCTTCAATTTGCATGAAACCTCGCTCACCTGTGGAAGTGTCCACGCTGAAGGGCTTATGGCCTCTGATGAGGTGGCATGTCCTTAAGCTGCTGAAGCCTCTGGGGCACTTACTCTAGGCTTCAGGTTTGTTCGCCTGAGTTCTAAGATTCTACTCGGGCAAAGCTGTTTCTTTATCTCTGACTAGTCGGTCCTTAAAAACACACGTCATGTTCCACTTGAACTATCACTGGCACTCTGCAGAAAACGCAGTGCGTGACAAGGCTCCAAAGGAGGGGGCGTGGTCAAAGCTGAACCAAGCGGAGTGAGTCGCCGCATCGAGTCCCGCACCCTGGGGACGAGGTCACACGGGGTGTGGGATCCACCCCCACCCTGGAAGTTGACGTGGGAAAGCTCACTCTTCCCTCTGCACGCTTCTCCAGTGGCACCACCCGCACGTGCTTCCTGCAGCCCTGTTTGCCGCGTTCGGTTAGAGGCACCCCCTCCCAGCTGTCCCAAGACAATGACAGGAGGTGACAACTGCCCCCACTCCTTTCTGAGCTCTGCTCATCTCACGGCAGCCAGGCGGGGACAGAGGCCCGGGGTACAGTCCTGTGTGTGCCACCAGTTCAGAACCTCGTAGGGAAAACTGATCAAACGAGCTGTGCGACTTCAGGCTAATTACAAATTTCCTGAGTCTCAGCTTCCTCACCGTCGGCTGAAGACGAGGTTGCTGCGAGATCAGGTGGGATGAATGTGGAAGTGTTCTGTGGGCCGTCACGGGACACGCAAAAGTAAGGGACTGCGGTGGCTGTGCTCTGGTCGGTAAGCAGCCGTGGGTAGCTTCTAACTCCTGAATACCCCACGTACGCAGGTGCAGTTTCCAGCCAGAAGGGAAAAGCTGGGTTTCCATTTAAATATGTGGAATCTGCATTGCTCCAGTGCTTACGTAACTGAGCAAAAGCCCAAAGGGTTAACAACCACATCTCTCCATCTCCTACCACTGGGTTCCTCTCGCCAGGGCAAACCGTGTGCTAATGTAGCTGTTCAGAGATAGTTTGTGATTTGTGTTTGACTTCGTATTTCTTGTATCATGAGTAAAGTTGAATATTTTATTTAGTTGCTGCTTTGTAGAACTGCTGATATCAGCTGCCCACCCTTCTGTTGGTGACTGTGTGTCTGAACTCTTTGCCACTAAAAAAGACATCCATTATGGACATAACTGTGAATATCATAATAATCTAAACAAAATTATGTAAAGTTAGAAGACAGAAGTTGGCTTAAAAAAGAAGTATTTCTACTTTTCATCCTAAAGAGCAAAACTTTGCAAGTCTATGATTGTTTCCCTATCTGCAAAATGGGGACAGATATATCTACCACAGAAGGCCACTGTGGGCATTAAATGAGGTAATGCCCCCGAATATCACAGCAGTGCCTGACACACAGTAGGTTTTCAGTAATTATCAGCCCTTACTATTATTATATATTCAAAAAGGGAGGGCAGCCTGGCGGAAGAGCAAGGGCAGTGGGTGAGGCCGCGAGGCCCGGCCGAACACGTCGCTGTGCAGACCGGGCCGCTGCCTCCCCAGCCTGGCCTCGGCCTCCTCCCCATCGTGCGGGGAGAAGGGGGACCCCAGTGCCTGTGGCGGGGGGGGGGCTACTTCTAGCTCTGCTTTTCTCCGAGGCTTACTTAAACATTTTTCTCCCAGGACAAATTGAATCCACACCTATAATTACCACGTTTATTTCTGGGGGGGTATTCCTCATTTTGTCTTAACCTTTATTTTGAATGAAATAAATGTTAAAATGTTTCCAAAAATCAAATTTTAACCCCAAATTTCCTACCTACTTAAGGTGACATACTTATTTGATTGTATTTTCTTCTTTTAGGAAAAGCTGTTACGAAATGGCAGCTTTCTGTGCACAGAAAAGCCGACGACAGCTAAGAGAACGAAGCTGCTTTTGCAGAAGGCGTACAGTGTTTCCAGTTCGAAGCCACTGAAGTCACACTTTCTAGTGAGGGGGATCCAGAAGGTATAAATGAGTTCCCTACGTATTATGGAAGTACACTGAATTACTAGGGGCGTTACAGAACTATATACCCCAAGGAAAGAGCTAACCTGAAAAATTCAAACTTTGGGAAAAAGGACTACTTTAGACAATTACTATTTACATTATATAAAAGAACTTACCAAAAAAGTCTTGGGAGCTCCATATGAAAATGCGATTTGCGCACTTTATCCAGAAGCCTGCAGAAGGTTATGTGAACGCATCTGCTAGTTTTGAGTCCTTCCTTACAGGTGCGTGCAGCGCCGAGCACTTGTGCTAACACACTCCACATGCACAGGGGCGCATTTCTAACACGGAAAATCAGAGCTTCCCCTTCAGGGAGAGAGAGCGCAGCTACCTGCTCAGAGAAAAGGGCAGCAGGAAGCACACATGCATGCCTGCTGGCGTTGGAAGCCCCGTCTCTTGTTCGAAAGGGAACACGATGCCCGTCCAGGCTTACAACGTTCGTCTGCGAGCCGGCTAAGAAAAACATACGCAGAAGGGCTTCTCCGAGCTGGAACACAGCGTGAAAGCACCACACAAAGGCATTACTGTGGCCTTTTTAGCGATGCCACGGGCCCGCCATTCACTGCGGGGACTCCGGGCTAAGCTGTCACACTGGTGACTCCATCCGCGGCCACGTGAGGCAAGCGCTGGCCGCATGCTTCAATGGAACCCTGGCTCTCAGGGGAATGTGTGAAGAGTCGGAGCGCATTAAAAGGAGGGGAAAAAAGGAGATCCTAGTTCTTGAAGGACTGAAAGTCAGCTGAGTAGAAACCGAAACCTGTCAACAGGGAGAGTGGTCAACTTAGGTGCCGGGCACGGAGCTGGGCGCCGGGACAGACCACGAGCCCCACGGCGCCTGCCCTGCGGGGGCTGACCTTTGCTGCTGCGGGGACCCGACCCGGCCCGGGGACGAGCGAGGTCTCCTCGAAGAAGCCGCCCTTAGCTGAGACCTCAGGGGTGCGTAGGCATGGCCCAGACACCGCTAACCACACAGCTTCTGAGATCCGACGGAGGCAGAAATACGCCTGACTGGCAAAGTGGCCGGCACCATGTATATACTCCTGGAAGCTAAAGTTCCTGCATTCAGCTGAATCCCACAAGTCCACGGGCACCTTTTTACTGGTCGGCTCTTTTCAGCGGTTACTTTAACACCTGACCACTTTCTGGAAGGCCTCCCCACCCAGCCGCTGAACGTGGACAGCCCACAGGGAAAGTGGCTCCACCCCTTGCAGCCTCCAGCCTGCTCACCGACGGGCGTCTGCATCCACGCCCACCCACGAGGGTTTCCTTCTTCCACTCTGATATGTTACACTCCCTTTTCAGTATGAATACCCACTGACCGGAGGCACCGTCTACAAACAAAACGTTAGATCGTGGCCTCTGCTGGACACACCATTTGCACAGCGTGCCTGGGCGGCTGGCTGTTCGCCGCCCGGTCACTGATGTCCTCTCATCCTTCCTGGCTCAGCCTCCTGCTCCCGTCCACGGCCTCTTCTGGACACCCAGAACACAGACACTCCCACTCCCATGCTCAAAAAGCACCATGCCCGTGACTGGGGCAGAGCAGTGGGTGCACCACTCGCGTCTGCTGGTGGGACTGTCTTCCTGACCCCTGGACGGAGCACCGAGGCTCTACAACGATGCTCCGGTTGCATCTGTCTCCTCAGGACCAAACGAAGGGCCTGGCACAGAACTGGAAACAAATGCATGATTTCAATGAATGAGAAAGCACCTTCATTCAGAGCCCATTCCCATCTGCTGTGCAGAAACAGTTCAGTGAATGTGACGGCCTGGCTCCTTAGTTCAGAGCACGCTTGGGGAACCGTTTCCAGGGAAAAGCAGGCAGCTTTCAAGGAAGGAGCAGTGGGCGGCCGACAGCTTCACAGGCCACAGAAAACGAAGATTTCTATCACCAAAGCATCCACGCTGTCCAGCCCCCCCAGCACCGCAAACTCAGATTCTGGCCTCACCACTTAGAGTGGGTGACTTCAGGCAAGTTGGTTAAGAGTCAGGTCTAGGTTGCCTTTCCTGGAAAGTGGGGATGACGGCGAGCCTACCTCCTAAGATTGAAAGAGAAAATGTCCCATGCGGCACAGAGCTCAGAGCCCCCACACAGACTGGAGGCTCAGTAAGTGGCTGCTATTCGTGTTTGTATTACTTTACACATAACCCACCATTTATTTCCTGTCTGAAAGACTCCAAGGTTCCAAACCAGCCTCCCTTGCCAGGTTCCAGGACAAAGCAGTCAGCATGGGAAAGGCAGAAAGGGCTGCGAGTCCCCGGACCGTGGTTAATGCATCGAGGTCGTGGAGTGACATCTGCGAGCCTCCTGGCAAACTGCCCGATGCCCTTCTTCTGCAGGCAGCACCGGGCCCTGAGGCTGCGCGCTCTGTCCCCGCCCGGTCCACACCTCCTGCACCGCAGCCCAGTTACAGCTGCTGGGCAGCTTCCCCAACTGCGCTGACTATCCAGAAACCAGTGCCCTTTTCCAGATAGCTAGTTCCAGAAATAATTGGCCCGCTGTGTTACTTGGCTCAGAAAAGCTAAGCTTGTCAGTTTCAGGCCACACACCCAACTACAGAACTGATCAGCTGAGTGGTATCAAACTCAATGTATGTCCTCCCGGATCTGGCAGATTCCCTAGAGTTTGCCTATTAAAAAGAGAGAGAGAGAGAGAGAGGGAGGGAGAGGGAGAGAGAGAGAGAGAGAGGGAGGGAGAGGGGGAGAGAGAGGGGACAAGAGGGGAGAAGGGGGAAGGGATCGGATTCTGGTCAAGTGCATGACTGCTGCATCTCAGTGTAAAGGGGAAGCACCTTGACTTCCCTTTCCCACTGGATCTCAAGCACCTTATGACAACGACTGGCTTGATGCACATTTGTGCAATGGGTGAATCAATCCATTGGGGTTTTTGGAGGGTTCAAAGGGAGACCAGAGTCTGAAATAAGACTATTCTCCTTCTAGCTATAAAGAAAAACACCCCGGTGTGTGGCCCAGGGAAAAGGGAGTCCCGCCTGTCTCCTGGGGGCTCCTCACAGAGCCGTGGAGCTCGTGAGAAAAGCCCCATCTCGTCTAGGCTCGTTCCCACCACGCCGTGAGACGCTAACAACTTGCCCTGAAGTGTATTCCAAGGGCACATCGTGTTAGTTTAGATATCTTGTTACAACCTGATACTTTTTTGACTGACATTTTCCATGCACCCGGTAACTGAAGGTGGGACTGGCAGGGCCCTCTCCCACGGATACCCGTGTCGGCAGCAATGGAAGACTCTGGCACAGACCATCGACGCTCACCGCACAGCAGAGCCGGTCACGCCAAGTCAGGGCTAAGGAAAACGCTACTTCAGTGTCTAGTATACAGACCTGCGTTAGACTGAGCCAAAGAGACGTTTCTCTTAATTAAAAAAAAAAACAAAAACCCCTTCATTGCTATTTTAGAATTGGCCCAACAGAAAATGAGCATCTAAAATATTTATCATTAAATGAGTGAGTTTTCAGGAACTTTCAGTTATTTTCTGCAGCATTATACTAAATATTTGTGGTTTACTAAGTGGCTATGTTTCCTGGATTAAAAAAACATGCTATGTAATTCTCTCACTTGTAAAAAGCAAAATTCTTATAGAAAAGAAAGACCCAGTCTTACTGTCGAAACCATAGCAGAAAAAAAAAAAAAGCTACTGACTTACATAGTCATTACGCACAAATCCCATTTCTTCTTTGGGAGAAGAAATGAGCACAGAGTATTTTTATGCAGGAGAAATGAGGGGAAACTCTTCACTGGACAAGAAAGTTTATCTTCAGAAGTACTGCAAAAACAGGATGGGTTTATATTTAACTCTGGGGGGACGACACACAGGGAAACAGAGAGCGAGCTCCCTAGGTGCTAATGGGCGATGACGGTCGTCCGGCTCCGAACCGCACCGCTGGTTAGGGGGCCAAGGAACACGCGTCCCTCAGCTGAAGGGTAGAGGAGAACTGATTTAGGAAGAAAGCCAATAAATTGGGAAACAAGACCAGGAAATTTCGGAAAATTAAACTGGAAGGCCATTTAACATGGACCTTAGCCTTCAACTGCATCTCCTTTTCCTTTTCATGCAAGTCACCGAATTCTGCAGCATGAGCATTCAAGGTGCTAACTCGTGTGGGAAAAACAGTGAAGCGGGAAGCCCAGACCACCGTTCGCCCGCCCACGAAAGGGAAGGGAGCAGAGGGGGAGCGAGCGTGCCGGGCTACGCAGGAGGGCGGGCGCACGCAGAGCTGGTGGCGCCGGAACGCGGCCCGCAGCGCAGGGCCACCACGCTGTCGGGGCACCAAGGCACACGAGGTGCCTCAAGCCACCAAGAGGCAAAGCATGCTTTTCCTTTGGCACACGGACAATTTATTTTCATGCTGGCATCTGTTAAAAATTCACAGGATAGCTGCCTTGTTTCTTCAAGCCAGTTCAATAAAAGATGTTTCCCAACACGTGTGAAATTATGGTCACACGCTGCGCCACCTCAGCTGAGGGGCTCCGACGACAAACACAGACAGTGATTTCTCATCACAAATAGGTGTCAGATTCCCATGTGGAGGGAGGCAGGTTTGGAAGAATATTCTTGTTACATTTTAATATCTCCAGTGTTTATCTGCCTGCCTGCCTCTCCTCACACCATGAGCTGCTTTGGGAAGGACAGAAACTAATGGCCCACACGAGGCTGTGGCCCAGGCCCCCAGTGTTCTCCCAGCTGTGCCATCAGGTGAACTGGCGGAACGGCCCTTCCTTCCCTGCCCCCAGTGTCCGACAGTCGGGGCACAGAAGGCAGCGTCTAAGCTCTCCCCATCCCCCCGACGGAACCCTCTCAGCTGCTGACCTCACCTATCACTGGGAAAATGAGAGTTGGGGGGGGATCGCGCCGATTACCCTGATGGTGTGTGTGGCGGGGGTAAAATATCCAGCCTTCCCTTACAGAAATCTTTTGAGTTTTAGCTGCAAAAGTTTGCTTCAGGGCAGAGTTCAAAGACAATTGCATGGATGTTGCTACGAGCTGGAAGAAGCAAAGAAACTTATTTTTTAGGGCTTTCAATCCATGTCTCACCCGAGTCATTTGTGCCTGCTGCTTGTGCGCACCACCACCATTTGCACAGTGCTTTGCACTTCACAACTTCCGGATTCAGGATGGCATTTGATCCAGGTGACAAATCCATGGGACGTGCCGATCCTCAGTTTACGGGGGAAAGCAGGGATTTAATTAACTATCCAAGGTCTCAAAACTAGGTAGTGGTAAAGCCTGTGCCTAAACCCAGAGTTCCTGGTTCCAAAATTCCTTGAGGATTCACATGAGAAAAGCCCGTACTACACGAGACCCTGGAGTTCTGAAACTGAACCAGGCCACGTGGCCCTTGCCTTCACGGAGCTCTAGCTGGGGACAGTGCAACCGTGAATCCCAGCAATGGGTCCCGAGAGGACTCAGGCCGCGTGGGGGTGTGGTGCCCGGGCCACGGGGCAGCACTGTGACCAGTAATGGCTTCAGTTATCTGTCACTCAGCAAACCCAGCCTCAAACACCTAGCAGGTGCCAGGCTATTCAGGATTGGTAAACATAAGCAAGGGGACCCCATGTCGGGGTAGGAATGGGGTTGAGGTGTGGGTGACAAAGGGTGGCAGAGAAGAGTTTATATAACGATCCCCAAAGAGGTCCAGCGTGGCGGGAGGCAGCGAGACAGGAAGCGGGGCTGGATGGGATGCGGAAAGGCCTCCTAACTAAGCGAAGCAGGGCAGCCTGTCTCTGAAGGCAAAGGGAAGCTCCTCCAGGCCTCTGTACGGGGAGGACACAGCCTATTTGGTCTGTGGAGGCACCATCCGGATGCAGCACGGGAAGTGGGCAGGAAGGCAATGAAGCTGCAGCCGGAAGGATACTGGGAGCCTGTTGAAAGAGCTCAGGTGGCCTGGGCCTGGGGTGGGACAGTGGATACCATGCAAAGGGATGTCTGCAAAGCATCCCTGGGTGGGGCGGGGCGGCGTGGGGAGCGTCCATAGACCGTGATGCCTAGTGTGGGCCAGATGTGGGAGAGAAGGCATCGAGGATGCCTTCAGCTTTGTGCCTTGGGAAACCAGGCAGACAGCGGTCTTCCACTCAGAGCCAGACCCACGAAGCCCAGGAAAAAACGTCTTGTCATAAATAGTGCGTGCAATGCACAATGCTGGATTTGCCCACGATCCAGATGTTCTCAACCACTTCCACTGGAGAATGACGAGCCAATTACAAATGAGTGCTAACTATTAAAAACAAGCCTAAATTGGCAATTCAAAAAAATACTGCATATAACAAAATTAACAAAACTATGCTTCTTTTAAAATATTTAAAGTTTAGACTAATGATTCCTCAATGACTACAAATCTACTTTTATTGTGTGTGATACTTGTTTTCCCAGCTTTTTTGTGAATAGATCTCTCGATAGTAGACTTAATAGGAATTTAACGATAACTCCAATACAAATCCTATACTGCTACTTCTTCCCCGCTGACTAGCTGTGGCCTGGTCCACAATCCAGCCCAGAGTTCTGAGGCTGAAGAAATTAGAAGCAGCTTTCTAGATATTCTCTCTTGTATATAACCTCCCCTTTGAGTTCATTTTCATCTGTCACGGATTATTAAAAAAGGGATCCTCAATGAAGGGCCGAGGCTAAATTAATTGCATCTGGGGGTGGGGGTGGACTCATTAATTCCTTAACACACTGAGCTGCTATACTTACACAGCAATACACGAGGAAAGTGATATATATTCTCTTTTGACAATACCCTTGTGCGTAGTTTCATTTAGGATGCTTACAGTGTAAGTAAGAACACCTTCATATGCAAAGGCAATTAGAAAGGGAGAGTAAGAGAAAATTTTCTGACAACCGGTATACCCTATGAAACATGTCAGCACCCGCAGATTTACTGCCACACTTAAAGGGAAATGAAACAGTGTCTGCAGATTGTAAAAACAGAAAGAAACCTTAAACCCTAATTGCAACTTCTTAACAATTGTCTTGGTGGTCTCCTTCATTTCTGTACTAACTTAATCTGTTCTTGACAATTAAGGAGTTAGGTCAATTAACATATTAAAAAAATACCTTTTAAAATTTCGAAACCCATTTTTGGTGTCAAAAAATCACTATGAAACCAGTTAGTAGCATTAGAAACTTTTCAAAAGTGTTCCTTATTTTCACCCAACTAGTCCTGGGTTACGAAGAGCATGGCTCTGGGGTGTGTGGCAGGGGGTGTTGTTGGAGGTGGCCCCTGGACAATTTGTTCAGTGCCAGGCTCCGGGGTGGGGGCCCCGGCTCAGACAGACACGTGTCTGGGAGGGACGCTGGGCGGAAGTGGTGCCTTGAATCTGGCGAGGAAGTAGAACGCCTGTAGAGAAACGCTTTACACCACAGCACGTGACCTACAATGGTAAAATCGAAAGAAGCCTTACTAATATGGTAAGCCTTCTTAATTTAAAGAGGCATTTTATTCTTTGGCTGCTCTGTACTCCAAAAGATTTGACACGTCTGAATGCATGCAGGCTGACTACTTCCCGTTGCCCAGCTCACTCTTGGTGGAACAGCTATCATGCGTGGGCTCTTTGGCAGATATGGGGGGTGAGGGGGAACAGAGCATAAACATGAGTCAGTTCTGGCCCCTGAGAGTTCATTCTCATTTGTGGTAAGGCCCTGGGTTTCTTTTAAGAGATTGTTCTTCTCTGCCCTTGGCGTTAAAAAGAGAAAGAGGTGCCCTAAGCAAATAGAATGCCTAGAAATTTGATGAGGAATTCTCAAAATACAGCATTAGAGAGTAGGGATAAAACTATACCAAGGCAGTTAACATCTGGGATTAGCAGAAGAAAAAATGTAAGGACAATGAAGGCATATTCTACTCAGTCAATCTATGTGACACGGAAGTTGGAAACTTCCTGCTTTCGAAGTACGGAAATTCTGATTCACCTTTTCACGGTGGCACACGGGAAAACATCTGGAAGAGACACGCAGATACAGAGAACCGACTGCTGGTTGCCACGGGGCGGGGGGTGTGGGGACGGGGTGAACAAGGTGAGGGGACTGAGGAGTACAAATTGGCAGTCACAGAAACAGTCCCCGGGACGTAAAGTACAGTATAGAAAATACAGGCAATAACATTGCAATAACTATGGATGGAGCCGGGGCGGGGGGGGGATGGGAAATACCGGGGGGTGGGGGTCACTTTCTAAAGTATATGGCTGTCTGACCACTATGCCGTACACCTGAAATTAACACAAAGTAATACTGAATATAAATGGTAATAAAAAAAGATAAAATCTAAATGCCTGCCCCACCTCCTCTGCCACACACCTTTTCTGGATAATGCCACTACTTATACCTAAAAATGGAGCTACTGATAAACATCCCTGTGAAGGTCATATTCCAAACACGAGAACTCTGTCGTTCTCCTGACACACAGCTGTCAAGAACTGAGTCCCGTTTAAGTGCTTGGGGTATAAAACTGCAAAACCTGCTTGTTTTCTCCTTGTCCTGCACCGACAGAGTCACTGCACGACTTACCCGGCTTGTCTGACGTCGGTGCCCCTGACACAGTAAGAGCCAGCTCTCCCTCGGGCAGTGAGCCCGCACACTTTCGCTGTAACTTTGTTTCCGCAGCAGAGAGGGAGGGGAAAAAGGCTGTCACGCAGGTGGACGAGAGTGAGGGCTGGGTGGGGTGCTGCCCAGACATTCTCTGCGCTTTCACCCGGAACCCCTTTTGCACAGACCCCACGGCCACAGAACGGCACCAGAGAACCGCCTCCGGCGACAAGCACGCGTCCAGCGCGGCACAGGCCCTGCACAGCGTCCACTGTCTGCATCTGTGTCCACAAGGGGAAGGTCTCGGCGGCTCTGCTTCCAGCCTATCTCAAGGACTAATTAAATCCTCATTACTACCTTCTAATTATTCCAACACTATGGGATTACCCCGCAGAAGTCCCTGCTGGCACACCAGCCGAAACGGGTTAAATAACCTATGTTGATTCTGAGAACCCAGAACTAGTTCAGACCCTCAGAAAGCCACCAGCATTAACGCGAATATTTAACTAGATACCACTGTGAAAATTAAAAGGGAATTCAATTAAAAGGTTTTCAAAAAATTAATTCTGACCTCTACATCTGCCCAAATAAATAAGCCTTCTCGAAATGTTTTTACCTAATTGCTAATCCAATATACTAGAAGGGCATTTGCTAGTTTCATTGAGCTTAACATTTTACAGGGGTTAAAAATGTGATCATTCTGATGGTAATAATAATTACACTTATTTATCTACTCCAATGGCTATTCCATGTTCCCTCCAAGCCCTCTTGGAAAATGGAAAACACATTCATAAGCATCTCCTACTGCTCTTCCCAATTTTAAAGATATGCATGTCAAAGGTTACAAAATAAGGATAAAGCTCATCTAAACTTGTTAACTATAATTTTCCTGTAAAATCTGTTTCAGTAAGTTAGGATTACCTTGGCTGTTCTTCTCATGCTCAGGCAGCACAACGTACATTGCTCTGGGTTTTTGGTGAGGTGCTTTAACAGCAATTCTTTACCCCGTTCCATGAGGTCCAGAGAGAAAGTTTGTTTGAAAACAAGAACCCTAAACTGAGGTTTTGTCCCTTTCCCTCCCGAAGAATTTGCGCTGACTATTCGTAAGAAGCTTCGGCATCATATGAAATGCAGACAGGAGCGGACGAGATCAGGCTTCACGCTGGAGAGCGGATGGAGCGCAGAGCGACGACGCGGCAGAGGAGCGAAGAGGCCAGTGACTGTGTCAAGGGCTTCCCTCCTCTCCGTGACCACGGCGGCCGTCCGTGCCCTCGTTCCTCGCCCTTGTACTTTTACAGACGGGAAACATGAAACTACAGAAACTCCGCCATCCTCATCCATACCGAACGTGGGGGAACGGTGGCTGATGTCTTCTGACAAACTCAACACAGAGCCCCCAGACAAGGAGGCCACTGAACGGGCCAGGGGAGCCGCTGTCAGGGCGTCCTGCCAGCCCGCCGCCTCTGCGCGGCACCTTGAGACGGGAATGCGGCCCGGCAGCAGCCAGCCTGGTGCAGATCCTGACTCTGGTTTGCCGAATTCGCCTACACAGGGTGCAGAGTTTTTAAATGGGTGCTCTTCCTGCCCGGGGATACGAGGACCAAGTGGGAAGCAGCAGCAGCAGAGCCAGCAGCCAGCGTCTCGCGCTGGGAGGGGCGGTGAGTGTGTCAGCACCGCTGGGCCCCTGAGGGCTGCGGGGGGTGGGGGGCACCCGGGAAACGGCACCTCCAAACCCAGGTAGGCTGCGTCTCTTGCCTTGTGCAGGTGTCTCGGGACAAGCGTGTTTCTAGGTTCCTTGCTAAAACAATGTGTGTAACTATCGAATCTTACTCTGAATCTTATAAAGAATGTAAGAGGAACTGCTCAGTCTGGTCCCTTCAGCACTGCGCAGCACAGAAGGCATGTTCTTGTTTATGTGTCATTAAAGCGTCCACATGTCTTCTGAGAAGACATATACTTTTAAATAAGATGCTAACTCACCAATATGTATTTTTTTCTTCTCTGCATCTTTCGTCATGTCCCTAAATGGGGGTGGTGGGGACATATAATTCTGAAGGCATAAAGAAGTTAAATTATGCTTTAAAACATGAGATCGACACACTGGGGGATTGCCTAACAAGCGTTTTCCTAGACCTACTTTGCGCTGTGCGCACTGTCAGCACATGTGATGTCATGGTAAAAACACGCAAGAAAAACACTGCTGTTATTGCATCCAAGCATTACTATGACCATGTCATCTGCCACCAAAATATCTGATCAAATGTCATTATGAGCTAACATTTCTTCCTGGGTTTCAACAAATAACAAAGTCACTAAAAATACCCTTTTCTTGCTACCCAATATTTTTTTTCATTGTGAAAAATATATTGATTAAAAAATACATACGGAATAATGCTATAATCCTGTCTGGCATACCCCTTCCCCGCCCCCAATTACAGCCTATATTCAATACTATTCCGCATTAGTTTCAGATGCTGGGTTGCTTCCCCATTGTTGAGGAAATTTAACTCACACAGGGCAAAGCATCACCCAACAGCCATTCCGAAACGGGGAAGTTCCCTGTTCAGAGGGTTGTCCAGCCAATGAAAGACACACAGGAGATGCGTACAATGTCTCCAGCACAGTGTTTAGAGACAGTGTGAGAGGCATGTTCATGAAAATAAATTCGGATTTAGCGAACTGTAAAATCTGTGTCTGCTGTTGGAAGGCAATGGTCATTATTACTACCCAGATTGCTATGCATCCATTACCAGCTACCAAAACCACGCTCCTCCGTACTAAAGACAATCGGAGAGAACAAAGAGCAAACACGTCGACCTGCAGTTTCCGCCGAGGGCCGTGGGAGGAAAACCCTAGACGGGGCCTTGCTAGCATGCTCATTTGAGTTAAAAGTGTAACTATGCTTCCTTGTTGTTGTTTCGTCCTTGATAGTGGTGTTCTACGCTTTCACACGCATCAGTCGGAAGGGCCTGGGGAAGACGTTGTCGGAGGATCTTGGAGGGGTTTCTCCTTGTTAGTTCTTAGAGGTGAAGGTTAGCACTGTAGCACTTTCAAACAGGGTGCCCCTTATCCTTGAATGCTGCAAAGGGAGGCGAATTCTCCCAGCGGGCCGATGCTACAGGGCTACGGTGCGGACTAAGTGAGAAAACAAGCACCTTCCCCTGGGCCCTGGGTCCGGCCCGAGCAGCCCCGTGCAGGGCGGTTCCTTCAGTCCTCTCCTCGCCACCCCGACCGCGGGACATGACGCAGCGGCGGTGCGCGGCCAAGAAAGGCGCTTGGCCTTAGCGCGCTTTCCATAAACTTCTGCAGGGTCTCCCAGACGACCAGCGCCGTGGGAGGAATGAACACAAAACAAGCAGAAGTGGAGAGGGTGTGAGGTACGGGGACGACTTATAGGAGGTCACAGCAGAAAGTTTAGAGCAGCAAATGCACACATTACACAATTACTGAAACGTGTTGTGGTATCGTCAGCAGCAGTTCTCAGAGTATGGTCCTCAGACCAGCAGGCTCGGCGACCACGAACATGCCAGAAATGCAGGTGGTCAGTGTCCCACTCCGGACCCACCGCATCAGGAATCTGGGGGTGCGGCCTAGCAACCTAGCGCAATACCCTCTCCAGGCGATCCTTGCACACCCTTAAGTTTGGAAATCATTAATTATTCCATTATTAAAACATATTGTAGTACCTTGATAAAGAAATGAAAGCATTAACTGTACATTAAATTATAATAAAAAGTTAAATATGTAAAGGTAGTAGAAAGTCTCATTTGATCCCTACCAGTCATTTCAACACAAACGATGTGTAGATAGGGCTAATCCATCTTTTTGGTGGCATTACTTTCTAGACAATGTGTTACTGAATTTGCAACATGTAAAATTACTAAACCTTGTAATTCTAATTAGGAGCAATCACCACCTGTATAACTCATATAGAAATGATTATAGACATTAGGGATCAGGAGCCTTTAAATATTAGCTACCAAGCCACCAACTTCTGCCTTGCGGGCAAGTGTTTGAGGAGGAGAACTGAAGGAAGGCGGCATCTTCCGGGAAGTGGGGGGCAGGCCTGGCTCGCGGGCAGGGGGAGTGGCCGGGCCCAGCTCAGGGGTGCTGCGGGCCTGAAAACCCCAGCCTCCACTCGTCTGGGTTAAGGTCACTGCACCACCACCACCAAGGGTAGCTTGACTAGCAAAAGCTCACGGGGCTGCATATACAAGACAACTTGAATGTTTGAGGGCTTCAGGAAAGTTCTTTATTCTGGCTCTGGCACCAAGTAGCCTCTGAGAATGAGGAAATCATAAGGAAGAACCTTTAAGGTCCTTACTTTCTTCATTTGTAAGTTGAGGCAACTGACCTCCAGGATCTTTCAAGCTGGCTCCAGTCTAAGATCCTATAATTTTATAATTACAAGGTCTTACTATGTGTTTAAAATTTTAGTATCAGGTATCAAGGAACAAACGAGTGATCAACAGGTACACACACACACACACACACACACACACACACACACACTCTTAACGCCGTGCTTCACTGGAGCCACCACCCGAACGGAACCGTCAGCAGTCACCTCTGCAGAGCTGGCTGGGCATCAGACCAGTGTAGTCGTGTGCCCACTGTGCTCTGTGGCGCCACGCAGACACACCTATTCTCTGAGTCTTGAACTGTATTTTGGTGAATTTTCACCCAGTCTGCAAGAAAACATCCTTCTTTTTTGTATTTGTTGTTACACGTAAGTTCTTGTTTATTTCGTTCATCTGATGAAGAAACAATGTCCTTTAAAAATTACTCGTATTATGGGAATGAACAGGTAAGCAAGTTCTCGCAAGCCTCACCTCGTTCCTGTGGCATTGGGGACTGGCTCAGGGCGGGATGCGCACTCGGCTCGGCCTGGCTCCCCGGTGGCTGCGGAGGCATCTGACTGCCTGCAAAACACAGGGGGGAGGGGGGTGAGCAACCCTGTGCATCAACGCTGTGGCTGTGCAAAACCAAGACACAATCGCACTTACTGAATCTTTATTCTCACAAAAGGAACGGCCGCCTGCAAAAGGACAGAGCTCAAAGACGCATGCTGTTTCACCCTTTTGTGTGCGCGTGTGTAAAACCACCAGGAGACGTGCATGAACGTATTTAGCGAATGACCCCCAGAAAAGTTCGGTTTCATACTGGATGAGCTCCCAAACTCACAGACAAATCAATTAGGAGCTGCACTCTCCCGACACGTCTTCGGAGCATTGAGCAAAGCCCACGGCCGAGGACTTGAACTTGCCCTCTGAGTTGAAACTAGTCTCCAAGTGGGCGGGCAGGCGTAGCGGCCCACAGTTTTCATTGTTAATATTTACTCAGTGTAGCAATGGTAACTGACGTCTAAAAATCCTTTGTAATGAATCAGAGATTTAAAATAAACTTACAAGAGGATCTCCATTGAAAAACATACAACATTAGGACTGCAAAATATAGTGCATATTATCACTCAAGAAGGAAATGCTCCGCATCACTCTGGATCTTGACTGCCAATAAAGCAACAGCATCTCTTCAGCACCCATTTGGTTTCCATTTACTTAATGCGCACTCAGTTGGTCTTTTCCAGCTATAACGGAGGAATCATGCCTTTTAGTCCTGTAATCCCTCATTAGCATAACAAATATTTAATAAATCTTGGTTATTTAACGGCCCTTAATCTGAGCATATGAATTAAAGAGATACTTATTACTTTATTAATTAAAGAGAGACAATTAGTCATTTGAAGGCAGGAGGCAGGATTTTGAAAGTTAAGAATCATCAGAGGTTCTCCACGATCTGAACTCACTTTCTGACTCAGAGGCTGAGGCTGCATTTCTTTGACTAAAGTTACAGAATACCAAAGACACTTGAACTTGGCGCAATCCTCAAGGCACACGCTCTCACGGCATGAAGACCATGCTATTTCATATTCTGGCCTCCCCCTTTGCTAAAATACATTGGAAAGAGAGACATTTCCATCTCTGTCTCCCTGGTTGGAGTCCGTGACCGTGCTAGATCAAGCTAGTAACTGTGCTCACACCACAGCACCTCCTCCCCCACGGCTCTGGGCAGTGCTACAGAGGCCTGCAGTCCGGCCCAGGGAGAAATTAGTGCACTGAGGTCACCACCACGTCATCCTAGAGAAGGTCATGACGCCGAGCCGGGAATCCACACTGGCCGGCCCTTGTGGGTGTGTGCGCCCCGGCAGCTGGCAGGCCAGGCCGCGGAGCCCACACCAGAGAGAGCACCGTCCCCAGCGTCTCCGAGACTCTCAGTCACGACTGATTCTAACAACAGTGGTGTCTTCGGCCGCCGGAGAGGCGGGGAAATGGTTTTCCACTTAGATAATAGCTAGAAATAGTTGTTAAAATATAACCATAAACACATTCTCAAATTGTTTTTGAAAGTTTAGGCTTCTTGCTTTTAGAAAAGTAGTAAAACTTATGAGCACATTTCTGAGTGCTCCTGGGTCCAGCTGCCACGCTCGTCCTGGACAGCCACCGAGGCCACCAGGAGTAAGTCCTGCTGAGGCTGAGCCACCACGCGCAGGGCGCAAGGCCTAGACCAACAGCACAGAAGTTAACCATCCATCCACACCCCGGCCTGTTCGCAGTAAATCAGCATTCATACCAACTAATTCAGCGTCAAGTAACCAACACAACATTGAACGCTGGCCATCAGCTTAGTTACAGACACACAGAAACTGCTGTGTGTCGGCCCCGGGCCACGTGCTTCCTATGAAACACCCCAAGGCCACAATCTACAGCCTGTTCAGAAGTTTAAAGCTCTCTGCAGCCGAACCCTGACTTAAAAACGTCACCGGGGAAGCAGCTGCTCTATGACAGTAAGTGCTGACATTGTCACGATTGTTTCTGCATGACAGGCTGGATGCAGAGGCTCCTAACAGTGAAAACAAACAGTGATTGCACGTTAACAGAGGACCCACTCCTTGCAATATGCACGCCCAAGGCTCTGCTCATACCTGCAGTATTTCAACTAAAAATGAGAAAGGCTGTTAGAAACCCATCTCATGAACTCGTAAAATCTTGCCCCATCCAAGCAGAGCGGCTGGGTGCTGGTGCAATTCTAAGACAAATATCTCGTTAAAGCCACGAGAAAATTTATTTATTAAATCCATCTTCTAAAGGAACACTCAAGAACCTTTCACGGTAGTCAGATTTGCCCAAACCGTTTTAAATCCTACATTTGCTTTTACCCCCATCTTTCTGTCAACAGTCTCACAGTTCCTCGGAAATCACTCCACTCTCCAAAGGTACAGGCAGCAGCCAGTCCAGGGGATGATGAATGAGGACACCTGCTTCGGAAACACAATACCGAACATTCATTTGGGCTCGACTTCCACGTAAAAAAGGCAATTCTGAGCCCTTTGCACCAATCAAATTAAATAAACACCTCCAAATCCACGGATCTGTGTATGACATGAAATCTTTTAAACAAAATTAGGTAATTATTTTAAAAGAGAATATTGCCATGCACAGTGAACAAACCAACTTTACGAATAGGCTTTAGCTCTGAAACCCTTTCAAAGAAAGCCCACATCTTCCCCTCGTCTGCATCTATAAATGATGCTAATTAAGCACAATGGGAAGAAGTTCCAGCCCATGCTGAGAGCTGGAGGACATTTCACCACTTTATACCTATGCATCTCCGATGAGCATTTATCGTACTTTGCTGTGTACACTGCGCACCTTTTCTGCCCAAAGTTTTGAGGGGAAAGCAAAGATGCGCATTATACATGGGTGGTACCAACTGTGCATCTATATAAATGTTATGCTTATGCGTTAAAAGTATAACTCTAGAAAGCAATAGCAATATCTGTATGCAAAGTAATAATTCCCTGGAATACAATAATCTGTTTTACATGTAAATGAAAAATTGAATTAAAAAACTAAAAGATTTTTCTCCTGAAAGTCTGGGACAAAACCGTGGGTGTGGAGTGTACACGGGAGTGCATCACACACAACGAAATACAGCACTTCGCACTTCTGGCTCCTTGCACAGGTTTACACTATGGCTTTTTCAATAACAAACATTCTTCCCATTCTCCAATGACCATGTATATGCAATAGTGTGCAGGATTCTGCACAACCTAAAAATGAAACATCCGTAAGTCACCTAGATTTGTACTTTTGGCTGATTTTCACATTTTACTTTGATTTGCAACGCAAGTCTATACCATGAGTTTTTATTTTAATAAACGTGTATGTATTTCTTTATTTTTCCAATCCTCACCTGAGGACATGCTTGTTAGCTTTACAGGGAGGAAGGGAGAGGGAAAGAAGAGACATGCACACGCGCACAGAGAAACAGCAAAGTGAGAGAGAAACATCGATTGGTCCAGGATCGAACCACAGCCTAGGCATGTGCCCCGCCCCGACCAGGGACTGAACAGGCAACCTCTTGATGTATGGGATGACGCCCCAACCGGCTGAGCCACCTGGCCAGGGTGTAAAGCCCTTTCATTTTAATTAGTTGTAGACTTAGAGAAAAGGTAGAAAGCTAGGACCCCTTAGCCCACCTCCTCTCAAGTTCTCACTGTGTGTAACCGCAATGTAGTCACCGCAATGTAGTCACCGCGAGGAACTTAGCCCAGCACAATGCTGTTAACTGAAGATCTCACTCGAACCCACCACTTTTCCACTTCATGTCTTCTTTCTGTTGTAGGGTCTCACACTGCACCTAGCTGTTACTTCTCCTTAGTCGCCAAAGACCCCCGTCATTCCTTTTACTTCAGTGACCTTGCAGGTTGTCCCTCGGTTTGCTTCCGTCTGCTGTGCCCACGGCTAGAACATGCGTGCGCAGTCGGGGTGTGAGCCACAGAAACACCGTGCCCTTCTCAGCCTCCGTCCATTCTGTCTGGGAGTCCTGACACTTTCAGGTGCCAGTTCTGCTGACGTTCCCATGAATTATTTGGCAATGTGGGTGCCTACCAAGCTTCTCTGATATAAAGCTACTGTTCTGCCCTTTGTAGTTGGCAAGAATCACAGGGGAGATATCTGAGACTGTGTGAATCCCACCGCCCCTCAAACCTGCACCCACTAATTTTTGCATCCACTGAGCATCTTCTTGGCAACATTTATAACTGCGGTGTCTGCTAAGGGTGATTCTTGACTTCCCTCTCTGCTTCTGCATTTACCAGTGGGAGTCTGCCTCCCCCTCCTCATTTGTTCACGTGTTTATTAGACTATTTTTGCCCCTATGAGCGCACGTGGCGAGCACAACACAGAATGACTACCAATGAGTCACAGCCTTGTGTGATCCCCACTCTTGACTGAGGGCAGAGCCTGCGACTTGGCTTCCCACCGAAGAAATAACAAAAATGATGAAACATCACTACGAAACTCGTTACATGGCAAAGTGAAAGGGGTTTTGCAGGTGCTGCCTCCTGAACAGACTGATGTTGACATGCTCCAAAGGGAGAGGACGCTGGGTAGGCTTGCCTTTACAGAGGGCTGAGGCCTGCTCCGAGCTGACCGACGCTCCTGCTGGCCTTGGAGAAGGAAGCTGCTAGGATGTGAGCTGAGCCACACGACAGGACAGGCAGCCTCCCCAGCCTGTGGGCCTCAGGTCTCCAACCACAGGAAACGAGTTCTCCCACTACTCTGAGAGACCGGAAGTGGATTCCTCCCTAGCTGCACCTCCAGATGGGAACATGGACCACCCAACAATACTTTGCAGCCTCTTGAGACCCTGGGCAGAGGACCCAGCTAAGCTGTGCCCAGACTACTCCTGGCCATGGAAGCTACGGGATAACAAATGAGTATTGTTTTAAGCTGCTAAGTTTGTAATGATGTCACAAGAACACAAAAACTAATATACTCACGGATATTTATTTTATTCTATGGATTCAAATCCAACACTGACATTATTTTGTTGTTCAAATTGTTCCAGCTTTGGCCATTAGAAGCTCCTTCCAATCCTTATTTTCTTCGACCACAAGATGCTCCAAGCTCATTCATATCCTATTTTTCCTGCTCCAACCCTATAATCAACCTCTTTTCCTAGGAGCCATGGTTCTTTGTACCAGAGAATGAGAAGGAGAGAAACATCACTGTGTGGGTGCCTCTCATGTGCCCCTCACTGGGGACCTGGCCTGCAACCCAGGCATGCATCCCAACCGGGAATCGATCTTGTGACCGTTTGGTTTGCAGGCAAGCACTCAATCCACTAAGCTACACCAGCCAGGGCAGAATACACAATTTTTTAAATAAATTAATTCCAGGGGTTTTTTGGGTCCCCCTCATATGTACACTAACCTGCACATACACACATCTGTAATTCAATGTTTAATTGCATGTGTGTGTGTGTTACTACCATAGTTTATGTGAATACCTCTAATTCCAATACAGAACTAGAGGATACACTGTAGCCTTTTTCTTCTTGTTTATAACTCCGTTCTCCAATGGTAAGAAACCCAATTATCAGTATCCAGATCTATTTACTTACTGGTTAGATTTTATTACATATACAAAGTAATTTCAGAACTACCTGTGTTCCCGTGAAAAACACAGAGACAGTTGGTGGTGGTACAATCCACGTGGATTTCCCACCAAACCCTCCCTGGCTCTGTTCTGGTATTTTGGGGATACGTGAAACGCTCCTGTGGTTCTGCAAGCCGGCGTTCTACACAAAGACACAGGCCTCCTCATCCCTGCTCTCCGCTATTCCTATTTCTCCTTCTCTCCACCCCTTTGCCACCTGCCTCTACAAACAACCAATCTCAGTTTTGGTTTATCTTCCCCACGTAGTCTTTCTGCATAAGGAGAAGATACCTGCATCTTCTCTTATATTATCTTTTTCGTTCCATAAAGGGTAGCGTATCCTAGACATGTTTCGGGCTTTGCTTTGTTCACTTAGCAGCATGTCCTGGGAAGTACTTCCTGTCGGTTTGCAACATTCTCCGCAATTCTATGTAGGTCTACACACTCCTTCGTGTGAATGTTCCAGTCTGTCCAACCACTCTCCCATGGGTGGGCACCTGGGTGGTTTCCAGCCTTTGGCATGTGTATTTTCAAATTCTTTGAGGTCTATCTCGGGAGCAAATTCCTTGAAGTGGGATTGTTGGGTCACAAGGTTCTGCATTTCCAAAGTGCCCTCCATGAAGCTCTGAATCCGTTTACATTTCCCCCAGCCCTGTTTTGATCTGTCTTACATGTGAGAGGTGGCATCTGGTTGATGCTAACGTCCTTGACTTTGCATCCCTCTAATTCTGACTGCATCTGGCCCTCTGTCATGTCGGAGGGCTGTTCCGTCTCTTCTGACGAACTGTTTGGCCGCGTCTTTCCACCATTTTCCCATCTGGGGTTTTAGTCCTTTCCCCTGAAATTTTACATGTTAGGAATGTTAGCCCTTCTGTCTGTGGTATAAATTGTGACTATGTTCTCCTAGATTGTCACTTATCTTTAGATTTTGTTTACACTGTATTTTTGGGATGGAATATTTTTTAAAAAGTAGTCAAATCTATCAATCTTTATTTTTATTGCCTCTGTTTTTTGAGTCCTAGTTAGCTCCTTTTTTGCACAGGGTAGAGAAAAATTCACTCCAGTTTTCTTCAAGTACATGCACGGTCTCATCCTGAACTACTGGAGTTAATTTCTGTGTGTGGTACGAGATGGATTTAATTTGATCTTTGTGATGAAAACTTTTTAAGACCTACTTTTAGAGGACGATTTAACGTCTTGTAAGGCTAGCTCCCCAAATCCCATCCCACGTTTTCTTTTTCCGTGTTTCCTGGCATGTCTGCTTTTTCCACAAGAACTTTAGTGTCAGCTTGTCCCGCCATGTAAAATGGCTAATGCATACGGTCACTGGGATTGCTCTGATGTTGTAAATTAGCTCTGGGAGAACTGATGACTCTTAGGTTCATCCTTCCAAGAACAGGAGATGTGTTTCATTTGTTCAGGTCTTCTTTGGTTTCTTTTAGGTACATGGAAGTTTTGCACATTTTATGCTAATAAAGTTCATCCCTAAACATTTAATCTTTGTTGCCACTACGAGTGGGATTTTCGGTACTGGTCCGTCTGTGAAGCCCCTCCCGCTCGTGCAGAGCCAGGCCAGGGCTCTTTGGAAGTCTATGTCCCAGCCCGCTGCGGCTGCTCGGAGTTCTCCACAGCGTGGGTTAATTTATCACCGATTCTGTGGAGTTTTCTGGGCTTACTCTTGCATCACCTGTGAAAAGTCAGTTTTACTTCTTCTGTGACCCTTCTCATGCCTTTGAGCGGTCTTGTCCAACGGCACCGGCCCACATCTCCAGAGCGAGGCTGCGAAGCGGTGAAGACGGTGATCACCCCTGCCTTGTCTGTATCTTAGAGGAAACGTTTCTAACAGTTTTCCACTACGTAAGACACTGGCTGTGAACGGAAGCATATACATTTCACTACGGTGAGACAGCATCCCTTAACTGCTATTTCCTTGAGTGCTTTAATCATGACTGGGTATTGTATTTTATTAAAGGTGATGATATTTTCCCCTAAATCTATTTATACTGCATATAATATTAATGGAGTTTATATTGAACCAACCTTGCATTCCTAGAATAAATCCCACTTAGCCATGGTGCATTATTTTCTTAATGTACTACTGGGCTTTGTTTTCTGATATTTTCTTTAAAATTTTGACACAATGGAGTTTTGAGAAAAAAATTCTAATTGAAATACTTTTAAGAACTGGATCAAGATAATCAAACTAAACATCTTTAGTAATGAACACTGGGATTTTTGTATGTAACAGAATTGTGTATAAACAGACCAGTATGTTTGTTTTGGACAACTGGCACACATCCAATCATGTCTAACTGTACAGTGGATGAACTGAGACGTGAATACATCCTGGCCTGGTATACTTCATAGAACAAGACGGCGGGCAGCGAGTCCCACCAAGCACAAGTCCACGTTCTCACAGGGAACACAGTCTGAACACCCCCGTAATTCTCACTTCACTTCTCTGCTCACCGTTTATCTCATCTCACTCCACAGTGAGCTGCACGGGTGCAGAGAACCGTCTGCACCGTTTCCTGCTACACCCCTGGACCAGACATACAGTAAGCACTTAATATATACTTGCTGAATAATAAATGAGTGGCTGATTATTCTAGACACCAAGCCCAGACTAATAGCTAATTAAACCTTTATGAGTTACCAGTGATTGTGTAGTTTTCTCTTATCAGCTGAGATCAGGAAGCGGCAAACTTTTTCTGTAAATCGCCAGAGTACGTTTCTTAGGCTGTGCACGCCGTATGTTCTCTGTAGCAACTACTCGACTCAGCTGATCTAGTGCAAAAGTGGTCACAGACTGTGTGTAAACAAAGCAGCATGAATAAAACTTTATTTACAAAGGGGGGCAAACTAGATTTGGCCCAAAGGTGGTAGTTTGTTTGCTGTTCCCTATTCTAAATGGTAACATTAGTAAAGCAACATTCAGGGACACTTACTCAAAGAGCCAAGAAACACTAAATGGCATTTGTTAAGGACAACGACACAGAAGCCTGTCACATTCCCCGTGTTTAATAAAGAGGCCTACACAAATACTATCAGTAAGAGAATTTGGTTTATGCCCTGTTTGAATCAGATCCAGTGTGGGCGGCACTGGATTCCTCAGCACTTCATGCGAGCACAGTTCTAAGACTTAAATGGCAAATGCATTTAGCAGAGAAATCTTCAGTTAAGTAAGTACTTGCTGTTTTATTTTTCCCAACTTTTCGGACAGACCCAGAGGAATCAGAGCCACGGGTCAGATGCAATCGGGTAAGTCATACTGTAGCATGGCTGTGTTGGGGAATAAAGACCAGTTAAATAGCGTCTCCACATTAATCCTCTATTGAGGCTAAACTTCTCTGGGTTAATTCCTTTCTAAATTACTGCCGCCCGTAGCTACAGAAATTCAGACCAAAAGTACCAACTCTGAACTGCAAGGGCCTCTGGCGAACAAAGCGTTTATCACTTTTTAAGTAACGCTGCGCTATTCCTATATCATACTCATAGGCAAAGAAATACCCAGAGATTCCATTTTCAAAAGCTGTAGTGGCCAGAGGAAGAGCATTTCTTCCTTTCACACTGTTGCAGCCAACAGAACAACCGACTGGTGTGCATTCCGTTATCCGAGATGAAGCAGGGACACGGTTCATCGGCGCGGCCTGTCGGGAGTATGAGCGACTGCGCTGCCTGATTTCGGGTTCGCTTCCCGGAACCCGCTCTCCCTCTCCAGTTTTACCGCAGGAGCCGGCCCTGGGCAAAAGTGGATAAAAGGAGGGCAGCATCTGGATTGCACAGTTCTGTGCTTTTCAAGTTCTCGTTCAAATTAGAGAGGGCTTTACTTGAATGGAAAAAACCACTGACTACTTACTATGTACAAGGCAGGGGCAGAATATTCCTCCATTAGTAATTCAAGAGGATTGGCTTCTTAGAATTCACGTGAAATGACACGTTAAACCACAGCAACCTGGAAAATTTTGGTGGCCAATCTACTCAATGAGGGTGTCCTTAGGATACTGGGCAATCATTAGGTGTCTAGTGACAAAGACATGGGTCTTATTCATAAGGTCCTTGAAATGAACAAGGGTAAGACAGCCTCATTTTTTAGAAAAGTGGGGTCTGTGAGTTTGTGTGAATTGTTACCTGTGGTTGCTGTTGAATTTCAAGAAGAAATGAGGAGTACTTCCAGCTAATAACTCTGCTATGATCAAATTCTTCCCCTGTAATGCTGCTACAAAATCAATATATACTTCATGGTTTTTAGCAGTTAACTAAATTATTCTTGTACCCTTCGAGAATTCTTGCTGGTGTCACTAACTTTATAGAGGAGTTAAAAAAAAACACATTATAAAAATTACTGGTACCAATTACAAATTTATCACGACTAAGAGCAACCTTCACCTTGCGCCTCTCTCTGATTATTATTTAATTCTGCTGCATCCAAAACGAAGACGCTGGATTGCTTTAATATATCCTCATACTTTCTTCCCGTTACAGAAGTCAGTCTCTCTCGATCCTTTCACGCAGGACACAGGTTTCACCTGCCACAGTTTGGCCCCACAGGTCTTCTGGAGGGTCTGTTCTTACGTTCTGCCAAGCCCACCAGTGAGAACACCGTAACTCCTTACCTTGGGCTGTACTCATAGTGAAGAGTTATCTCTGTGATTTCTGAGACACGAAGGACCGGTTTTGGTAAGAGACGGGACGGGACGGGTGGGTGGCGCGGTGGACGGCGTCCGATCTAAAGACGGCACCCACGGCAGAGTGTGACCAAACAGGGTAGCTCTGCCGTCCAAACAGCAGGACTCACCGGCCGTTTTCTTTGGTGACATAGCGGTGTGGGAGAAAAATGAGTTTTCAATAATCGATACATTCACTGAACGTCCTCGTCCTGGGCTTTTACTGAGATGAGTCGGAAAGGAAACTTTAATGTGCTCCCAAGCAGATATTTAAAATACGGCATCCGCTCAGGTGCCAGCGTCATGGTTCAAGGCAGCCGTTTATCTCAAGTGCTGTGGATGTGGACTGAAGTACTTCATACTGTTTGGAGTCTTTCAAACAGGATGTCACTCTTACCAGGAGGTGCTTGTGTGGGGTCAGGGTGGGGGGCGGGGGCGGGGGGCGGGGGAAGAGGCAGCTGTGAACAGGCTGTCAACACGGTTCTTTACGGTAAACCAACCCCACCTCAGGGGACAGCAGCACAAAACAGAGAGAGATGCTCTCCCTCCTGGGCCCGCCAGTGGGAACACAGAGCCACGGCCACCTGGTCCCCTAACCCCGCAGACAACGCCTGAGACTTGGAAGACAGACCCTTCTATGGCCTACAGCTCCAACATTCATTAACAAAGCTTTAGCTTTCCCTAAATCCTGCCCAAGAAGACAGCATGAGCAGGCACATCAGTGCTGCAGAGGACCGTATACTCTGCACCACTCTGGGGAGGAGGAACCTCCCGGGGTGCCCTGCGCGCGACCAAACCTCACAGGAGGTGCGTATCTTTGTTCTAAACAAACGAACGAACAAAAAAACAGTCCAACACCCGCTGGATACACCTTCTCAACTAGCCCCCTCGTTGCAGTCTGAGAGCCTTGAGCCTTGAACTTCACACTGGAGTCTGAGACAGAGCAGCTGCGAAGGCCCGTCCACGGACGAGGGGGAAACAAAAGCGACTGCGACACGTTCTGTGTGAGAGTCATGCCTTCTTCACAGGGGCTGGGCTACACATACCTCGGGGATTTTGGGGGTTTGTTTTTGTTACAAAGACCAACATGTTGTTATATGTCATTATTTCTTTTGCCCACTGGATTCAAGCCGAGTTCCCCAACTGCCCTCTTTCATTAATTAAATATAATGAAGTCCCTGACAGCCTAACGGTCACGGCCTGAAACCCGTCGGAGGCCTTCCGGGCGGACCCTTCCCTGCAGAGAACTCGAGGCTCACGAAGGCGCTCTGCAGTCAGGGCGGGGAGCACTTGGACCAAGACGGTTAGACTTTGCCATGCAGGTCACGACAAGCTTTGGTTCACGATAAAACAGGGTCTGGAAACATTCACATATGGACAGTCTCAGCGTTAACGACAATGCTCTTCTGTAGACTGTTCTCGAGTGACCTGGGGGTGGGGGAGGGTGGTGGGAAAGGTGCAGTCTTGGATTCTGACTTTCTGCCCTGCCCTGCGATGTGGCTTAACCTGGCTGGCCACTCTCTTCCCAGGGACATTCAATTTAGATGTTTGTTTTTAAATCTTCACCTGAGAGGGACAGAGAGAAGCATCCATCAGCTACCTCCTGTATGCACCTGGACCGGGGACTGAACCCACAACCTAGGCACGTGTCCTGACTAGGAATCGAACCGGCAACCTCTCAGTTTACGGGACAATGCTCCGACTGACTGAGCCATACTGGCCAGGGCTCCAAGTTCTTTACTGCTACAGTAGCTCTGCCAAGGTGAATAAAAACAGTTCCTTTGCCAAAAATTGACCCCTAAATAAAAGATAAAACTTTAGGGAACTTTAGTTAACTTCAAGTGTGAAGATATGAATAGCAAATAGGTGATATGAGCGAAAACGTGATCTGCTTGAAAGCAGGAGCCACTTTATCTTTGGGAACCCGAGGCTCCGAGGAGTCCCCCCTCATCAATGCTGGAGATGCATCAAACTACTAGATTGAAAATCTGCCCTGTTCAGCCTTCTACTAAACACACGCCATTTCCAGCAGCTTTAAAGCTCAGAGGTACAGCCCGGAGGTCCTTGAGGTGCAGAAGAATCCCCCTGGGGTGGGGGAAGCACACGCGTGTTCGGGTGTGACACGGCTCACCTCCACAGCACTGCCATCTATGAGGGAGTGGCCGGTTCCGAACTTCACTCAGGCAGAACATCAGCCTCAGGCCGCAGCAGAGCCACCGGCTCCATCTGCACCCCCCCGCCCCCACCCTGCTCTGGGGGAGATGAGAGGCGGTGAGGGCAGGCCAAATGGAGCAGGCAGTTTATGTTTCTCTCACCGGGACAAATTAATAAAAACAAAACCTAATTTTACCCCACTCTAACCTATTCTTATTCCTCCCCAATATTTTTCCTCTTTCTAAGATTCCTTTTTTTTTTTGTTTGAGAAGCTTAATATTTGGCTGCCTTCTGAAGAAACGGGTACAGTGACAGATGAAAGACTTGTATGCATCGTGTAATTCAGAATACAGGGGGAAACCGACCGCTGTGCACTTAAGATTCTAACAACCTTGCAATTTTGTACTGTCGTTTCCCTGTCCCGTTCTTTTGAAGAAATCTGCTTTCATTCTGTTAATAACTAACCACGGTTGCAGCAGCATGGATCCGATTAGCAGTTCTCACGGTACAAAGGGGAGAGGGAAAAAGCGGCGATGGGGCTGCCAATTCGTCCACCTGGGCCCCCAGGAGGACGACTGGGTGAGGCGCCTGCCTGCTCCCAGCTCTCCACCTGATCGCCGCGCCACACGGCCCGACGGAGACGGGCCTTTTAAGGCCAAGGCACTTCTTGTCCTTTAATAAAAGTTGCACTGGCCTCCATCCTCTCCTGCCCCAGATTTCTCGTTCTGGGTCCCAGCGTGTCCTGGCAACTCTGGACTGCAAACACGAGCAGCTGTGAAAAGTGCCACTCAGGGACGCTCACTCGCGTGGTGTCACTTCCCGTCTATTCACACTGGGCACGCACAGAGAAGCGCTGGTGTGCCCGCAGGGACGGGGGGGCCATGTGGCCAGTCCACGGGCATTTTCATGCTGTTTCTGGGTGTGAGATAAGGTAGGAAGAGGTGCGCAATTTGGGAATTAAATACTGGAATGTGAGGAAAATAAGCACAGTACATGTAAATCTGGGACCAACAGATAAAATACTGGCATTGCAGGCAACGTGGGTTCTATGTATTTTCTGTTTAGAGATGGACTTGTCAGTTTATGTGCTAAAATAATATACTGTTTTTTGAAGACTTTTAGAATTCACTCATTTTCCATTATGCAAAATACTGAGGGCTTATTTTTGTGATAAAACTTTAGACTTCCAAATCCTTGGTATAAAACAACTTTTAAGAGACAGCAAGCTACAGCACTAAATTATGCTGAAAAACTTAAAACAGAAATCAAAGGCTTCTAACTGAAATCTCCATATTCTTAGAGGTACAGCCAACACCTCACAGGACTTTCCTATTTTTCATTTAAAAGGACTTTGGGGAGCCCAGGTGGGAGGCAGCAGGGGTGCTCTCAGGGGGGTGCCCCTTAGGAGCAAAGGAGAGCCAGGGACAGGAGCCGGGGTGCGGGGCGGGGGGCGGGGGTGCTGCTCTGAGAGTGCAGGACACGGGCAGTGGCCACCTGAGAAAAAAAGACACTCTGTAGCCTTGTGTATTCTCGATCAGTCCTGTTACGTCAGATTTTTAAGTAAACGTTCAGCAAGTACGCTTCTGAAATATCTTTTTCATGAACAGCTGTTTGTACCGTCTTCTACCGGTCACCTTCCAGTAGCGGGAGCGTATCATCCACGTGCTGCTGGAGCCCGGGCCCCAGCCCCACCTAGTGCTCCCCCACCCGTGCCTCCCTGGCCGAAGCCGACACCGGCCCCGCGGAGAACGGGAGCGCTGTCTGGGTGAGGACCAGCCTCTCTCCTCAGCCAGTGTGTTCTGACGGGACCACTTCCTCTGGAGACAGGGTGAGCGACCCAACTCTGCCACGTATAGTGCGCGTCCACGTTCTGCACACAGGACATAGTAGACCCATGGCACGCAACCACCACACCCATGCACATGTGCACCGCTGTTTTCCCCGCAAGAATTTAGGGCAAAAAGTGAGCATTATACATGGCAAAGTACGGCATTAATAATAGACGTCTATTAAAAATACCGAGGTTACGAAAATACTGGATATTAAACAATCCCAGAATTTCGTGACAACACTTAATGCACACAACTCGTGTGTGATGGATTAGAACCAGGCGGGGGCTACATACAAAGACACCTGGTTCAGACTGACCAAGATCAGAACCACTATTTCAGGTTCCATTTTTCAGGAAGGGGAAAGGAAGCGAGATACTCTCTCACAGCGCAACCCCCTCCCGGGGGTGGGGGGAAACGGAATGATCCCACAAACGGTGAGACGCCAGGGCACAAAGATGGCCCCCAGCCCGTAGGGGGAAGGTCAGGAAAGGCATCGATTTCAGGGCCTTCTTTTCTTGAATTCCAGTTTATTCATAGAGAGAGAGAGAGAGAGCGGTGCGCTCTTTAATTTGGCCAACATTAACTGAGCACCTCTGACGTGCCAGGCGCTGTCCTTCGCACCGGGGATGAAAAGGAAGCCGTGTTCGCTGCCCTCCAGAGGCCCGTGGGCTAGGTGGCGGCCCACAGAGGGACAGCTGGAGTCCCTCGGGCGTGGAGGGATCAGTGTGACTTTGCGACAGGAAAGACACTGGAGTTTGGTCTTGAAAAAACAAGTGGGAGTTTGCCAGGCTGGCCAGGGGCGGGACGCATATTCCAGGCGAAAGGACTCGGCTGCGGGAGCCAAGTTCTGACCCACAGGGGTGGTCAGCAGTGATGAAAACGGGACCCCGGACCAGTCAGCTCCCTTGGTCCACTTTGAATGCAAAGCGATGATACAACATAACAAACACTGCACACTGAGGCTCAGCTCTCCAAAGCGTTGGTGCCTGTTTTCAAGTAGAACTTAAATATGATTCTTACATATTGTTTGAAATGAACTGAAAGGAACAATCTTGAAAACAGGGGATTCTCTTACTGATGCGATTAGGCCTCAGACCGTTGCAGTTATCTTATCACAGGGGTTCTTCCCTGTGATGTGACCGTTTCTACGGAACCACAACTGTGTTAGAGAAAGTGCAGAAAAATCGGTTACACATGCGGCCCTGAGGAAGAGCTACTGATCCCTACACTCTCCCACGACCTTTGCACGCATGGGTGTAGGGGATGCATGCATGCACGGGAATACCAGCTTCCCTTCGGAACACGCCCTTGGAACACCCGGAGGAGAGTGGTAAGTGTTCTGCGCAGTGAGTGGTCTCCCCACTGCTGGACGGCTTCCTCCGCACGGCTTCTGGGACACCACACTCTCCCTGGTTTCCACCTGCACCCTGGCTGCTCCTTGTCCTGCTGGCGATCTCGGTGTCGTTGACACAGAGTGACGAGCACTCTGGGTTGGTGCTCAGACTCCTCCTCTCAGTGTTCCTGGACCGTGGCTTCGGAGGATAACCCCCTGGAGAGCTTTAAGCAGTACGGAGCAGCACCCAGCCAGTGCTGAGAACCACTGACTTCACTCCCATATGAACTTGTTGGAAATACACATTCGCCAGCTCCACCCCAAACCTACCGAGTCAGAACTGGGCGTGGGGCCCCACCACCAATGCTGTCCCAAGCCCTCCAGGTGCCTATGACACAGGCTAGGTGCCCTCCAGCTGGTCTCACCTAGAACCCTGACTCACAAACCCAGATCTCTACTCGGAATCTGGACCTCACTGCCTATTCGGAATCTCCCTTAATGCCTAACAGGCTTCTCAAATGTAACATGTTCAAAACCAAATTCTGGATGCCCCCTTCAAAAACTTGCTCCTTCGTCTTCCACTGCACAGAACCATCATTTACCACCAATTTCTGGGACCAAAAATCTTCCGCCCCACTACATCCAGCCCCGACCAACCCTCCTTCCCCTAGGCCACTGCAAGGAGCCTCCTGACCCGTGTCCCTCTTCTCCCGGACCCCCGACAATATGCTCTCCACGGAGCAGCCGGAATGCCCCTGCCTTCTCCACATTCCAGTGCCTTCCCATCACACTGGGAATAAATGACGAAATGCTAATCATAATGTATGAAGCCCACCCTGGGCTGGCCGATCTGCCCCTACCTCCCCCTCCCCACCAGGCTCTGGCCCCAGTGACCCTGGGGTGTCTCCTGCTCACACACCAACCACATGACTGATTCAGGGCCTCTGAACTTGGTCTTTGCCCTGCCTGGACCCCTCTCTCCCAGACATTCACACCGCTTGCTTTTGCCCTTCCTGCATTGAGACTGTAGTTCAAATGTCAATTTCTAAGGGCATCTTTCCTACTCGCTGCTACCTAAAGAAGCAACCTGATCCCCCTCTACCAATACCTGACAATAAATTAGGTACTTATTTGCTTATTTCCTGTCTTTCCCATGAAAATTTAAGCTTCATGAGGGCGGGGCCCTTTGTCACTTATGTTTACTACACTTTCCCCAGTCCCTAGAAACATGCATGCAAGCATAACACACATTCAATACATCACTCAGCTAATGAAAGAAAGAGAACAATACACTAAGAGAAAAACAAAACCAGCAACTGGGTTAGCTGGCCTTCCTCAGGACATCACCTGGTTTATCCAACAGCAAAGGCACGACAGGCTACTTCTGAAAACCCGCCCAGCGCATCAGCACACGCGGCCTCCCCAGCAAGGTCACCCTCTCGGCGTTCGGCCGTGTGCATTTAATGTAGTTTGCAAGTACAAACTCCCATGTCACTTTCTGTTTAGAAGGGAGAACATCAACACGAACAATCCCCGGTTATATCATTTATAAACATGCAGATGTGGATTATCAAAGATTAATGCATTTTAGGATTGGCGTCGGCATTCCGTTTGTCTCACGCCGAAACCAATTCTGTTCTTCATTAGTCAGTGACAACCCACATCACCCTGTTATGGAAGAGAAATCAAAGGTGCAAGTGTGTGAATTGAGAATAAGTGATGAAACTGATTAGTAAGAGACTTAACGGCTATAATCAATCAACACATCATCATAATCCTGGTTCGGGGTTATCAGAAGACAGGGCAACAACATAATACTCCCCGTAAAATGGTGTTGTTCTTTGCAAGACCGCTAGAAAACAGCGGTCTTTACTCCCTTTACTTTCTTTACTCCCTTTAGAAAACACAGTAATACAGATCAGAAGTTTCTGGAATCAACACCAGGAACCTCTTGACTATAAGTGCTATTTATTTCATTGCCATTGCCCAAATGATTTTTTGGATATTTTTCCTTCTATGCTGAAATCTGTTCGAACAAGCTTTCGTATTCCTCCACCCCGATTCCTCCGTCTCAGTGAAGACAGGAAACGGCGTGGGTCAAGGCCAACACCATTCTGAGTCGAGAGCCAGAACGTTCAGCGCGTGCATTTAGGGCACTGACAGCCTACTCGGCGCAAGCAATGAGAGCGAGCGAACGGCAAGCAGGCGCTTTGGAGTGCTGCTCCCGTGGACAGGAGGAGGACAGTGGAGAAGCGGGCGTGGGCTGACTGCGTAAGCGTGTTAGCCTCGCCGCTCACGGTGCAGAGCAAGAACAAGGCACAGAGCGCTGCCTCGGTGGCACGGGCTTTCCCACGTCTTCACATGCAGAAGCCCAAAGAAAGGGGATGGAAATGAGAGGGGAGTGTAAACGGAACCGTGTAACTTAATTTTAACCAAGATGGGGAGCAAAACCCGCTGGGAATGTGCATCCTGAGAAAATCCTAACAGTCTTATTTCTGAATGTGGGGGAAGGAGTGGCATAAAAGGCTTAATCTGAGTTTTGTTGAAATGGAAGAAGCGAACAGATTTCTGCTTTTGAAAAAAAGGAGAAATGCTCATTTCCCAATGACCGGAACCCCTGACTTGGGTCGGGGGGCCTGTAAAGGGGAGAGGAACTCAGACTCTCGGGGCAGTAGCTCCAAACGCAAGGCTCTGCTCGCAGGTCGGCAGTGGGGGACCTGCCCTTTAGAAAGAGCAGGAGAACGTTCATGACCAAGGTGCTGGGTTTCCACAGCCAGGATCCTGGTCTGAATTTTAGGGGCGGGGGGTGCTAATACCTCCTAACTGAGCCATGCAGAGCTGCAATCACGTGGCTCTATAAGACAAAATATATTCACGTGTTCCTAAAGGGTTGCTAAGCACCATTTGGAAAGGATCAGCAATTACTGTTTTCTATAACATACAAAATATTTTACTTTGTAAGGGAAGAAAAATACTGGCTGAAGTTCTCTGGTTTGTAGAACTGCTGAATTGATGTTTTCTGGGCTGCCACAGATTAAAAACATGGATATATCAATGGCATTTTGTGTTTAAGCGCTTCCCCCCCTGCTTAGCTTGCCAATAAGCAGCATGCATCGTCCTCATGACAAGCTGTTGCAGGATCTCTGCTTCGCAACAAGCCAAACGAGAACGCTTGACGGATGTTTTAAAATAAGATTACCAGGTAGGGTGACTGCAGACTTTCAAATAAAAATTTGTCATTACGTGCAATGCCGTTCGGGAGAGTCTACTAATGTTACCACGACAGGAAACTGGGGTACGAACTGCTTACATATAGAAATAAACTCATAGTTGTACCTAGAATTTCATTAAGCAATAATAATGAATTAAAAAGTGGAAAATTTCCTTATGTACGATGGGTTAGGCTTGACCCCTAAGAGTTCAAACTATCCAAGGGAACAGATGGCAAACGGAGAGAAACCTTGGTTTGCACCCTCTGGTGTTCACTTTACAAGCACTAATCTTGACAAATTAGACCGGGAACCATCATTTCCTCTCTCTCAAATCCTTCCTGCTCACTCCAACCTATGACTAACTCCTAACTGCAATCCATTTTTCTCTTTCCCATTATAGCGTCCTTCCAGAGTCTGCTTGTCTGAATGTCAAATGAAGCATGAAGATTAGTTTTCTAACCAAAATATCTCGTTTGTGGGCACAGCCACCGGCTCCGACTGACAACGACCCGGCTCTCACCTGCTGAGGAAAAGGCAAGGGCCGGGTGAGCACCTGCACGGAACAGCTCTGAATGCACCACATGCCGCCCGTCGACTTACTTTCCGTGTTTCTCTATTAGGTGCCACCGTTTGCGGAATTCACTCTTGGGGTCTAAGATTGCCCCGAGGGTGCAGGTTCACCACGGTGGGTCAGGGAGCGGGAGGCCTGGCTCGCTGTCCCGGAGCTGGCGCGAGAACGCTTCAGGTAGCCTGGCTCTAGACTCGCTGTGGCGTCAGGAGAACGGAAGGATGATCTCTGGCAAAGCCATTTCTATGGGCTTCCAAAACCTGTCCCCTTTTATAAAGGGCAGCCACTTAAGTCACTCTCCAGGATGAGTCTGAACAAGTAAGGGGCTCTGGTGCTGTGGACCCAGAAGCAGGTCCATCCAGAGGCAGGTGTGTGGCTCATGGGGGAAGGGAAGGGACAGGGGTAGGGGAGAGCACGGTTCAGCAGACTGGACCAGGAGGGGAAGGAGGGCTTCTGGAGAAACCAGAAAAAGATCAGCGCAATGAGGGCAGCTCTTAAAATATTCACAAAAGACTCCTTTCCCTTTTCCCTCTTAGCTCTTAAACTGCCCTGACCCTCGGCCAGTCTGGGGAGGGGCAGTTGGGAGGGGAGACGCCTCACACAACCGAGCACACAAGACTTAAAAAGAGGGAGCTTTACTTTCATTGTCGATGGAACTTTATTTTTGTCTGTGACGGCCAGGAAGACGCAGTCACTGGTGAGCCTCCCCCTGGCGCCTCTCTCAGTGCCGTGCGGGAGACAGAGCTGCCGGGAGACGAGTGTCTCCGTCGTGACACCGACGTGAACGCCTGGCTCCGTGTCCTCGGTCCTGACCCTCTACAGTCACCAGTCCTTCCGCTGTCGGCGGGAAGTGACGACTCCGCCTGGCGCTGGACTTGGCACCAACGCCAAATGCTGAAATACAGACTGGGGGGGATCTGCCCGGGGATCCACACTTCCTATGCTCAGATCTGAGGGACCACCCTCAGCAGTTTCAACACTGAAGTTTGTGCAAACGAAAACGCCGGCCAGGCGAAGGACAGTTAGAATCTGCCTGCCGTCCCCTTCCCCCACCGGATGTTCACTCTTCTTAATGTTTAAATACTGCGGCTGCTTACAGCATATGGAAGAAAAAGCTGACAAAAGCCTCTGGCCAATAACAAACATTTTACCAAGTCCGGCTTATTTACATACATTTCTGCCTTGTTGGTAAGCTGGAGCGGCTGGCTCTGGAGACCAGCGAGATCACCCTGCACTCAATGTCCTGATGCGCCGTGGGTTCTGACACGGCCCCCCTGAAGGCCTGCACAACACGGTCAGGACCTGCCCAGGACAATCCCTTAGGGGCCCAGTAGCTCAGGAAGCAGCAAACGTGCAGTGTGCTGGGGCAGCTTATTAACGGGGGACAAGAGGCTTAATGTTATGTATTTCAGAACCAACTGAATGACCTCCGATGTGCTTGATGTAAATGCCTGTGTATCTCGTGCACATTACCAATGAAAAAGACAGAGACATTTCACTTCTTTCTCTAAATATAAATACGTCAATGTAAAGGAGGGAGCGATGAAAACAATTCAGTGAAAAGAAGAAAACCGACAGTGGCACTGGGGAGTGTGTGACGTGCACGTTTCTGTTCTCCAGTGCGTGTTAGATTAACTAGGCTGAGTTCTCGGTCTTCTAACTACAGGGAGCTGCAGCGCTGGCCCGTGCTGTGCAAACAAAAGGAGAGACTCCATGGGGCTCCTTACACAGGAAATCTCCATCCCGCTCTGCAAAGGACGCGGGAAGGAACAGCCCCACCGAGGGAGGGAGGTGCCAGGGCGACCTGTGCCGGCGTGTCACAGCAGCGGTTCCCATGACACCCACGACGTCTGCGAGGCCCACGAGAGGAGGGCACATTTGCAGCGGGTGGAGAAACGGTTTAACAGGCAAGAAGCAGATTCAGCCATTCGGGATGCTTTACTGGGCTTTGTTTATCTAGCGCTGTGACACTTCTCCTCAGCTGTCAGTTTCATTTACCAGGGCAGCCGTGGAGAAAAATGATTGCTCTTTTTCAACAAACGCCGGGAAGGCGACACTGGGAAGAACCCCCACAACATGCTGGCTTCGCCTCACCCCGGCTATCAGCTACACAACAGCTGCGCATTTCAACAATGACCTGATGGAGAGGCGAGAGCCAATCTGTGACGCACGGAGAGGCAGCAGCGAGATACGGCAGGAGGTAATGGGAGAGAGGCGAGGTCAGAGAGCACGAGTTGGTCCTGGGAACCAGAGGAAGGAAGGGGGGAAAGAAGCAAAAGGCTGCATGCGGAAAAATAAGGGAGATTCCGGACAGATGTTCCCAGAGCAGCGGCCTGAGCATCCTGCCCGGGGTGGGAAGCCAAGTGCTCTCTCCCTGACATTGCATTCCATTAGTGCCGACTCAGAAGCAAATGACGGTAAACCGTAAGTTATCTTACGGTCGAAGACACAAACGGACGAAATTGAAACAGAAGGACTAGAGGTGAGAAAAGGCGGAGGTGAGATGGCCGACTGGGCCTCACTGGCGGAGAAGGAAAGGCGTCTTTGCATTTAGGTAAACGGAGAAAGACAAAAACCAACTCCTTACGAGCAGTTCTAAAATGTGGTGTTACTACCTATGACCAAGTTCACACAAATACATTTAAAAAAAGGAAAATAAGATAGAGGGTATATAGGGTAGGTAGAGGGAAATAGAAGACCAAAATTTCTTCAACAAGAAGCTGCATGATTTTTTAACAACCCCCCTTAAGATAACACTGCAGAAAATTTTTGATGAGCACCTATCAAAAAATATTCCGATGAGGATGTCTGAACGGGCTTAGCTGCGGGGACTCAAAGAGTGGATGCCGACGACCGAGAGGCTGGGGCGGCGTGCTGAGGGCTCTGGGGCTCCTCGGTGTGGCCTTCCAAAGGGCGCCCCTTTCCCCGGGGGGTGGGGGGGCCGCCTGCACGCCACTCCCCCTCTCAGGCGGACCCATGTGCAACCGGCCCTCCTGCACGGGCGCCCCGGCAAGGCCGCTGAGAGAGGGCGGTATTGATCGCAGCCAGCTGATGTCTCAATGCATGCAAACAGTGAGAGCCGAGGGCTCTGAGCTGCATCCATTATTAAATTTTCCGCTGGACTGCCTGCCTATCACGTCACACCGAAATCAATTTGCCCATGATCGGAGTGGAGCGAAGATTTAGATTCTTGTCTTCCCCTAGTCTCCTGGTCTTCTCTTAACCTTCTCAGAACTAAACCCCCAAGAAGAGCAACCGCTGACCTATCTTTTTTCCCAAGTTAGAAGAAAAACAGATCCAACTTTGGGGAAACACGATTTTATGGCTAGTTCTAGCAGTCCTACTCAATCACCTCAGTAAACACGGCAAATCATCACTGGGAACTTCACACGCAGCGATCCCCCCTCAGCCTCGGCTGTGCTTTCCACGGGTTTTAGTTACCGCAGGCAACGGTGGTTGAAAATATTAACCAGAAAATTCCATGAATAAACAAATCGTGTAAGTTGTAAATCGTGCGCCGTTCTGAGTAGCACGATGACATCTCCTGCCACCCCGCCCTGTCCTGCCTGGGACAAGAGCCGTCCCTCTGTCCAGCGTCCCCTGTGTTGTAGACACAGCCTGCCCGGCAGTCACTTAGCTGCCAGTGATCGGAGGGACTGTCCTGGTATCACAGTGCTTGTGTCCAAGTAACACTTATTTCACTTAATAACAGGCCCCGAGTGCAAGAGCAGTCAGTGAAGCCGGCAATTCACGACTGCCAGAGCGAAGCCACAAAGAGCTTCCTTTACGGGACAAGCTACGCTTGTGCGGGAAAAACGCAGTGTGTACAGGACAGCGTTTGTGCTACCAGCAGTTTCAGGCATCCGCTGGGGGTCTTGGAACGTGTCCGTGGTGGGCAGGGAGGACTACTGTACGTATCTTCTGAACTGTACTAGGGCACCGTTTGATTAAGGATCAGAAGCTGATAGGGGACTCAAAAGCCAGGAAATTTTAGTTTAAGTAATAGTTTTTTAAATCCAATGAACTTTTCCCTGAATTCCCCACCCCTTCCCTACACTTTGTCCTCCTTATAAAAAGGGTCATTTTCAAATGGAATTGAAGATGGTCTGTTAGGGTGCAAACCCGTTTTGTTCTCAGATCACTGACCACCTGAATAAGGCCCTGTCTCTGCTTGTCGGGTCTGGGAGGTGACAGGCAGCACGAATGCCAGCTTTTCCGGTTCCGAAGCCTCTGCTGTTCTAGACAGTAAATACCGCGGACAAGTCTCTAGATCTCCGTGTGAATAGTAACAATAGCCCTAATCACAATTAACAGGCACTGAACGCTTAACCATGTGCCTGCGTCATGTGCATTGACACAAGGAGTCACTATAGTAACCCTAGGAGATGCGGTTATTATCTTACAGATGCAGAGACTAAGGCACAGCGAGACTCCAGACTCGTCCACGGTTACACGGCTAGCCAGCGGCTACAAAATGAGGTGGTAAGCTAGACGGCAGCGTAGGTACACGTGTCTCACCTCCTCACACGACCGCATCAGAACTACAACTCAACTATAAACAACCATTACTCAGAACTGTCGGAAATCGAGCTGAGTGGAAGGACGCCCTGCAACTGCGGAATCAACGAGGAGACGACCTCTGAACTGGTAGGAGGGGCGCAATGGCGCAGGCCCCGCGCCTGCACGCGGCAGAGAACATCAGCAGAGAGATCTAAGGAGGGAAGGGTCCCAGCCCAGGCCCAGGCCCCCGCCCAGGGGTCCCACCGCCTCTGCGGTGGGTGACAGCACGTGTGCCCAGCGAGCCCTTGTGCTGGGTGACGTGCTCTCCACCACGTGGGATCCGAACAGTGCGACGAAGGGTTCAGACCCCTCACCTGGGAGGACAGCCACACGGGTACAAACGGTCAGACTGGGAACTGCCCACGTCGGGGGTTTTGAATGAAAAACTGCGATATTTTTACACCGTAGGAAAGTTTTCATATGTGCATTAGGAAAAGTCCTTTTGACTCCAATTCAAACAGGAGGAGTGAGTTCTTCTTCGACAAACATAGTATTTTATGTATAATTTTCCAATGTTGAGATAGGCAGTGTCTCAGAAACCATCACAATACCAAAAATTTCTTAAGGAATTCTGAAATATAGAGCAGTCACAGCTTTAAAAATGCTTAAAGAGGGTTAGTCCAGGTTTTATTACGATTACCACGAGGACAAATATCTTTGAAAGACAGATAACATCAAAATGCTTTAATCAAAATGTAGTCAAATTATATCTATACCCAATATATGGACACTTTTTAGAAGCACGACATTTCGTCAAACGAGTAACTGCAGAAGGCCACTCACAGCACGACTGGGTCCACACGTTCCTACTCGCCCAGCATCCTCCTGGTCTGTGCCTACTGTCCTCCTGTAATTTTAAGTAGCAACCTGTACATGCTCACAAGTGCCTCGGCTCGGATGATGAGTTCTATAATTATTTTAAACATGATGCAATTCCAGAAAGCTCAAAACTAAGTAAAACTAATGATATATACTCTATAAATAAAATTTGGAGTAAAACTCTTTAAAATCCTCCCAAACCAAGAAGCATGAGTACAGAGCATCCGGAGGCTGTCTGAGGCAGGGAGGCGTACTTGGCTGCAGAGGACACAGGAGCACACGCAGAGACACGCCCACCGGAGACACCCCGGCCCCGAGCCTGGGCTGGACGGGCGTTCACAAGTATTGGTTTGATAGTTATGCTTCAAAATCAGCATGTCACATGGGTGCATGTATATGTTCGTACATATATAAAACACCTCATAATACAGGTTTTTAAAAAATAAGGTGGAAAATGGAAAAAAGGCGTAAAAACTACCATCCATACTTCCAAGATAATAGAATAAACTATCAGAAAATTTATCAGCGATCAATATCGATTCTGGTCGGTTAGGAGAAAGTGCTTTCTGGCAGCCATCTGGACCATGTCAGCAAAATTCAGAGAGAAGAAAACGACATCAAGTTCGCTGATAAAGGAAGGCTCGTTGCTTGGTGGGTCTGAATGAAGTTCAGTCTAAGAAAGGTGGATGAGGCAAATGACAAATGCACACACCAACAGACAATCCCAAGTTCACAATACAGGAAGCAGGAGACCCAGAAGCAGTGTGGCCACCGAAACAGCTGGGCCCAAGAGTGAACGGGAACATAAACGTCTGTATCAAAATTAGAAGGTAATGTCTGTATCAGCAACAGGGTCTTGAATAAGCGTCAGCAAATTAAGACACTGATAAGCACAAATACTAAATGTATTTTAGAAAGTAAGTGCCGTGGTATAAGTTAAGTAGAACTGTACAAACTAAGGCCGATACTTGTCAACAGCCTTACCTCAGTGGCACTTAACAACAGGGATCTTTTTAAAAGAATCACCATAAAATATATGCTAAGAGAAAATAAGTAATTTTCTGGCATAAGTTTAGGAAAACGTGCAAACTGAAGGTACCAGAGTGACTGGCGATTTTATGAATTGGGTGTTTATACTCACTACTTGAATATCTTTTGGAATTAGAACTCTAGCATGCTTTGGTGATAATTCACAAAGTGATGTTCCTAATATGTGGTTCCATCACTAGATTTTTAAATAGCAAAAAATGCCATTATAACAAAACATGGGAATGTGTGTTGCTATGGGTAAACGCTGGCGCCGTCCTTGCTTCAGAGTGAAACGACAGGCATTTAGAGAGGGAGTACCTGGAATGCTCGCGGGGGAGATCGGGCCTGACCGTGACTGGCTGCTGCCCACAGGAGAGCCAACGGGAGAAGGCGACGGGCCCCCAGGGATGCTGGAGAGATGCGGGGACGCGTGTGGAGAGAAAGGCGACTGAGCCGGGTTGCTCTGATCCCCCTGGCTGCTCGTGGACCCGGACGCGCTGACCGCTGAGCTCAGGGTGGCTTCCGTTCCCGTGGGGAGGTCATCGATGGAGCCAGACAGGTCCTGAGGAAGGAAGGAAGGAAGAAATCCCATGTATTTACAGAGAACACTGCATATTTGGACCAATACCTGATCGAAACTATTTGAAAATCGTGACAACATCCCCTTCAGCCACGAAGTTTTTCTAGGTAACACCCAAAATTCAGAGCATGGCCACTTGTTATTAGAAAACTTCCATGAGGTCTCTTCTAAGCTGAACCTGTAAGATCTGATCCACCCCTAAACAATGAATGAAGTTGTACTCCACAAAACCATCTGACAGCTTTGCCTTGAGCCAGGGGTGTCCCACCTGTGGCCCACGGGCTGCGTGTGGCCCAGGGTGGCTGTGACGCGGCTTGACACAAACCCGTGCTTACTTAAAACACGACGAGATTTTTGGTGATGACGTGTCAGTGTATTTAATGTGTGGCCTAAGACAACTCTTCTTCTTCCAGTGTGGCCCAGAGACGCCAAGAGGTTGGACACCCCTGTGAGTTTAAGCTGCCAGCCCCTCGTCCAACAAACCATTCAAGGAGCCACCAGACACAGCCGCTGGGTGACGGACGACTGACCATCTGAATGGAAAGCCTGACTCGCAAATGACCACTTCCCCAGCTGGCAACTACCGGTTTGGATCTTTTCATTTAAAAGTCAGCACTGGAGGGCTGTCTGAATTTCAAACTAGGAGACTGCAATGTAACAGCAGTCAAAATTTTAACCAAAGCTTGTGGTGAAAAATTATCGCATTTTAAGTAATTACATAAATGCCATTATAACAAAACAGGAGTATGTGTATTTTTTTTTAAATCCTCACCCAAGGACATGCTTACTGATTTGAGAAGAGAAATGAGAAACATCGATGTGACAGAAAAACATAGATCAATAGCCTCCTGTACGCATCCCAACCGGATTTCGAACCCACGACCTTCTGGTGCACAGGACGACACTAACCAACTGAGACACCCAGCCAGGGCACGATACTTGCACTTTTATATGATATTGTGAAAACAAATCCCTTTGTAGTTATGTTAGTAGAATGAATCCTAATGTCATGCCTTACTTTCAAAACGATTTTAAGCTACACAATTTTAATGTTATCTAAGTTGCTCATAACACCCTCTAAGGCAATTACTAAAACCCCCATTTGACAGATACAGAAACTAAGGCTCAGAGTCAAAGTTACTGTAGAAGGTTACACTGCGGGGGGCACATGGCACCTGCTGAAGATGAAGGAGGGAGGAGAGAGAGAGGACAGGAGGAAAGTAGTCTTCCGTGTGCTCCAGAATGGGGGGAGGGCAGGGGCTGACGTGGTCTCCCTCCCCGCTGTGGCGCCCAGGCTTGGCCTCCCTTGTCACGGGGTCTGCAAATACAGTGGAGGCCGACAGCCAGGTATGGCGAGAGTCCCAAGGGCCGCGCTGCAGTGTCCGAGATACCCGCCTCGATAACCAGGACTACGGAGTGCAGCACGGAGTCAGAAACACCTATCTCCAAGGCGTCTTCCGTCTGAACCAGCGCTCTCCCCTCTTTCAACTGTGTTCATGTTTAATTTTCCTCACTGCTTACTCCTGCGACTTCTAAAACGAGGGCTTTGAAAATTAGTGCAGGAAGGTGCTCAGACTTTGAAGGATGAATCTAGACAGGAAGTACAAAAGGGGCTGGGTAAAGCAGAGCTGGTTACAGGGTACCCAAAATGTCACAAAGCAAACTCAGGGCTAAGATCCTAGTCTCCTGGAAAGCAGATAATCATTTTATAGAATTAACTTCTCTTTTCCTAACATCAAAATTGCCAATGATTAAAAAATATATTCTAGCCCTGGCTAGTGTGGCTCAGTGGATTGAGTGCCAGCCTGAGAACCAAAGGGTCACCAGTTCGATTCCCAGTCAGGGCACATGCCTGGGTTGTGGGCCAGGTCCCCACTTGGGGGTGCACAAGGGGCAGCCACACACTGATGTTTCTCTCCCTTTCTTCCTCCCTTCCCCTCTGTCTAAAAATAAATAAATAAAATAAAAAGGCATATTCTAAAAAGTAGCTGATGAAAATCTCACAAAAAAATGAGTATTTTAGAAAAAAACTTCTTGCACTAAGAATACCATCTTTCCCGGTAAAATGGAGTACAATCCTCAATGCAACATAACTGTGTTTATGAATAACAAATGTAACAGGGCAGGTTGAAAATACCACCCTAGAGAAAGTGTCATTAAATCTTCAAAGTAAAATGGGGCAGACTGAACTGTATCTTCAGAATTCAGAGAAAAATACTATGTGAACATTCTTCTCAGAACACACGACACGTGTGATTTGCACAAATTCAGCTGCTAAGTCGCTGTATTTAACTGGACGACTGGAATAGCTAGAACCAGACTTTCCGACAGAACACAACTTTGCAAAGCCACAGAAACAGAGGAAGGTATCCAGCGTGTAACATGCTACACACAGTGTAGGAAGTATTCACACGTCCGCACTCCAGGCGCTTCTCTGAGCTCCCGGAGACAACACTTGGGCTCACAGGAGGGAACGCGCACACACACTCCGATGCGCCAACGAGGACAGACAGGGCCCCGGACCTCCGCCCCCCAGGTTGGCCGCTGGCTTCTCTGGGCCCGGCCTCAGAGCAGGGGCGGGTGTGGGCGTGTGGCGGTGCGGCTGGGGCCCTGCCTCCACGGTAGGCCCTTCCTGACCGCGTGCACAGGGGCACGCCAGGGCATAGCTCTTTAAGGCGCGATGCGGCAGGCTGTGGCCTGTGGGCTAGAACTGGACCCTACTGTATCTGCTCTGCTCACAAGTCAAACATATTTAAATGACTCAAAAAGAGAAAAATAAAAAAAGTAGAATTTTGTGATATACGAAAAATACCTGGCATTTAGATTTCGGAGTCCATAAGGTTTTACTGGAATGCAGCTGCAACCATTCCTCTGCCTGTGGCTGCTCTGGGGTTGCAAGGGACAGCAGGTGTGACAGAGACCCGGTGGCCTGCAGGCTTAGGTACGCGCTCGCCAGCCCTCCCCGGAAAAGATGCAGAGCCCCGAGTCGGAGAGCCAGGTGTGCCTGTGGGCGGACCGCCACGCCCTGTGCATCCGGGAACTGGCGCAGTGTGGCCCGAGCTGAACTGCACGGCGACCCTGGGCACACCAGGGAATGGTCGCGCTTCCCCGAGATGGGACTGACTGGGCGCCGCCACCTGCCCCTCTCCCCATCAGGGTGGGGTTCTAATACCTAACGCAGGTGTGTCACCAATAAACAAAGGGGCAGTCAGACAAAAATCAGCTGGGAGGAAATAGGCTTTTCATGCTTCTTTAGAGAAAAAAATTGGTTGAAAACTAGATATAGAGACATTATCTTCTAATAGACTACATACAGAATTAAACAGAGAAAAGACTTAATTAAAAAAAAAGTATTACTTGAAGTTAAATAAGTTTTTGAGAATCTTTTTTCATTAAAAAAACCCAAACTGTTACTTTTTAAAATTCTCCACATGACCTATGAACTCCTTCCCTATCCTCCCTTAAAATTCCACGTCACGGTTGGCAAGGGGCACGGACGGGTGTTACCAGAGCTCCATTCAAGCAGCAAAGGCACGAAAGCATTTCTGTTATTCAACAAGCTGATCAAGGAAATATCAAGAGAAAAATACAGAAACAGTGGCTCTCTTCGTGTTCACATGTCATCAGAATTTCAGTGCTGCCTCGACGTCAGTGCAACAGAAGAGTAATAAAAAGATGCAATTTCTATGTTACTGTTACACGCACACGGAACTTTTATATGTAAATTACAGAGAAATATTCCCACCCTGCAGACACTTAGGGCATCCATATGGATAGCTGTCTTACAACATGTTAATAAAAGAAGTTCAGCAGCGGTTTAAACATTCAGCCTAGTTAACAAAGAAGCTCTGTAACTAATACTCCTCTGGAGGACAATTTAGTCAGCAGGGCACCAGCCCGATTCTTCTTTTGTAAGTACTATCAGATCTACTTGGCCTGTGAAGGAGAGAGAGACCTTACTGCATCTCATTCCAGCCGAGGCACCTTCAAGCTACAGCGCTTCCGTTTATCTTGCGGGGACGCTGGCAGCTCAGGTAATTGCAGGGAGGGCTCTTTTAAGGGGCTGGAGTCCCCCTACCCCACAGCATTCCTTACATCTGCCTCCTCACTGACCGAGAGGCAGGGAAGGCAGAGAATTCATGGGCTCCTGTACAGTAAGTCCAGTATTTTAACATGACCATTTGATTTGGCAAAATCTCGAGAATAAGTTGGGTTTTCAACATCTGACATCACTCACAATATGCAACACTTTCCAGCACACTAGAAGTAATATATAACTCCCACTGCTAATGGCCCATTTATTTATTAACTCCATGCCTTAAAGAAAAGGCTGTTTTACTCTAAAACTTAAAGTTTCTGCAAAGACTTTGCTCTGTAACCACTGTCCCTCCACACTCTGCCCACATAAACTTTTCATTCTAACCCAAGTGATGAGTACAGGAGATCGCACTGGGCTTCGGGTGAGATGCCCCCGGGGAGCAGTAACGGTCCGGGCGGACTCGGACAGGAGAAAACACTTAGGAGTTGACGCAGACCACAAATATGCTCCTGACTCAATATGGTGGGGCAGGGTGGAGGGGTGCAGAGACAGCGGAATGTATATGGGAACATATTACCCAGAAGGAGCACAGAAAGAATTCTGGGAAGTCTACACATACACAAAACACATGCATAATTAAGTATAAATACTGTCATGTCTACATACTGCATAAGGTCCTCCCTAAAAATTTCACATTAACACACACATACATTGCTGGTTTCGATGTTATTCAATTTGTCTACTAAGTTGTCTTATTAAAGTGTAACATCTGTCACTGCCAGGGACATCTTCTTACTTTCCCAAAGAGCCGGAATGAGTTAGAAACTTTTACTCCCTTGCTTAATTAAGCGGGTTTTTTAAAAAAGCAAATCAACTTCAAAATACTCTACGCGATGGTTCCCAGTACAATGAGGTGAGGGCGTCAGACCGGTCCCTGGCAGAACTGCGGAGTGTCGCACGCACTTGGCATCTCCTGCCCCGGGAGAGCAGAGGACAAACGCTGAGTTAGAGACAGAGAAGGTATTTCAATCCGTGAGAAGCGTTCGGGCCTCTTGTTTAAGGATTTTAATAGGATGCAGTTAATGATTTCTCTTGTGACTTCCCACGGGCTTGAAGCACAGGTTAAAACGCCAGTCCAGTGGTCTTTGGAAAAGTCCCTCAGTCATCTTCAGAAGCAGAAAGAGTATCTCTTCTTACGAAAGTCAGGCGTGTAGTTTTTCTTTCTCCAACTAGACCCTACTTTCTTCAAGGCAGTGACTGGTGAATGTCACTGAATTTATAAGCTCTGGGGTAAAATACAGCTGCAGACACTATACAAGTAAGTCAGCACATGCAAATATTTCTAAACATTTACCACAAGCACTCTACCGAAAACTACTGACTTCGCTCTTAAAACCGAGCAATGAATACTCAGCCCTCTGTTTCCAATTACCACCCCGAAGGCCAAGCATCCAGTCTTACTAGATACTCAGCTCTTTAGAAACGCACTGTGAAATCACCGCATACCTACCAACCTTACTTTAGAACCATCATTTGGACATGAGAGAGAAATAGGCCTTAAAACTGATATTAGAATTGAGCCAATACGTGGCTGACACATAAAACCTCACGATGACTGTTCGACTTCTGGGATGTCTGCAGACTTTCTTTTCAGCACCAACCTGTGTGTAGTAAGTAGCGTATTTCCAGGCACCCCCAGCAGTCCCTGCCGCTTTCCTCTGTCTGGACAGCAAATGACTTGAAGCACTGATTTGTAGGCGTTAGAGTGTCTTTCCAAACACGCTTTATATATTTTACTTTCTATTTAAACATAACAAATATTTATCTATTACATGTGACATTTTCTGCAAGGCATAGCCTTAAGACGTATGAGGTCAACTGAAAATAACATTTGATGCTAATTTTAAAATAGTCATAAGCTCCATAAATGACAATCTCCTATCCAAAGCCAGGCATAACAAGGAAAATTAATGAGTCAAAAAATCGTTTTAGGAGAGGTAGCCAAGAACCCCTTCTTGGGGAAATGGCTTTCATCTGATTCACTTGCATTCTTTCTCAAGCAAATATTCCCCGACGGGCAACTCATTTGAAGAGGACATTTATAGGATGATCAGCTAAACTGATACCTTACAAAAGCAGGATTCAGAGTTAAGCATACTGTAGCAAGCAAACGTTGTTACAATGGTTATATTCCCTTTGAATTTTAAAAACGAGCACCTGACATAAAAGCTAGCCTCAGAGGTCCTTGGGTTAAATCTCCTAATAGGAAATGCACTGCCATTCTAAATTTAGAAGTGGTAAACAACCTCAGTATGAAATATGCATCATGTAAGGGAATTTTTTCCCACTGCACAGGCCTCAGGGGGGTCCTAAATTATTCTGTTTTTGAACTCCACCCAGGGAGACTCTCTGCTGTTAAGGCCTGGCCACGTTACGGAGGCCGGGAAGAACCACAGAGGGGCCCTCCGGCACAGTATGAGCAGTCGCGAACTTAAAAGTAATTCGGTGAGAGAGTTTATTCATCGTTCTCTTTTGGCTGCTCGGAAACGAGGAGTAAGTTCCATTTGGGAATAGCACGCCCTCCTGGGTCACAGTCTCAGGACCGCCCTCACCAATGGCCCCGACCGGAGTCCGACCGTGGCCACTGCAGCAGCCACTGTGGCTGCCACGGCTCTAGCGCCTTCTGAGCACCAGGGCCGCCAGGCGGTTCCCACACGAGGAAGCTGCAGCATCTCGTCAGTATCGGTCCCTTGTTCCCGCGGCCGAAAGCTTCTAGACTGACTTCACTGTCCCACATGGCCAAGACCCTTTCTGACCTCAAGTCACGGCCCGAGTCAGTACTGAAAACGCTAAAAAGGCTCCGTGTGACTAACTGCTGGCCCTTCACTATTCCAGGAGCTAGGGCATGTTAAAGAATACACTTATTAATACGAATTGCAGACTCTGGTGACATTAAAGCTGCACTGGAGCTGGGGGCGGGAGACACTCGTCCTGAGTGCCCCCCTTGGGCAGGCGCGCCCCACCTAGGGTTTGCAGGTGGAGCCCTGGGGTGGGAATGTGGGTGGAGGAGGTGGGAAAAATGGCAGAGGGCGGTCCTTACAGGTGGATAACATTTTACAAGTTGTCCCGTCATATGTGATCTTGTGCACGCAAATGTCCTTCTCTCACAGAGACTCAATGACGAGACACAGCCAAGCAAACAAATAAAAAGCAGAGATTCTATGAGGAAGGCGAGGACTGTAAGTGTCCTGGCATACAGAGCAGTCTGTCCCCAGCGGGAGCGCACTGGCGCAGGGGCTGCTGCCGGGTAGGCCCAGGCTGGGAGCGGAGATGTGCCCTTGGCAGCGGGGGTGGGCAGGAGACAGGAGGCAGACAGGACAACGGGTGAGGCGGCAGAACCCGGGAGGGCCCTGCCGTGTAGGGAGCAGTGGGGAGGAGAGCAGGGGCGCTGGAAGAGGGCAGAGCGAGAGGACGCGGCCCTCAGACGCCGAGGCCACAGCTTCAGGAACCAGGGAGCCCACGGAAGTCTAGAAGGCCAGTCTGAATATTGCCAGAGGAGGAAAAGAAACGCAGCGCGATGCCAAATAAGAAATGTCAAACATTTAAAAGAAAAAAGTACATTTTCAAGTATTTATGAACAAAGAATGCTTTAAACACAGCTGAGATTATAGGTACCACTTAAGAATAAATTTATAAAATACTTTTAAAATCTCTATTTCCAGCACTATATAAAACTTAACGAATACACGAACAACAACAAAAAGTGCCTGAGTAACCACCGGCACTTCCTACTCCTCATTTCAGTTACGCGCACGAGTCCATAGACAGAATGAGGAAGGATGTAATCGGATACCTTACCCTGAAAATAGGACAACGGTGCCTGAAAACTGATTGAGTAATGTTTCCGTTTAACAGATTATACTCTCGAACTATTCTACTCCAGAACCACTCGTGATGACTCCCGGTCTGAGTAGGTACAAAGGGGAAGTCGGCTAACAACGTGCTTGCTGAAGGAGGGGTCAAGTTCATGAGCTGGTGCTTGGCAAACATCTATGCCCAATACGAGGCAATACGTAGGAATGACCCAGGTGCTTTGAGAGCAAATTGACAAACTGACAAGAGTTGTAAATATGTAAGGTTTTGAGTTTGTCTACTGATGGCAGTGTTTATTGCTGAAAGCATCGTAAATCCTTGAAACAAAAAAGCAATCAACACCACCTTTTGCATCCCTCATGGTACAGACGCTACTGTTTAGAAGTAAATGCTTAGCACGTAGCAGTTCTGAAAATAAAACTTAATGAAAAGGCATGAACCCTCAGGAGACATTTATTTCTTCAGTACATAGCAATGAGATACTTTAAAACAGTAAGACCTATAGGAACTGCAAATAAATTAGCAACCCAAAAAAGCAAACAAAAATAAAACAGAAAAACACAACTCACAAATTGTACCGAGTCTACGTGGAATAATGGGAAGTTTTATCTGTAGAACAATAACTTAGTTATTTTGATGTTTTCCCCAGTCACACGAACCATATAAACATACACACTTGTTATGCATCCTTCGCTGGATTTTCCACAACTTTTTGTTCTGAAATGACTTTAGACTTATACAAAAGGGGCGAAGACAGCACTGTGTGTTCCTAGGACCCTTCACCCGCTTCCCTAAACAGCAACACTCACACAGCAGCTGTGGCGCACTCATCAGCACCGTGAAACTGACACTGGCCCGATACAATCACTGAAACTGCAGGTGATTCACGTCTGCCCCGCTTCCCAATAAGGTCTTTCTCCCAGGGCCCAGCCCTGGACAGCACGCCGCATCTGTTTGCCCAGCCCCATCACCTCCTCTGAGGCACCCCAGCTTCTCAAGTGCATCCTTGTTTTCATGGCCTCTACACACCTGAACAGCACCTGTCAGGTAGTGGGTAGAATGTCCTCGATCTGTGTTCGTTTTGTGAATTCTCACGGTTAGGCTGGCGCTGTATGTTTTTGGGGAAAACACCACGGAAGTGTGGTGTCCTCGCCAGAGCAGCAGAGCAGGGCACGACAGCAACACGGTCATCTGTCAGGGGATGACCACCTGGCAGGGGACACTGCCCTCGACCACCGGGTGACTGCCGTTGTCGGCCAGGTTTCTTCACTGCCTGGCGACTCTCTTCATGCAGGAGAAAGGAGCCACTGCGTCCAGCCCACACCCAAGCAAGGGGAATTAAGCCCCACCTCCTGGAAGAGGGGTACCAAAGAATCTGTGGAAATTAACGCCACGTGTTAAAACCGCACAGTAATTAGGAAATATTTTGGGGAAATACACAAAGCTACATGCATGTCCTGCTTCTCCTTGAAGTACTGCCCGTTAATTTTCGTTTTGTCCATGGATCTTGCCTGCAGCATTACTCTTGTTCACATGTTGATTTTTCCGTGCACTGAATTCCTTCCCTTGACACGTTATCTAGAATTCTTCTGTTTGGAAAAAACTATCCTGCCTCCTTTCATTTTTACACAATCAAGACAATTGTTTCTCTTACATATGTCTTTTGGTGCAACTTAAGTTCCTTTATCGATTATTAAGTGATACTCTTTTCAACACTAAATGACAGTGATACGTCCAACTGAGATTTCGTGATTATAAAATATTGGGGAGAAAAAAATACGGGCTTCATGCTTTTCCGACACGATGAGTAGAAATATAATTCAATACAGACACCGTGAGCAATAATCTGTGAGCCTCGTAGAGAGCTGAAGATGCGATCATCTTATGACCCAGAAAGTCACTGCTAGGTTTATGGTACGCAGGCACATGATGTAAGGAGAGACGCACGGGCACAGAAGTGCTGTTTCAGTATTCTAATAGCAAAAAATAAAGACCACCTAATTTTCTAGCAGTATTAAATATTTATAGATGTATTCAGAAACTGGGATACCAGAGAGCAGTGAAATTGAATGTGTTAGAACTAAAAATATTAATACAAACATCATAAACAGTGTCGATAGAAAATAAACAAACCCCCACGCGGCGGCATGTCATTAACACAGGACAGGAGGCAAATACAGTAGCGGGCCATGAGCACGGTGCGCACATTCGAAAAGCCGAGCGCAGCGGCAGCAAGCGAAGATCAAAAGGGGCAATGCGTGTGGGTGGGGTGCTGCGGAGCAGAGGATGCGAAGGGGCTGGAAAGGACAGGAGAGCAGGCGGAGTGGCTTCGGGGTCCTACTGGCCTTCCCACCGGACAGCCAACCAGCTGCCGGGGGACCCGCAGCCTGAGCCGCAGGTCTGGCCTGAACCGAACCCTGCCCCGGCCACTCCATGAAGCCCTGCTTCCCTGCAAGGCCGCCTTGCTCTCAGGGTAGGTCTTCCCTGACATCTGCACCACCAGGAGGAGCCCCAAATCCCTTCCTCCACAATCCCAGGCCACATGTATCTCCTGCAGAACGTCTCCTGTCGAGTTTTAATGAATTGGTAGCATCTGCCACGGTGCAGACTCTGAGAGAGGACGGCTTACGTTCAAGCCCCAGCTTTGCCACTTATTAACGGACTGTGGGAGACGCACTTAAACCTTTCCGTCTTTCTCCTTCCTCGTCTGTAAAGTGGGGAAAACTCATACCTGCTGAAAATAGTTGTTGTGAGAATAAAATGAGAAATCGTAAGTAAAGGGGTCGGTGCAGCAAGATCTCACGAAGTAGGAGCTGTTACCACTGTTAGCCACGAGGGAGAGGCTGTGGGGGCACAGCCCACGAGAGCAGCAGCATCGACGTATCAAGAGGGAGCGGCAGAGACAGTGGAGACGGCGAAGGGAACTGGCCCTCCCCGATTTACTGCGCCCAGGGGATGCTGGCAAAGGCTCTGCAGGCCCCGTCGGAATCGAGTGTAAAAAATGGAACCCCAGACCGCAACCCAGAGAGAAATGAAACTCCGCAAGAGAGGCAGGTTTTTTCTCCGCTCTTCTGGCAACCTAGTTGGACCAATCATTCATACGCTCTGTAATGACTAAGAGGAGGCCTGCCTGCACTGTGTCCAGGAGCACAGGTTTTCAACAGTGTTTCTATCCACGACATTGTAACAAACACTGGAGTGCCAGAAGGCGGCTAACAGTGGGATGGTAAGAAAAACACCGAAAATGACTCACTATTTAAGAATCACAAATAACAAAATGTTACCACAGAGACTGTTGTGCTGTAGGAGAAAGAACTAGATGGATGACACAGGGGTCTGAGGCCTGGTGCCGCCACTGACCCGCTGTGGACAAGATGGTCTAACCTCGCATTCCGCTGTAGCACGGGGATTGCAATGCTAACTTTGTCAGTGGGAAAATATAATGAACAAAGCAAATGACAGGGAAATTGTGAAGAACAGCACTTCTAAAATATAAGATGATATTATTTCCTGATGTTAAGTTATGTATTGGACACAGACTTCAAATCACTATTTTATTTTTTAAAGTAATATTTCTTTTTCTTTTTAAATTTTTATTAAAGATTAAATCTTTAAATATGTGTAATCTTTATTACACATATTAATCTTTTATTAAATCTTTTTTTAAAAAGATTTTATTTATTTATTTTTAGAGGGGAGGGAGGCAGAAAGGGAGAGAAACATTAATGGGTGGTTGCCTCTCACACGCCCCCTGCTGGGGGACCTGGCCCACAACCCAGGCACGTGCCCTGACTGGGAATTGAACTGGTGACCACTCTGCTTTGGAGGCTGGTGCTCAATCCACTGAGCCACTTCAGCCAGGTCTCACTCCTGTTTTAAAGAGTAAGTTAGACATAGAATAACAACAAAATAAATACTAAGGGCACATCAATTCAAATCCAATTTCCTTTCTTGAATGCATCTCTCTCTATAATGAACTGCCAAAAGACGGAAAGACGGGTTATTTCGTTTTTTTAGTGTTTCAAGATTTGAAGATACTTTTAAGATTATGTTAAACTGTTTCTTCCTACGTTAAAAGTAAAAAAGAAATAATATAATGGATTCAATATTTTCACAGAAATAATTGTTAAGACTTCTGAATTCTTTAGGGAAAAAACTAGAGAATCCAGAAAGTTTTTGCATAATTAGCCTGACTAGATTACAGATAAATTTTTTTTATTTTTTAGTTTTAAATGCATCTCAACCCATTCAATACTCCCCCAAAGTCAAGCTTATTAACAAGATGCATTTTTCTCGTGCTCAGCGATGACTCGCAGACTACAGAGATAAGCGGTTTCCCGAAGGCGCTGCTTTATCTCCATGCGGGAGCAGCTGGCTGCTTACCACCTCAAGTGCTGCAACTCAAGTGCAATCTTACATAATAATTTTTCCTAAGAGCATGTAACCATTTTATAACATATTACTTCAAACGCTACTTCTCCAAAGGAAGTGGCCATAAACCTCTTCAGGGTCTCAGACAGAAACTTTCACTACTACTACTACTACTACTACTACTACTACTACTACTACTGCTACTACTGAGAATAATAAAGATAATCACGACAATAACATCAAAATCAGGGCCTCAATTCGGTCTGGACGTCCGGCACGTGTCACGCTCAAGCCTGCCACCTCTCAGCAGAGCCGCGCAGCAGCACCGCGGCCCCTCACGCGTACAGGGGCTGGTCCTGGGGCCGGGAGCAGGTTCCCGGGCCCATGGGAAGAACGCAGAGTCTTCTCCTGCGATCACTTAGTCCAGACAAGCAGTCTTGACGACAGCAGGAGCAAAGTGAGATACAGGGCCCAAAGGGTGGGAGGGGAAGTTCCCACTGCATTCCTTCCGAAACCTCTGCACACGGGAGAGACCCAAGGAACCCGACCTGCAAGCCCGTCCCATTGCCTAAGTCCTCTTTATCCCGGTAAATCCTAAATTCTGAAATAAAACTGCACTTAAACTCTGGTCATCAATCTGAGTGCCGTGAAGCCTCCTTCGGAATCTGTCTCATTCCCCTCCTCGAATGAACCAGTTTCTAAAAAGCACCCGTTAGATGTTTTCTTTTCGACGCTGGGATTACATCATACTCGTGTTCTTTCACACTGGGGGCGTGGGGCGGGGGCGGTTCCTGAGAATCTGGGCTCTGGAGCCACACAGCCGATCCCCACCTAGTTCCTCCCACCCCGACTCCAAGGACTTGGGCAAAGGAGCCCCACTGCTCACCTGTCTGTATCACGGGACGATGAAAATGACGGCCTCGCAGAGCTGTGGGGGCACTAAAGGCGTTGCTGTGCAGAGAGCGCTAAGCTCCATGCCTGGCGCTGGAGCCCACTGAGTACTTGCAGCGGTGAGGGGTTATCGTGACGCCACAGCAGGCAAAGGCATGAATTCCGGAGTGAGAGCGGTTGGAAATCAAGCCGTGGCTCCATCATTCCTTTCCCAATCTCTGGCAAGTTACTTAACCTCACTGAGCCTTGAATTCACTATCCAAAAATGGGGAAAATATTACCTATACCTTGGTGAGGACTACACATATTTATGAATAAGATGCAGTGAGCATACAGAAGTGTTCAGGAAACAGTTGTGTATATATAAACATACATACACATATAAACATACCGGACACACACATCAGATATGTACTTGAACTTTTATCACTGTTTATAATGTAGAACACGTTGCAAGTAGGTGCTAAAGAATCTGCAGATAACATCCAGGAGAGTATCTGGCTTACAAAGCATATGAGCAAACTGCGGAGGTCTGAATGCGCCCTCCCCTTCTTTCACACGCGCTTGTCAGAGAGCCCTGCGCCGGGCAGACAGTGCGCTGCGGGTGGTCAACAGAACGGAGCAGGCGGCCTCTGGCGCCTCTGGGAAAGGCCGTGTTACCCGTTACAAACACTGCGTGCCCGAGACCACGCTGCCTGGGAACGTGAGGCCTTGGTTCAGATCTGCCCCATCACCTCCGACTGGGGTGAGCAAGGCGAGTGAGTTGACATCCCAAAGCCTCGGTTCCTTCACCTGCAAAATGGATCTTTGTCTCACAGAGGCCGAGAACATAATGAGTTTAATAGATATTAGCCAGTATGATTTTGAAATGTACTGCCATGAAGTAGGCAGATAAATTTAAAACAGGAACCCTAGATGCTGAAATGGCAAAAATTTAGAAGGCACCTAAATGTCAATTTAGCAGTGAGCCATTTAAAAATATACAATTACTAAGTATAATGTAATTCTTATTGAAAAGATTGTTGAGTGAAAATCAGGTACAGCAAACAAATTTATGTAAAATAGTGTAAAAATATTACAGAAATGGCCCTGGCTGGCGTAGCTCAGTGGATTGAGCGCGGGCTGCGAACCAAAGCATTGCAGGTTCGATTCCCAGTCAGGGCACATGCCTGGGTTGCAGGCCAGGTCCCCACTGGGGACCACATGAGAGGCAACCACACATTAATGTTTCTCTCTCTCGCCTTCTCCCTCCCTTCCCCTCTCTAAAAATAAATAAATAAAATTTAAAAAATATTACAGAAATGTACATGCTTATGTGTACATATAAACTATATGTGTATTTTTTTAATGCGTAAGAGGTATCAACTGATGCTCGATAACATTTTAACTGGTTATTTTACATGATTGGATCTGGGAGCATTTTTTTCTGTTTTCATTACACTTGAGCAGTTATATTAATAAACGCTGAAGCTTTTTTGTAAAAGAAATAAAACAAAGGGGGCCCCTGGAGATTTTAATAGTTTTTAACACATGCATAGCCATAGCATAACTTAATAAACAGGGTATTAATTTATTCTCACTCTAAAGCAAACAACAAATGAAGTTTAAAATAAGCCCATTCAAAAGAGGAAATAGTTGAGTAATAGTAGCATGAAATCATATTAGTATCTTCACAATAGATGCTAAAACAATGCAGAAGTACGTGGTAATGAAATGACAAGACTAAGTGGACAAATAACAAATTATACTCATATGTATAGGTTTTACATTTTATCAGGCTCAGGTTTTTAATACAATTTTCCCCACAGTCTCTATTAGCAATTCTGTACATACTCAACTAAGAGGGCTGAGAAACAGTTAAAAAATCAGATTTGATGTAAGTAGAACAAAGCACAAATACAAACAGTGACTTTCATAATACGGCCTGTTGACAGAGCGGCCCGCCCCCCGCCAACCACCCGGCCCTCCCAAAGTGTGCGCACTGAGCAAACGCGGACACGGGCACCTCTAGCTCACTGGCCCCACAGCGTGATTTCCCGCAGCAGCTGGCGTCTCGAACCTGAGGACTCTCAGAAGAAACAGAAGTCGCGTGCCTATCCACACTTCGCATGGAAGCCAGCACAGACTGTTGCTCCGTTGCTGCTGCCACGCTGAAGCCCGGGACCAGGGAGGAGGCCCCACGGCCTCGGGGTCAGGGGAGCGCCTCCCCGACACGTCCACGCGGGATGCTGCCGTCACGGGCTGCGCCTTAAATGGTACCTGTTCGACATTATCAATTTTCTTTTACCTCCCAAGAAAGTCACACTTTTAAACATAATTTTCTTGTGAACGGATGCTTCTAAGTTCCCTTCATTTGGATATTGCAGAAGAGGGCAAACCAGCTAGAGTAAACAGGGACTTAAAAGTATCGAAATGAGCTGAAATAATAACCAGCGTATTATAAAATTGTAACCTGGGGCAAATTCATTCTGCTGAGCTCCCTTCAACTCCTAGAATGAGTAGCCCCATGAGAGCACCTGGGAGCACCACAGTAGGCCATCAGGCCGTACAACGTGATATGACTGCCCACGGTCTGTCCTCTACAGGGCACACCAGTCTCTTCCTGCCTTCCTGCGCTCCGTCCGCTTCTGAATTTCCCAACACCGCGCAGCAGCTGCTAAGACACTGTATTAGGAAAAATGAATTTTGGCTCTAGGAATAAAAGCAATATATTTTTTAAAAGCATGGATATAAAGACTGGCAAAAGCTCCTTATGAATTAAATGGAAGAGGAGTGAAGGAACATGTGAAACTACAGCAAGCAGAGCAATCTGTTCCGGGCTGAACGAGTGCCAGTCTGCGGGCCTCGGGGCGCGGCAGGACGCCTCTGCACAGTGCCAGACTCCGGCAGCACTGTGATGGTTAGGAGGGAATTTCTCTCCAGAGCTCACAGAGGCAGAAGGTCATAAATAAACCCAGCAGGGCTGCCTTGTCAGTTCTCATTATTAGCGCTGCAGGCACTTGCTTTTCTATGGGCTCCTTACAGGTTCATTTAAGTGTAAGAGTTCCTCCTTGAACATCCACATACTCATAAATAAAATGGTTCTTAATCTGGCGAAGAAAAATACTTGAGAAGTGAGAAGGAAGCAAGCAAGTACACAAACACGCAGAGGACAGAGGAGGGCAAATGGCAGAGCTTGGGCTGGCATCTCCGAGAACCGGAGACCTTAACTCCGGGCCCGGGCACCCCGGCGGTGACCCGCGGAGCACGCCACGTTGCCGCTGCCGTCTGCGGAAGCCTCTCTGGGCAGGAAATGAAGCCAGGCCCCTAAACCGATGCTGACGTGTGTCATAAACCGAGGGGAGCACAGCTGTGTGATCATTACTGCAATAATGAAGTGACATTTACTGTTAACTTATTTTACTGAAGGTTCTTAACCAGGAAGAAAAGAGGATGTACGAGTCCATTAATGATAGGAAGAGATGTTGATCTCTGGCAATTAAAAAAATAGGAATGCCGTACTTGGTCTTTAAAGATGGACACTCCCTTTTGCATCTCTGAGCTCTTATCAATGCCTCTTAACAGAAAATAAGATTTAGTTTTATAATATGTAAAAATTACATGCAAATCTCAATTCTTTCCAATTTTATGTCCTCGCACTCTAAGAGCAGAGCATAGGAAGCAACTCGCCCACTCCAACATGGATATTAAAAGGAGAAAAGATCTGAAAAACTTGATTCCATTTACGACTAACTCAGAACAACAAAACTGTACTTTTCTTCAGCAACATGAAAAGCATATTTCATGGTATCTATTTTCTTTAAAAAAAAAAAGGGGGGGGACCCAAAATGAATATTTTGAAGCAATATAGCTTAGTTTTCTTAAAAACAAATGAGAACCACATCAGAAAACCAAACAGAAAATAGAAATCCTGAGTAGTGCCACTACTCAGAGCTAACTAAGTTCTAACGTTTTGCCACATTTCCTTCCAGTCATTTTTCTTTAGTACATGGCAAAACAGCGTATTCTTAAAAGCATAACGTGTGTGCCAACATAAAGAAGGCACCAACTGACCTACTGACCATCCTCTATCAGGAAAATGACGATTTTGTTTCCCAGATAATTTTCAGTGTTACAATTTACGTATTTTCAATTCACTGTAAATTTAAAAACATACAGTAAGTGTCCCACATCTTTCCCTTGCAGAGACCAATGAAAGATTCCACGAGGACAATGCCATTCTCCTAGGCCAGGTGCTGGGACACTCTGTGTGGTCGCTCAGCCGGTGTAAAGGCCGGGCTAGTGGGTGCCGGCGCGGCACAAGGAAAAGTCTATTGTACAGGATTCCTTTCACTGGCTCGCAGCCTCTCATTACCTACCCACCACTCACGATTATTAGCGTCAAGCTGATGTTGAATTCTTCACCGAGAAAATTCTCTGTGCTTGCTTTAGACGCTGGCAATTGGTCTATGTTCTCAGTATTCAAACAGGATTGCCCTAGAATAACATAACATGACTGGTACAAGGAACATGAATAAATGCTGAGAAGAGGGAGTTCAAATGTCCAGGAGTGGTAACAAAATGACACAGGCCTCCTTTTGCACTGGTGGGGAAAGGTAAGTTTTCCTGAGAACATTTCTGAAACAGCTAACTAGCTGCATGCACTGTAGCCTATACAAGAAACCGTGGTGTTAAGTTCGCAACAGGCTGCAAACATCATGTTAGTATTTCTTGATCAGAAGCTTTATAATCAGGGAGCCCATGGCTGACAATGTTAGGCCATAAAAAGTCCTCGGAAACTTACTACTGAATATTCTCAACAGTAATAAACAGTAGAAACAAGGTTCCCGAATCTGACATACTTAAGACATGAATAGCATATAAAAAAGAAAATGAGCTATTTTTAGGCTTAACTGCTAACCCATGCTAGTATTAACCAAGTCATAGCTCACCAGTGGAGTTGTTCAGCAGCCGTTAATGGGGCTCGCACCCAGAACTTCAGGTAGAAATGTGCTAGGACATATTAGTGCATGGGGAGAGCGAAAAAATAAATCAGTCATGGGGATGTAACGTACAGCAGTGTGGCTATAGTTAACAACAGTTCATTGTGTATTTGAGGAGACAGATCTACTCCATACATGCAAATGTCAAATCACTATGTTGTACATTTGAAACTAATACAGTAAGTCGATTGAATCAAATAAAAATCTATAAAAACAAACAAAAAAGTGGGGAGAGTGAGGTTTGAAAGACTGCCTTGGAAGAGAAATGCAATGAATTGTGAAGAACAGGACAGAATTTTTAGAACTAAAGCCACAGTAAACACTTACTCCTATGCTGTTTTTAGAATGTAAAACTGAGGTCCAGAGAAGCTAAATTATTTTATGTCGACAATTATTTATGGCATTTGCACACATCAGCAAATGAATGAATCAAAACACTGTGGTACATTTACACAATGGAATACTGCACAGCAGAAAGAAAGAACTCCTTTTGCGACAGTATGGGTGAAACTGGAGAATATCATGCTAAATGAAATAAGCCAGCTAGTGAAAGACAAACACCATGTGATCTCACCTATAAGAGGAATCTAATGAATAAAATAAACTAATGAGCAAAACAGAACCAGAGGCATGGAAACACGGAACAGACTGACAGCGACCAGAGCGGAAGGCGCCCACGGGGAACGGTGGGAAGATGGGGAAGGGACTGGTCAAAGACCAGGTGAGCGCAGGGACAACGGTGTGGGCACTGACTGGTAAGAGCGGGGAATGGGCGGGCTGGCGGAGCAGAGCAAGGGGGGAAAATTGGGACAACTGTAATATAATAACAATAAAAAATTAAAAAGACAAATAAAAAGTTATCTGACATTCAAAAAATACGCCCAGGTTCTATGGACGCAGATTACATGAAAGCGTACTGGTACTGATAGCCTTATCCAAGAGTTCAAAAGACAGACGTGTGTGTCAAAGACCATGTGTTTGAGTGTGTGCATGTGCACACAGGCGCACCTACCTACACAAGCATGTGCACTGACAGCGAGGGTACACACTTACCTGTCCTTATGTGCACTTTCTAACAGTCACTGTCCCACACTACGTATCTGAGTACATGACCGTCTCAAAATACCTTCTTTCATTTAGTACGTGAGAATGGGACTTGGCCAGCGATGAAGGAAGAACCTTGCAGCAGAGACGGGCAACCGCAGGACACTATGTGACAGGCCCTTTGGTGGCCTAACACAGACCTAGTATTTTCTCATTTCTACCCTTTGGCGTGGCGCTTCTTCTAGTTCCCCAATTTCTTGGACATGCTGATGTGTTCACTGTCTCCTTGTCGGGGAGTCACAGCAGGGTCACATGCAGGCCCATGAACCAAGAGACCACAGAGTGACACACCGGAGGACATCTCACTGCCACAGGCAGAGACAATACCCACGTTCCCTTGCCTTGCCACCTGATCTGGGCAGGGATCAGGGTTACGTTTAGGGGAACCCAGAAGGTCAAGGCATTTTATCACTGACACCGACCAAGCTCCTGATTGTTTTCATCCTGTCTGCTGCCTTCCCGCAGGATTCACAGGAGGGAAATGTAAGAGAAGCGCCTGGGGAAGACCCACTGTGGTGACAGCATGCAGCACGCCGTCTGTGGCCCAGCACGGCTCTCAGCCTGCCGCGGGTCGGGTCCCCCGTGCGATCCGACATGAGCAATGGCTTATTTCACAGAGTTCGAGTTCTGAAGTATCTGTAATTGTTTTAGTCTTCGACGTATGGGGTACAGCGCATGTACTGAATTTAAATTCCTGAGAACAGTGGAATTCGCCGTGTAAAACACAATTACACACAGTAGGACACAGAGACAGGCTGAATAAGGGGAATGAGCAGAGACGGAAAGAAAATGGGAGAAAGTAACAGAACACAAGAACACATAAGCACGGCATGATATGCGTGAGCGTTTAAATCGCTTCTGGATGAATGAATGACTAGTGCAATGACTACCTGTGGGAACTAAAGCAAGAAAAGCAGATAATGCTTTGGAGAGATCCAGCAAATAATAAAGATCATATAAGGTTTCCACAAACAGTATGGGGACTCTACATGTCCGTTCAAGCAAGAAGCGCTGTTGTGGAAGCAAGAGGGAGGTGGCCTGGTGGGCCAATGCAGCCCCGCAGAGCCACGGCGGTTCTGTGGGGGAAACTGCACCCCTTTCTCAGAGAGAGGGGGCAGGTGACTTCACCCTGTTGGCTCCCCCCGAAGGTGAGCACTAGCTGCAGCGCCTGGGGACCCTCCTGACATCACAGACAGCCACTTTCCTGGAGGGAAGGGTCGGAGCCAGGAGCCTGTGCTTCGCGGTCTGACCTCGGTCCACTGGTTTCTCTCCTTAACAGCCGTCCAGCCCACCCGCAACACTTCCACTGCCTGATGCCGCGATCTCTTCACTGACGCAAGTGTGTTGAATTTATGTTTGTAATGGCAGAAAAGGAAGTACTTGGGACACTGTCTGGCAAACAGTGAGAGTACAAAAAGAATGATAGCTGTTACTCTTGTACCTTTTTACCCAAACCATTTTGTTATTTCATCCTGACAGTTGTCTCATGAGGTACGGGTGACAAGTGACTGCGTTCTGTACAGCAGGAGCTAGGTTTCGGGGGTGCGACAGCTGGGCCGGGGCCCAGCCCCGCTCTCTGGCCCCAGTCCCTGCTAGGTCCACTGCTCTACGTCCGCGTTTCTCTCCCTCGTGTTGCTATCTCTGCTCCCATGCCACACAGAGGAAAAGAAAAGACTGGAAAAAAAGCCAGAGAGAAAGAAGAAGAAAACGGTACTCTGTCAGTGTTTCTGGAAGGTCCATTATTTTTCGAGAATGAAAATCATTAACAATCCAAGTCCATCTTCTCCCTCTCCGCGCAAAAAAATTCTTAGTTTGTTGATGGAAAATGACAACCATCCACACTACAATTAGCTTCCAGATCCGCTGGAACAGAAAGTGGCAAAATACCATCACCTGTTCTAAGGGCAGGACTACATGTGATTCCTTCTTTGGAATGAAAGACAACCCTGAATCCAGACATCGGCGAGCTGTTAACACAGTGACATCC
>CM052541.1:184521270-184537281 GCA_028533065.1 Trachops cirrhosus | reverse complement strand
TCTCCGCGCAAAAAAATTCTTAGTTTGTTGATGGAAAATGACAACCATCCACACTACAATTAGCTTCCAGATCCGCTGGAACAGAAAGTGGCAAAATACCATCACCTGTTCTAAGGGCAGGACTACATGTGATTCCTTCTTTGGAATGAAAGACAACCCTGAATCCAGACATCGGCGAGCTGTTAACACAGTGACATCCTGCAAGCAGGATGGCGTTCGGCCGCACAATGTCACTAAAAAAATTCCTTCATTTAGACATTTAATGAAAAATATTTTAGGACTAATATGCGCTATTTAATGGTTGCAAAACTGTTTAAAATGCTAAGATTATACACAGTCCTCAGAAAACAGTAAAATAAGCAAAGCGGTAGTTATACAAGGAAGAACAGGAGAGACAAAGTTGAAAAGAGTTGAACTGTAGCTTTCCTTCTTTTCTCTAACTCCTAAAGGGCGACTCTTGAGTAATGAATTTCAAATGCAAAGGAAAGAATACTTTTCTGTGACATACATCACTTCTTGTTTCTTTTCATAGCTATATGAAGAGTAAAAACTGATGTTGACATTTGCCTCTTTGAATAAGGTTTATGCTGTCTTCACCCCAAACTTTTAAACATTTCAGAGTGGAAAGGCAAGACCATTTTCGGCAGCGAGACGAACGGCAGCTTGCCCGCAGAGCCCGCTGGCTCCCGGAAACACCGCCGACGGTGCTCAGGACAGTGGCTGCCCCTGGTGGGGCTGCGGGATGGAGGGGACTCTGCCGTCACAGGGGAACTCGAGCCCCCGGGCCCTGGGGCCGCTGGAGCTGGGCGCTGATGGTGCTGATGTAAGTGTGCACTTGAGGAAGTGTACTAAGCCGCACACTTATGTGTGCACTTTTCCATTACTCATGTTATGTTACAATTCAACAACGTTTACATTGAAAAACACCAACTTCTGGACAACAACCCCACGGTCATTTGTCACCACGCAGGAGAGAACAGAAAAGAACACAAACCAGCCACCTCCGGAACCCTTCGGGCCCCGCCTCACCCTGCCGGGTCGGCGCTCACATGTGCTGAGCTCTTCTTCGGCGTTCTCCCCGCATACATGACCTGCTTTCAGAAAAGGAGCAGTCCAACTTACACGGCAGCTCCTATGGATAGGTGATGGCTTGGCCCCTGACCCCCCCACCACAACTGTTCCAATTCTCCAGCGACTCCCCACAGGGTTCACTTCCCAGTTCTGGGTCAAAGGCCCACAACATGCCCACCGAGTCAAGGGCCGGTGCAAGTGATGCTGGATGTATCTGGACGTGACTGTACCGTGAGGCACGCCGCGTCAGTTAGAGACGGTTTCCGAGTATGAAGTAGAAGGAAGCGCGAACCACAACACCGTCATCGTTTACATTAACAAACTGACTTGTGGGAGAACACATTCCGATGGAGTACAGAGCCAGTAATATGCAAAGCCAAACTAGTTCTAGCTTAGAAAGAGAGGTAATTTCACTTTATCACCTTTTTAGTGTTGTATTTCAGAGTGCTTTCCATCTGTCTCATAGATGTTCCTTGCAGTTTTCACTCATTCGAACTTCCTTGGATTTACATGCTCCATGACTTTTACCAGGCTGGTTATAATGGGCTGGGTGGGGACTCAGAGAGGCAAATTCCCCCAAATATGATAAAATGGTGCTTTAGTCATCTGTCTGCCTAAACACACTTGATTCCTTCCACCTACTCAGCTTGAACTACTTGCAAACACCAAGTGCTCTGAGCTTACACGGATGCCTGCAGTGCACGGTCGGTTACAGTTGGTGCAAAAGCTCTACTGGTACTTGAAGATGGAGTGACTTTTTAGAACCGGAGTCAGTTCTTAATAAAAGAACAAAAGACGTGTAATTCCCTCTAGTATTTATTTGTTTGGAAAAGAAAGAGAGAAGATGCTAAAAGAAAACAGGGAAGGAGAGTCACAGTGAAAGGGGAGGAAAAGGGGCGGAGGACAGAAAGATGAGGTGATCGTGAGAGAGGGGCGTGGAATCCAGGAGGTGGGGCGTAACCCCAGAGACGGGGCTGCGCGGGGGGCCGGTCTCTGCAGCCCACGCCATTCCCCCCGAGCTGGGTCAGGGTGTGTGTGGGGCCATCAGGCAGGACACTCTCCAGAACGACAGTGGTTAGGGAAGCATCTGGAAGTCACTTCTTTGCGTGCAGCCAAGTACTGTACATTTTCCAACTAACTTTGGACTGGGTTTCAAGTATTCATGAATGAGAAGGTGTGGAAGAGAGAAAAATTCAAACAAAAACTCTTCACCGTGAGCAACAATATACTTACAACACAGAAGAAACCCTAAGAAGAATGTTTCTATGTTGTTAGAAAAACTTGCTGTGTAGATTGAACACAACTAAAGATTTCTAGAGAAATGGGCTTTCGATTCTCAACGCTTATACACACAGGGTGGGGCAAAAGTAGGTTTACAGTTGTGAGTATGCAAAACACAGTTTACTCTTATTATCATTGTCCATACAAACAACTGTGAACCTACTTCTGCTCCACCCTGTACATGAAAAACATGTGTTACTGTTCAGCAGATATACACAAAGTTACCTTAAACAGCAAGGCGAACCCCTAGGCTAGCTGTATCTTCCTATCACCAGACCAGCTGCACTGATCTGTCTCAAGAAGAACTTTATTCATCACACGAGAGGCAGATCAGCATTAGAAGTACAGAAAAGAACAAGAATCACAGAGGTTCTGCAGATGAAGGAGTCAATGGGAAGCCAGGCCCACGGACAGCAAGGGCGGTTATATGACCAGCGTGAAACGCCTCTCGTGGCAGTGGAGGTGGTGTCTGGCTATCCTCAACCAAAACTGCAAACCACACAAGTCATTTAACCATCCTGAGTTCGGTGCCGCACCCACAAAGCCACCCCTTCCTGCCTAGGTCTGCCCCCAGGAAGACTCCTGCCTTGTCAACCAGGGTGGCCTTTGAGTCTTCTACGGAGAGACGGTTCATCCACCCACTGGCACCTTCCTGGTAAAACTGCTTTCTGAGCCTTGCAGAACAGAGAATCAGACCCTGGGCCTAACATTTGTACAGTAATGTCACCTTGTGATGAATCAGGAAGAACTCAAACTTGCCCTGGTAACACCCCGGCCACTCGAAGTTCTATAAGGAACAGAAGCTCAGGTCTACCTACCGGTATCAATTCACATAGAAACAACAACAGGAAGTCTGACTGATCAGAAGTACTTAGTGAGAGTTCTACATTTTATTCCATCCACTCACACACACCTGGAAAGTTAATACGCTGCCCTCCCATAGACACAGCTCTCACAGTAACAGAGAATTAAACGCACTTTGTACAGGAAACTCACTCATGGCAGAGCATCTAAAAAAATCCCTAACGGAGAACAAAGCGGCCCCTACGATTAGCATCTTGGTGGCGCAGAAAAAGCGCTGGCTTTTCATTACCAGCCACGTGTCCTCCAGTATCAGCCATCTAACCTCTGAGCCTCTTCCGTCATGTGCAGAAGTGCCTTACACCAGCTGCCTCGCACGGTGTTGTGTGAGAGAGGGAGCACGTGTAGCGTGCTCTCCAAAGGGTCTGGTGGTACGTGTTGCTCCATAAATGTCGGTTCTCTCCCCGTTTCTAGCCTCACCCAACATTCACACTGGCATGAAAAACAAGTGCCGGCTCGTGCGCCGGTACCGGCAGGCACCGTGTCTTGGGCACTTGTGTGTATGTAATCTCTTGAGATTCAAGAACATCAAAAAAGGAAGAGCTGCCATATGAAATATTCTCTATATTCTTCAACCCCCGGAGGGAGGATTGTCCAGTTGGACTGGGCCATCCTCATTCTCAACTGGAACGTATTTACATTTTAAAACATTATCAGACTAACGGATGCTTTGTGCAAAGTGACAAACACCCTGGAAGGAACAGGAGGAGAGAGTCGTGATCAGTTCTCGCTGCTATCAGCTTCTCACGGCCCCCCTCCACACACTTCTCATGAATATACCGGAGAGAGAAAGCTTTCAACCCAGGCCCATGCCTACAATGACTTACAACGATTAACAGAAGGAAACACAGCAATGGAGGAGAGCACAGCAGCAGCAGAAGCAAAAGCACACACGGGTGCAGTTCCACACTCGGAACGGAGAGCCAGCTCGTCGCAGCCGCTCTCTCAGTCGCCTGGGTGTCTCCGAGTGTGGCAGTGCGTGCAGGCCGTCTTTCAGCTCCTTTGGGGACTGCGCCCGCACCCCCAGCCCCACGCACGCACTGTGCACACCAGCTGCTGGGAGATTTACTCTGCTGTTTCTCAAAAGCACTTCCCGCCTACAACACGGGGCTGGTTGGGGCACACGGCAGCCTAGACACTTCAGTTTGACTGCGTTCAACTGGACTGTGCGGAAAAAAAGGATTTTCGTGTTACAAAAAAGTACAGGAAGGGTTATGTCAGCTATCTCTTCAATTTCCGGACTATCGCTTAAGGACCCGCACCGAGCAGACACTCTGTGTGGATGAATTAGGGTTATCAGGTAAAATACCGCTCTGTTAAATTTGCACTTCTGACAAAAAACAAGTAATTTATTAGTATTCTGTATGTGCCATGTAATATCTGGAACATAACCATACTAAAATTTTATTCATTGTTTCTTTGAAATTAAAATTGCATTGAGCGACCTGGTGTTTTGTTTTGCTTTTCTGGGTCGGGAAACCACTGGATAGATGGATGGCAAAAGGCCCGATGCCCGGGAGTCCAAACACCTGAGCCGCACGCCCAGCCCCGCCGCCGGCTGCGTGATGCTAAGCGGCTGACTTAACCCCGTGGACCTCCTGTGCGGTTCTCTGCGAAACGGGGGTGCTGCCTGCCGCCCCAGCTGCCTCGCGGGCCGGCGGGAGGCTCCCACCGCAACAACAGAGCAGCGGCGGCAGCGAGCGCACAGCGCTTATTACACACCAAGTGCCGGTCTAAGTGCTGCACGTGACCCATTCATTCAATCTGTAGAACTTTTTGAGGTATTTATTATTCCCATTTAAAATTTCCCATTTCTGTAATCTCATTATTCAAACGGCTAACAATGTTAATTCATATGCAGCCAGACTCCAGAGTCTACGCTCTTAATTTACTGCTGTAGAAACAAAAATACGATAAATGCAGGAGAAAAGACGCATAAGCAAGTGTTCTTACCGCCAGCGGGAACCAGAGCAACGGGTCGGTCAGCCTGAGTAAGAGCTGCAGGAGGACGAGCGCCCACCCTCTGCACCCGCTGGCATCCCAGCGTGGGGCTGGGGGCTCCCTTGCAGAACATTTTAAAGAAGGCTGAAATGGAAAGACCAGCAGCTCCACGGGGAAGAAGCTATAAAAGATCATTTATAAGTTAATTAACCATAGATGGACAAAATTAACCTTGGTGTGGACAAGGGGTCTGTTGAGATGGAAAGGAAGGGCAGAACTCAGAGGAACGGAGCAGAGTTCCCTGGCAGGGGGCGGAGGGCGGGAGCCAAGATGTGTGAAATCGGGCCTGGCTGCATGTTTGTTCCCGTCCCAGGGCTGGGCGTCTGCACCACGGCAGTGCGATGCGGCTACCGAATGTGATAAAACAGGGGAACATAGATCGTTCAGATTCTGCTTTACAGATATTAACATGTCTTTATTAGTTTTAAGTTTAATTTTTTTTTATCCTCCTCACCCAAGGACCCCCTTTCATTGCTTATTCAGAGAGAGAGGAAGGGAGTGAGAGAAACATCGATGTGAGAGCAAAGCATCGACGGGTTCCCTCCCGTGTGCTCCAGGACTGGGGATTGGGAACAAACCTGCAACCCAGGTATGTGCCCTGACCGGGAATTGAACCCGCAGTCTTTCGGTCACAGGATGATGTTCCAACCAAGCCACACCAACCAGGGCTAAAATGGTTTTAAATTAATTTAAATCTCTATTTATAAGCAGGTTGAAACTTTTTTGTTGTGTGTGAATTTGTTTTTAATGAAAAACATCATTTTAAAAAAATTACTACTGAAACAACTGATTATTGGAAAATATTTTTCCTTTTAATGACTATACAACTCAGGATTTTACATTTATTAATAAAAGTATACAATGCACGTGTTTGTACAGAAATGGAGTATTTGGTAAATCTTTACATCGGATAATTACCCAATCTTAAAAAAGATATACACATGCTTAGTATACACCATTAAAAACAAAAATCAATCACCCTCTGCTTTAGCATCACGACCGTTCCTAACCCCAAAGCTGACTCGCATGGCGAGTGATTCAGTGCGGGCACTGCCTTTATCACCTGATGGGCTGTCTTCACAGATGTGCTATCAGGGCTCTGTTTAGCGTTAGGATCTAGACAAGGAGTCGGCAGCAAAGTTCCTGTTTCACTAATTACATTCTTTTCCAAAGTTCATCCTGCCTGGGTGTCCAGGTAATTGCAATTAAGTCAGGAGCCTGGTAATTAGAGATTCAAGTGCCCTGCCAGGGAGGACCATGCACGTCCTCTCGACGTGCTGCCCACAGGACTTACTCACTGGGAAGGGACAGACGCTGATGCGGAGTGGCAGTGTGGGTGTCGATTAAGCAACAAGCACCGAAGCGAACTTCTCCCTTTCTTGTTCTCCCTAAAACCAAAGGCATTACATCTCATTTACACTCCGACAAATCATTCCGAGAGCTCTGAAACGGGCGGCAGAGGCGTTATCGCTAACCCTCAAAGAGGCCGCTGGCTCCTGCGAGATCTGTCCAGCCAGAAAGCGCACTCCAAGGCCACCAGGCCCACCAGGCAGCAGAGTGCGCGCACCAAAGAAATCAACGGTCACTTGTGTGCTGCTGATCGTTATATCCCCCAGCTTTCCACGGGCCCAGCCCACTGAAACCAATTAATAAATGTTGAATGAACGAGTCTCAGAACCTGTCAACGCTCTAATCCCTTGTATGTATTTTGCAACATACAAGAATAAACATTTCTTTCACTTACCAATTGCCTAATTTCCATTAAATAAACCAGATTCTATCTTCGACAAATCTCACGTCACAGCATACTACTGAATATTTACCAACAAACACACTATGTAACAAAGGTATCAGGAAAGAAAAAAACCAAACGTGTAACTGTTAATGTCTTAGTTTAGTGATTCGTTGTTTTCTCTAAACCATTTTCTGGCTAATGGAGTCATTTTACCAGTTCCTTTAATTCCTGACACCACATAAATTTATTATATAACACGCTGCTATAAATAATAATGAAAACTTTCATTTATACAACAATTTACTGTTTTCCAAGCACTCACATTTTCTCATTAGATTCTAAAGCTGAAGATACACAACTCATCAGTATCTTCTCAAATCCAGTCTTTCCCATAGTAAGACACACTGTTGACGTTTTTTTAATGAAACCCCGTTTCCGAGCTGTGGCGCCGTTGGTTACTGCTCCTCGTGCTAGAACATGATGGGCCATCTAGGCCAGGAGCTCAGGGAAGTCCGCCTCCTTCCCGCAGAAGTCCCCACCCCAGGTGAACCCGCCTCTTCACGCCTGCCCGTCTGGGGCGCTTTCCCTCGCGCTTCTCCAAGCTGTTTCACCCCAGATCACGTTGCGCTTTCCAAACCTCACGGAGCCTCGAATCACAGTCGCCATCTCGCGCTTGCCCTGTGCTACACGGCCCCGTTTCTCCAGCTGCACTGGCACCACGTCCCGCTCATCCTGGTGTCCCCAGGGCCCAGCACAGGGGACCGTGCAACGGCCGTCTGCCCTCCGATCACAAGGCCTGCTCCTGTGGAAACACCGGGCCGCCCAACAGGCTGGCCCTTGGAGTGGCAGGAAATAAACAGCGCAGCACGGGGATCAGGATGAAGGAGCCCAAGAGATGGCTGCTAGTGACACTTCAGGAAAAAACCATTCAGGTGGCATCTGAGCGTACCTTAGCTTCCTAAAACCGACCGGAAGCAAGGGGAGGGTGCTCGTGTGGAGAAGTGTGGGGCCAGAGGGAGCAGTGACTTCCCCGCTGTGGCCACCCCACCACGAGCGTCTGTCCTGCCATCGACGTCACTGGCTTTCTGAACGTGGTATAATTCTTCTTGTAGTCATATGTATCACCCCCCCATATGAACCCATCAAATACTCCATTAAAATCCAAAAACTTTGCAAAAGAAACAAAATTCATTAGTAATTTTCATGCCAACATCAGTAACTCCTCTGTAATTGGAAAACCATCCCATTCCAGTTATGGCGTGTGCTGCTGGTATCACAGAATTCATGTTTCTAAGCTTGTATTTGATTATTGAATTAAGTATAGTAAATATTTATTACTTTTTTTAAATTGAAGTATTTGTCACATTTTCAAAATCTGGGTGAAATAAAAATATCATTAGGTTTGCTTCACATCGGCCTGTTTATAAACTTTCGGCTCAGTGGAGTTCTCCACAAAAGGACCCGAATCAAGTACATAAAAATCCGATGTGAAATACATTACTGTTCTCTAATGTAATTCCGAAAGAATCCGTGTTGGCAAAGCTAAATTCAAAGTATCTTTACGTGGGTACATAATTTTAAGAGGATAAGTAAAATTAGTTTAGAAAATAAAAGGTAGTTTGGATTTTTTATACCTTACATTATATCTGAGACTGACCTACAGAATTTGTAAAGTTGTATATGCATATAATTCTTAAAAAAAACCCAACAATTTCATAAGCCAAGTTTCTCTTTACATACTCTAAAAATGATTAGTCAAGTTCGAATGTCAAGATGATGATTTTTAAATGTACTGTTGACAGAAATCTTTTTCTTCGTGTCTCAGGTCTGCAAGGCTAACCAGAACTGCCAGGGTCCTGTGAGTCCTGAGGTCTGAACCAGACCCGCCCACTGGAAGGAGGAGAAAGATCAGCAGCGCTGGGACAGAAGCCCTGGGGACAGGGAGGTGGCGCCTCCTCCAGCCCCCGCAGCAGCGCGTCCACTGCGCAGTGAGCGTCCGCGGTGAGAAACCACCGCTCGCTCCCGCGGGCGCAGAGCCTCAGGAGCTGGCACTAGGAGAACTACAACTGCTGTTGTGACGGACAGCTCTGTGAAAGGTGCTTATCATTTATTTTCAATGTTGTCAATCAAATACGTTCTACTATATCCCACTTTCATTTTTCCAGACTACATTTTAAAAAGAACAAGTTAAGGACACTTTCAGTACGTGTACAATAAAAAAACTTTTCATCCCTAAAATCTGACAGCAAATGTGAATCCAAAGCAGTGAAGGCGGAACTCTAAAGCGGCCCCCCCAGGCTGCCAGCCCTTGGTGGACACTCTCTGCATGATTCCCTCTGCTTGAGCGTAAGTCGGCAACTATGACAAGTGGAACTCCTGTGGTTATGTTACATTACAGGGCAGGGCAAATGCTGAGGCTGTAATTACAGCCCTAAGCAGCTGAGAATTACTAAGAGGAGAAGACTGAGGTGGGCCTGACCTAATCAGGCGATCCTTCAAGGAGGCGGGAGAGATGAAGCAAATCTGCCAGCACAGCCCATGGTTACATCCAGCAAGAAAGTGGATACCTAAGAACTAGAGCCACAAAAAGGTGGATTCTGCCAACAACCACTGAGCTTGGAAGAGGGCCCCAACCTCAGATGAGAGCACAGCCCCCAACAATACCTGGATCTCAGCCTCCTGAGGCGCCCAGCTGAGGACCAGTGGCTGGAGTGCGGAACGAAGGAAGAGGGGGAGAATTTCCAGTGGCTAAATTTGTTGCAATTTGTTACTAAGTAGTAGAAAAGTCATACATTAGCAACTTGCCTCTCCTTTCAAATCTAACCAGAGGGCATCTGTTTTTGAATGTTTCCTTAAAGTTAATTTTCCATCTATATCAAGAGTATTATAATTAAATTTAAGAAAGACAAAAGATTGTACGGAGATATTATAATGAGCACTAAAGGCTTGACATTTAAAACAATTATTTGCATTTGTATTCTTTTTAAAGCAAAAAAAAAAAAACAAAAAAACAAAAAAACAAAAAAAAGTAGCAGCTATTCCCCAAAGGTACTTTGTGCAACTTCTACAGGTGAATTTACATGACAAAGACACAAACAGAAAAACAGCACCTTACTAGCAAGAAAAAACCAAAACCATAATACAAGATAGGTAAACAAATGATTATTCCCTAGTAAATTGATTAATGACCCGAATCTCTTCCAGTGGCACATTATCAGGACCTGGCTTGGGGCAGGAGGAAAAGTAATTCCTGTTATTTCTGGAGGAAATGAACTAGCCGTAAAGACCACGGGGAGGGAAGCAGTGTCAATGGTCTCCACGCCCGCACAGCAGAACCCGTCCAAGGGCCGCTGGAGGTCCTGGCTGGGGCGCTGCGGAAGCCCGTGCTCACCTCCGGCCGGACACCCACTCCAGGCACAGGACGGAGGCGGCTGCTCTCTGGAAAGCCCTCCCACTGCTCTGCCCGCGCCAGGTGAGATGTGTGCACCCCAACAGGTCGCTGTGTTTCCTCCTAGGCACTTTTATGCCACACAGTCCTCCAGTTACAAAACTGAATGAGCCCTGACTGGTGTGGCTCAGTGGGTTGGGCGTCATCCTGCACACTGACAGGTTGCAAGTTCGAGTCCCGGACAGGGCACACGCCTGGGTTGCAGGCCAGGTCCCTGGTTGGGGGTGTGTGAGAGGCAACTGATCAATGATGTATCTCTCACGCATTGATGATTCTCTCCCTTTCTTTCTCCCTCCCCTTCCACTCTCTCTAAAAACGAATACATATGTAAATGAATGAATAAACAACCTTTTTTTTTTAAAGCAATGAAATATGGAACCGAGTCATGTACAAATGTGAACAGAGGGCCTGAGAAATCCTCCTCTACTAAAGAGGAGCGGCTGAAACCACAGCGGAATTAGCTACAGCTGCGATGACTGGATCTCAGTAAGAGGTGGAACCGCACATTTGTATGTTTTGTGTTAAAATGTATAATGTACGTAACATTTTTAAACTGATTTGTCTGAACCAACTGGACCGTCCACACCTGCACTAGTGACACCTAGCAAGTGGGCTGACACCCAGCTCAGCACGCCCAACGACTTTCCACGTGCCGTGCCAGGAGGCAAGGTCCACCCTGCACAGGGATGGCAGAGCGAGCTTCAGAGGGGGGGCAGGGGGCGCTAGCTGTCCTCTCATTACCCTCATGTGCCCTGTGGCAATAATTCTATAGTCATGTTTAAAATGTTTAAAATAATATAACTACACTATTTAACAAACACTATAACTCATCACCATTTTTCAAAAAACCTTCAAATGAGTAGTAGGGATATTAAAAGATGCTAAGGAAATTTAGGAAAGAAAGTCTTATGTGGCCTCGTGCTACAAATCTCAGTTTTAAGACAGTGCATTTCCAAGAGGAAGAAGTGTAAGTCGAGAATGGTGATATGGCCCTGGCCAGGTGGCTCAGTCGGTTGGAGCGTCGTCCCGTACAACAAAATCTTGGGTTCAATTCCCAGTCAGGGCACATGCCTAGTTTGCAGGTTCCATCCCTGGTTGGGGGGCATAATAAGTGAGACAACTGATCAATATTTCTCTCTCTCACATCGATGCTTCTCTTTCTCTCCCCCTCTTGTCCTCTCTCTCTAAAATCAATAAACATAAAATGAAATGAAATAAAACAAGCAAACCCAAAAGAACGGTGATATGACACCGATCTCGGGCACCCAGTGTTCACAAGGACGATCGCATGCCCTCATAAATCACATTCACAGTGAGACATATTGTATCAAGTAAACAACAAGAAACAGCAAACATGATTTTTTTTTCCTGACCAGGTTAAACAAAGCAAAATCCTTCAAACTAAGGAACTTCAAGAAAGACTCGTGTTCACACTCAAGTGATGATAATTATGGCCAAGACTCAGGCACGAGGTCTGAAAATCAAATAACTGCTTAGTGGGGAGGAAAAATATTAAACTGCTTATATTTTAGAAAAACCAAAATTAAACAGGTTTGTACGCTACTCTTTGTATACTGCTGACGGGAACGACATCAAGATGCCACCCTCTGAAGTGCTGCTGCCGCCCCTCACTGCGGAGTCAGCTGACACTCCAAAACCGCACTTGAGCTTGAGCTTGTAGAACATGTTCGCAGGTGCCGTTGTTTGTTCGTAGGCTGCCTGTTTGTCCTACCTTGTCCCTCTGATTTTCGGTTCCTTGAGGCTCACTGCATCTTCTCCTTTACAACTCCACTGTGCCCTGCAGTGCCTGAGCAGCCTGCGCACCGTACACGTGTCTGAGAGAGTTAGGCAGCTACGAGAGTGCACTTCGGATTCCAAGGAGGACACTGAATAAAAACATCCATTGGGAACTCCACTTTGTTTCAGAAGGAACGTGCAAGGGAGGTGCCAGTTACGGTGGGGACAGCGATCAGCCCAGCAGACCTTGCTTGCGCAGCAGAGCGCGGCGTCTGTCCGTGGTCGGTGTCTACTCTGGTAGGCGCGCTTTTTCCCAGACAGATCCATCGCCACTCAATAAGCTGGTTAAAAGCTACCCCCTGGTCAATTCTGCCACACGACGGGAGTCACACAGGCTCTGAGAAGTGGGACTGTCTCAGGACAATTCGACCATGTGTGAGGGTCATTTTCTTCACTTTACAGAAAATAAAACTCCTCTTCAACCCATATTCCCATAGCTTCATCTACAAGACAAAACAGCACAGCCGGGGAGAACACTTCCTGCACCATTATCGGCTGGAGTAGGATGTGCCTGAAAGCTGGCCGGGTGTGCCAGTCAGTCCTCCACCTTCTGCGCGGAACAAACAGGCCACTTCTGCAAACTGCTGCTCCGCCCGCGTTTTCAAGATAATCACCTACTGAACGCACAGAATTGAAACACAGCAGAACACCAGCATCAAATCTTATAAACAACCATGCAGACTGCAGATCGCAACGGAGTATTTTTAAATACTTTTATGAAATACACATACGATATTATATGTGGCTGTGGCGAAAGGAAACAATATGAAAATAGCACTCTTTACGTAATTTTTTCCCCATAAAATGCCAATAACTGAGCACACAGCATATGAGGTCTGTGCCACTCGCTGACTGCCTTAGACCCTTTCACTCAAGAACTCTCCGTACACTCTGGCCAACTGTATTATTACATTCTCTTCGTATATTATACACATTCATTCTTTTTCTTGCCTTCCTCTGCCCGTGTTCACTGACAGACAGGCACCGGAAATGTAGGCGCCTCGAAGTTAACACTTAAAAAGATGCACGGCATGAAATTCGGAATTGTCCCACACTCCACTTCAGTGTAACCGAAGATGTAACATGAATTTAAGAGATTACAAGTCATAAATACTGTCATCTCCAATAAAAACAATTCCCTTAACAAATTTTTTTTGCTTAATAGGAGAATCTATTGTTTACTCTCCTTCAGATTATTATTAACTGAACTCGAAACTACATTTTTCATTAATATTTAAATTGGTAAAGCAAGCTACCTGGTTACAGTTTCATTGTGCTCATTTCTATCTGCTGGTTTAGTTTAAGGCACATTTTCCTTTATTTCACTTTTCCACAAGCCATAAAAAACCTCATTTCTAATTCATCCGTTCGTTCAGCTTAACCTCTCCTCTCGGCAATTAAAGCACTCTGCACATCCCTCATCTATCACACAGCCAGCTAAATAATGCATCGCGTCCCCCGCTCATCTTTTATCATCCCAAATGACAGGTATTAGCATATCTCCCCAGTCAATTACAGTGCAGCAGAATAATCACAGCATAATTGGGCGAAAGCCACTCTAATCACCAACCCTGCAAACTCGCAGAAGAAAAACTGAGTGGCAGTTCAGACAGGCCTTGCTCTTGTCCGCGACTCCAGCCAACAAGCCTGGCAGATCTCCATTTCCGTCCTTTTCAAACTCACCCTTTGGGGAGGTCAACTCATCCCACTCACCCGTTCGTCGCGTGTGAAAGGAAAGAACACGTACACAAACGTCCACACACAGGAACTATTTACAGCCTGCACATCCGTGTGTTTACTACTAATACCTGGGTTTCTGGATATTTGCACACACTAGTAAATGGCACGTATTGAAAAAATCCACTCCTGTTCAGAAAACAGAAAGTCATTTCACTGATCTCTTGCCATTACGTGTTCTATTTCATGGCTCATCTTAAGGTAAAATAAAATGTTGAATCTTGTAATACAGGTTACTCACTCAGTATCAAAACTGAAGCCCTTCAAACGCTTACGTGATGAAGATATCTTCTGTGTCTTAAAAGTCAGCCCTTCCCAGCTTCTTTTCAAATTATTCATCTATCGCAGGAACATTATTTATTCTTACACTGCAGTAGCATATAATACTATTTCTTAAAAATTATGTCAATACTAAGAACAGGTTAAAATATTAAGATGATTGGAGAAAAGAAGCTTAGACATTTAGAAGGGGATTAAAAATAAATGCAACAAAAATAGGAATATAATGTGAGAAAATCAGAAGAATTTGCAAACTTAAGATACAATACGTAATCTTTGTCAACTCTGTGAAGTAAGTGGTCAGGAAATTTGTTTGAAGTTGTTTTTAGAACCCCTTTTGTACGCTTACTGGGCTCACCATGCTGTAACCTGTAACACCCTACGTAGGCCCACGTGCAGTCTCCATCCTAAGTGACGCGCATTCTTCAATGCCAGTCTTCACCTCCCCTCCCCTCGACAAGACACTAAACAGTCCTTCTAAAGTGGAAATTTAATTTGGGGAAGAGTGAAGGAGGTTAAGAGGAATCTCTCACAAAAACATACACGGCTTCATATGAAACACAGCCAAGCGAGTGCTTTAACCTGCCACGCGTGGCCAGAAGAAAAGCAAATTTTCTGCAGGATTTAATTTACTCTGTTTTGGTCACGCGGACCACGAGTCCTATTGTTTCTGCCCCTCTCCTCTTCCTCACGGTTACCACTCTTCTTCCCGACCTGCTGAGACCAAAGGTCGCGCCCCCCCCCTGAGCTGTGCTCCGGCCCAGACACAGGCCGCCTGCCCAGCCAGAGCCCGTCTCTGCACCGCGGGGCAGCCTCGCTGGGTGAAGCGGTGTGGGTCGCAGCAGCAGGTCTCCGTGACCCGGCACACGGGGACACGCGACCGCTGCACACTCTCAGCCACGCTGGCTGTGCACAAATGAATAAATTACACGACAGAACCCTCTGCTTAGTGATTCAATGGTGGCCACGACACCAACGGAATTCAGAACAGTATGAAAATAGGCCATTACTGCAACAAAGTAAACAAAATGGGATATGTATTACTTTTATTACTTAGTTCCTGAAATTTTCAACCGCAACTCTGGCGGACGATTCAATCCAGCCTTCAATGCACAGAGAAACACTCCGGCAACCACACAGTATCAAAAAGCCAACTGTCAAAAGGCCAGAGTAAAAGCAGAATTTAGACACAATAAATAGTCTCCCAGACTTTTTCTTGCTTCCAAATCCTGTTATTCTAAAATTATAATATGAAATGTTTTATTTGCATTATTACTTCAAAAACTCTGCATGTATTTTTCTTGGCATATCTCTGCAAATGCACCCACAGGATGCATTACTTCAGTTGTAAAATGGTAATTTTATTGCTTATTCGGGAGTATCTGTTACAAGTATTTATCAGTGATACATCTGGTATGCAAGTATTAATTCAACAGGTTTTTCTTTTCAAATTTGATTTTTAAAAATCATCTCCTAATATATTCTTTAATTCACATAAATGTTCTACTTGGCTCTGAGCATCTTGCAACATATTGGCTCTTTCAACACCAGTCACTTTGACATTCTCAACTGACTTTCAAAAACTGACATGGCTTGGGTACAAGCCAGATTTAAGGCAGTGGGAGGGGAGGAGGAGGGCTTTCACCATCTGAAGAAACAAAACTGGCGTTAAAATTTGGCATCAGAGAAAACCTAAGCCACACGCAATCAGAAGCATCCCTCATCTTCCCTGGATTAATTTCATTGCTCTTTCCCAACAAATCTTAAGCAGCTTGAGGTTTATTAATAGGGTCACAGTACA
>CM052541.1:184500547-184520770 GCA_028533065.1 Trachops cirrhosus | reverse complement strand
TAGTAAAGGAGATTAAAAATGGCAGAAAATAAAATCCCCACACTTTGCCTCTCTTATGAAAAATTTTGCTTGGCTTTATTTCATGAAAAAATTTGTTTGTGGACAAAAAATATTTATATTTTTCCCATGATGACGAGCATTAGCATGAAGAAATCAGAAGAATAAATTAAGGAGAGAGGCAAAGGTCTGACTTAATGAATTCAGGCAAACCTGTAGCATTCTAGTGCAGAAGAAGAAAGTTAGTGATAACCAGAAATCGATTTCCCAACCTTATACTTAGGACTTAAAGTAAAATAAAGGTCTGGTCACTTCAAGTCAAGTAGCCTTAATTATGAGAGAGCAGGACAGAACTGCTCTTCCGCATGTAACCCAAATTCAAAGTCAGGGAAGACCCCAGCGAGGCTCAAGAACCCTCCCGCACAGCCGTGAGACCCCTCTTCAGTCTGTGTCACTCCTCCCGGCACGTGCTTGGGCTTGCATGGTCCCTGTCTTTTCTACATTTCATACTCAAGTGTTGTCTACAGACAGACTTGGAAAAGAAGCTAAAATAGCCTTTAAGAATATAATTAAACATGGCAAGCAAAACTGCATCAAAATATTACAGGTGAACACAAACAGAACATTTCCCCCAAATCTTGCCTAAATACAAATAAAGCGGGTTTAAGACCAAACATGTAAGTGTCTGAACCACCAGCAGATGGCAGAAGGAGAGGCTGGGAAACCCTCTAACAAAAGAAGGGAACAACTCAACATGGATTCCCAACCCCGGCTGGAGAACTGCTATAGATTTTTTTCCCCGCATCCTTGAATCTTTCCTCCATGGAGAAACAGAAAATTGTTTTGCTTTATCAATATGCATATATTCTATAATTTTAATTGAGAGTCAATGACTAAAACAGTAAAGAATAAACTTGGTCCTCTACTTCTCTAAGGATTTCTAATAGATTTTCACTAAATAAAAAAATTTAAATGCAAACAGAAATCCTTCATATTATGAAAAGTAATGGGTTGATAAGATTGTGAACTTCAAAGAGAAAAGGTCTGCTGGTTTCACTTCAACGACGTTGTCACCTTAAGTGCACTTTCACTTAAGTTATGTTCACACCCACTTAGGGAGTTAGCCAAGTAAATTTGTAGAATGCACACTCTGCTAAGACAGAGTTGAGAAGAAGCGGAGTTCATGTAGCTCTGCAGGAAAAAAAAAGAATTTTTTTCAAAAGAAGATTAAGGTATGCTTTCATGTGGTCACATTAATAAAAGGAAGAACATGTTAAGATGTAAATCTTATTATGTACTACTAAACATTCTAAATCTGAAATTCTACACTGATAGCCCCTAGGCATAACGCCAGGTAATCTATGAATGACCCATCACGAGTGACCACCAGAAAGAACCCTAGCTTCACAAGCCTGTTTAAAACCTTTCTACTCTCAAAATGAAGTGGGTCATGCCAACTTTATTTGATATACATTTGTTTCACTGAACAGAACCTTTCTTCTGTTCTCTACTCATCTGCTCTAATCCTCAGGTTTTCCTATCAATCAAAAAAAAGGCAGTTCTCATGGTGAAATGTGTTACGTTAAAATGTCTTGGGTCCCATGACTACCTGGAATCTTTATTTTGTGGACCAGCTCTGGCCAACAGAAATTCCTTTGAAAGTGGAAATGCTCTCCGTCCACGTGGTGCCTACAGGGTGGCCACTGGCACTGGATGACAGAGAATGAAACCCGGGCCTGTAACTGCGGAGCCTGATCGGCGAAGACGTTCACGGTAACAGGTGACAGTGAGATACCCGAACCACTGGTTGCCCGCGCCTACCAGAAACCCCTACAGCTTTGACAAGCAGTGCCGATGGATGTGTGTCTTCCTGCCGGTGGGCTCTTCGGGGCTACAGAATCAAATGCCAAGCTAATGTATCAACCGGGATAACAGGAGCATCAGTGAGAATCCCAGAAGAGAATACAACGCAGTAGTAACATGTTAACATCGCAGAATTTTCTTTTTTTTTTTTTTTGCTCTCTGCAATCACAATTGTTATGCTGTCCAAAGAACTCTAAATAGTGAGCAACACTTCCTATACTGTGAAGTAAGTCGAATCGATAAGGATATAAGATGAGCAAGATGGAGCCCCTGAGCGTACACTCTCTCTGGGGAAAATGCCACGTCTCACGGAGCTGGGGCGGGCCATGCTGGCTGTCACCTGTGCACAACATACAGGAGAAAACAGGACGGCAGAGAGAAATCCCAAATAAGCAGCAAAGGCAGGGCGTGCTGCATGAGTGCAGAGGCCGGGAGCTCAGCAGGTGGCAACACCAGGTGAAACGTCATAGCACATGGAGGGTACAGGCCGCGAGCGGAGTCTGGCGGTGGGATGAGCCTGAGATGCTACCGCGGGTAGGACGGCATTCCAGGGGAAGGTGAGGCAGGAGGGTAGGCTGGCAGCGGGGGTGGGGGCCCGGTGGGTGCAAAGGCCCAGCTGAGTTACGAGAATATGTTAGTTGGAGGTCAGAAGACCAGTTGGAATTTCGATGTTCTTTTTCTCTAGGATATGTTTACTCAACTGAGATAAGGATATAAAGTAATACATAGGGGTAAACAAATTCAGTGTTTACTTTAAATCTTAGTTTTAGATATTTTAGGCTTAGAGTTTTCTCTAAAATAACAACAAATTTTAGATGCCTGAACTAAATACTAAAAATTACTGCCAAAGAGGATAAAAAAATAATATTAAGAGGAGATACTACATTTTTATGACCAGAGGATCCTGGAGATCTCCCGCAGGGATAAAACTTTGGGACTCTAGGAAAGTACAGCGTTCGGAAAAGACAGAGAGAGGGAAAACGCGGGAGGGAAGAGACAGACACACAATATACAGAGGGCCCTACAACAGGGTTTGGAGAAACAGCCTTGCTGGGTTTAAGATGCTCTCCTAGGGTCTGGTCTGAAAGGCGGCGTGGATGGGACAGGCTGGCACTCTCCTCCCAAAGGGACTGGGGCCCAAGAGCCCCAGGGGACTCTGTGTCCTGTGAACCCTACGATCGACGTCTCATCATTTTTCTTCTTCCCATTCTTTTTGAGAACAACATGTATATTTACTCTTCAGATTCCTAACCATTCACTTTTAATGACCTCTCCACATATGTTATTTTTGTACCCGTTTCTATCAAAAAGCATAAAAAGGAGCATAAAATTCACAATTTTGTTCCTCCAAAGGACATGCCAGCCAAAACAGTATATCGAAATACTTTGGATTTGTGGAATTCCCATGTCCATTTAGCAATGGAAAACAAACGACCTGGTTATACCTAACATATATTTGTGTTTACTCAGTTTCAAAAAGAAAAACCTTCAAAAATTATGTGGGTGATGACTGTATCACTGTCAAACAAGAAGCACTCATTTGCCCCAGGAAAGACACTTTATCGAACAAGAGCGTATTCTGAAATCTACCCACTGCTCTCAACTTCCGACTTCCAAAGCAGCAGATGGCGCCTCCCCACAGACCTTTACATAGAAACCAAGTCACACTCCCCTAATAAGTGCCTCTTACCAATGTGCTCTCACAGTTTATTAGTGGAAAATATGTACAAGGAAGCAAATGAGACAAAAACTACAGGTCCGGAAGACTGCAACGGGAGAAAACCCGCGCCCACTCGCTCGCTGTGCCCCCCATCGCGGTGTGCCCCGCCCCCTGTTCTGGTCTCACCCGCAGCCCCTGGGCGTCTGCGCCGGCGCGTCCCTGGACCGCCAGCCCCCGCAGACCCGCTTCTCCAGGAAGCCTCCGCGGTCCCATGCGGCCAGCGCAGGCCCACGCTGCTCTCCCCCGACCCACTCAGCTGCCTTCCCTGGTCTCCGGCACTCCGTCCTCCGCCAAGTGGTCAGAAGGATCTCTGCTGCAAACCTAACCGCTACTCTGCTTAAACTCTTTTAATAGCGCTGTATTTTCAATGGGATAAGGTTCAAATCTTTAGCCTCTTCAACCTGAGATCTTTGCCACACACACACAATTTAACTACTTTTGATTTTTTTTCCCGGTTGTCCTCCAACCTAAAAATAGCTCTGATTTTTCCTCTCCTGCCCTCTTGCCTAAATATAGCACCAGCCTTCAAATCTGCCCAGGGACCAGCCTCCTCGAATACCTTCCACTCCACCCCACCTAACCCTGCAAAGCCTCTGCGAACTTCTAGCACGGAGATAACCACACTGTAGGATATTGTTATCTGTCTATAGGCAACGTAAGAGCAGGAGCCCGGACTTAATTTAGTTGTGACTGGAACACAGGGATTCAATAAATATTTGAAGCAGGGATGATGAATAGATGAAGGAAGCTAGAGTTATGAACCAAAAGCAGCATCTGATAACAGCCAGCAGTTGTAATTTCAATATCCCCAGACTGGAGGGAGAGGGGGTTTAGTAAACCCTGTTCTATGGCCCATTACAAGTTAAAAGTAAGTATTACCACATAAAACTCATGGTTTCCTTTACTATTTCTCATATTGTCCACAACAAAGAAAGAAGGTAAAGAAAATACTACCATAGTCTAATCTTCGTCACAATAGGAGGGAAAGCTTAAACTTTGGAAGATTTTAGAACCTCTACATTAAAAAAAAAACAAAAACAAAAAAAAGGCACGTCCTCCCTGTCGAGCCGCCCACTGCACCCGGGAGCTGCTGAGAGCTGCACCACAAGCCACACAGACTACACACCTTGAGTCCAAAGGCAGTATCCTCCGAGGTCAAGACTTCAACCTGGAATCATAAGGAAAAAAATAATTCAGGCACGATGGAAACCTCCTTTGAACCCTGGCTGATGCGGCTCAGTGGGCTGGGTGTCGTCCCACAAAGCAAAAGGTCACCATTTCCATCCCCCGCCAGGGCACACGCCTGGGGGTGAAGGTTCGGTCCCCGGATGGGGCACCTATGAGAGGCAACTGATGGATTGCTCTCTTTTTCCTTGTTTTCCTTCCTCTCTTTTCCCCTCCCTTCCCCTCTCTCTAAAAAGAAATAAAATCTTTAAAATTAAAAACAAACAAAAAAACCTCCTTTGAGTCTAGCCACAGACACCAGAGCACAGCATGGCCTGGAACTGAGAGTTCTGAGAAAGCAGGCATTTGATTTATGCCAGGAGTCAAGACATAGAAATGACCTGTGCCCGTCTCTTCAAGAGTTGGTGTCAATCCAGGTCACTACCCCAGGTCCCAGTTCTGTAATCGGGAAAGCTTCTTTCACACGAATAACTTTGCCATTATGCTGAGGGCGGGGGCAGATGCTCCTCGAAATGATCTAGAAAGTTAGGAGACTCGCCTCCTCACTTAGATCACAGGGTGCTGCATGTAACTCTTCATCTTTCACGGACAGCGACGGTCAAGTTATGCTTCGTAAAGCAGTTCCGTCGTGCCGGTGAAGGTGCTAGTATTTTCTTGTCCCGCTCGTAGCCGAGCGGGCAGGCCTCCATCTCCGGAATGTGGCAGAGCAGGAGTTCTGAGAGCAGGGCTCCGGGAAGGGCAGAGTCTACGTGACACGTGTGAAGTGGTGGCCAGGCCTCAAAAACGGGCCTGTCCGCCTGATGCATTAGAAGACAGAGCTCCTCCACATGCATTTTAAAAGCTGCACGGCACAAGACGTATGCGGATAATTCCTTTTTTAAAAACAATTATTCAGTCTGATGTATAAGGCTTTTAACTGACTACTACAAAGTCCCTGTAAGATAAAAAAGAGCGAGAAAGAAGGCAACAGAACAAACAGGAATTTTTAAAAAAATATCTGGGAAAGACAGTGGGGATGGGACAAAAAGGACTCGCTGGCTTCACTGTGAGTTTTAAACCTTTTTGAGTTAGGTATGTGTAGTGTGAGTTTTAGGTAGAAGGCACACAGGCCTACCCAATGTATCTTGCTGTAACAAAACTGGATTCTCCCCTCGGGGGAAGGAAATGCAGAAAGGAAGATCATTTCAGTAACGCTGGCAGCCAGTATGAAAGTGATGAGGTCAAAAAAAACTGTGCCCTCCAACTGCTTTACTGAAAGTGAGGCTCACCCACCACCTGGCATCTGACAGAGGCTGGCCTGGCGCACAGGGCGGCAGAAACGCATGATCAGGTATTAGGAGGACGAGCGGCCTCGCTTTGATGAAAACCATCTGTTGCTGATACCAAATGTGATTCTGGGCTAAACACTGAAATGTTGGATCAACCATACACAGCACAGAATCGTTGTAAGATTCACTGTTTACACTTCAATTTCCAAAGCTAATTGTTAGATTTAGAAACAAGATCTTATTATAGACTTTAAGAGAAAAAAAAGTTATTTGAAATCTACATATGTTTGAATTTTCTAAGTCCTGCCTTTCACAACACTAAGGTTACTAACCTCAAGTATCTTTACATTAAAACCTCTAACCAACACTGAAGACTTTAGTTAAAGGGAAAGCACAAACAACGAATTTGCTGAATCTTCACTACTGTAAATACTGTAAGTTTGCTCTTACATTTTACAGGGTGGGGCAAAAGCTGGTTACATCTGTGAGTATGTGAAACACAGAGTTCATTCTCACGTTACCATCCTCACAGCCTGCCCGTCTTTTTCCATACGAACAACTGCGAGTCCACTCTGCCCACCCCGTACATGCAGATCGTAGCTGCATGCATCAGCGTGAGGTCCGTTCAGCCTTGATGTGCTACTTGAACATACGCACAATCATACAGTTAAAAAATATAATAGAAGTTTGAATCAGCAAAACCATTCCGGGTGCATTCTGCATTTGCTTAACATGTTATAAAAAGGCAAAGCGGCACGAAAGTTCGATAGCAAATAAAATCTGTTTAAAGATACGGCTTTAATATATTTGACAACTTGAGCTGACAGCAAACCCGCGCATTCTGGTGGAATTCAGGAACTCTCCGTTTGGCTACGGGAGTCGCTACAGACAAACACAGATCTCGGGGCTCGGGGATGGAGGTTGAGTCTCAAAAAGTCAGCCTCATCCTGCGCCCCAGATTCTCTCTCCAGGAGGGCTCACAGGGGTGTTTTGAAATTCCTAAGTATTAAGTAACTTAATTAAAGCAACTTTTAAAAATTATGTTTTGTTCAAAAGCACAATGGTTTAAATACACATGCAGTTTAGTTCCATATCTTTTATATTTTGTTTCTGTAAAATTTTAATTTTAGTATCTACAAAAAACAGCTGATTTAAAAACTTGAAATTAGCCTCAATTGAATAAAAAAGAAAGCGCATGCCTCACAAAGGTTTTCGTGTTGGACCCAAGAGCATTTTTACCTAAGCTGGAAGGAATCCCCCCCCTAGTGGGAGTAAGGGAGTATTTCAGCCATCACGTATAATTTGCAGGTAGTAGCAATTACACTTATCAAAGGAAATCTGGCAGGCATTTTTGTTCCTTTTGTCATAAATTTGAATCTTTATAAAAAAGGAAATAAGTATTTTATATTTCACCTATACAATTATAGGTGTTTTTCAGCCCCAAACACCTATAATTCCTATATATAAACTAGAAGTAGATGTGTGTTTATCTGACAGAATTTTAGTTGTTAAGTCAACTATCATCATCAGATTTAATTTGGTGATAAAGAGTCACAGTTTTAAGTTAAAACGAGAACCAGGCTTATCTGGAACAAAATCAGCACATTCGCAACGGGACGACTCTCACGGTCCGGAGCGCAGAGTGCGCGGAGCCTGCGCTCACCTGAGTCTTTAACAAACACGTCCCCAACGCGCAGGCGCTGCACGCAGTGGATCGTGCCTAGCGCTGCACGAAGGTATTAATACCTGGGTGAAGTGTATTTAAATATTCATTGAAAGAATAAATTCGAATTTAGAAATGACCGGAGGAAATTATTAATAGTATTATTTTTCTTTTTAAACTGTAGTTTGGGGAGACTTACAACTGGCACTATTATAAAATCATTAAGAAAGAAGGTCACAGGTTTTATCAGATGTAAAATCAGGACACAGTAACAAGGCTCTCCTGGTCACAGATGTTGTAACAGATGCAAAGATAACTCTGAAAGATGGGGTGCAATCTGACATCCCTGGGGGAGAGCATGTATCCAGGCTTCTGAGGTGTAAGGTGTGCAGGCTAACAAAGCAGAAACGTATTAGGTCCAATGTAAGGCCCTTCCCATCAAATCACGCCTATTTAAAATGATACCACAATCAATACTTTAGAACGCAGGTTCCAGAAACGGTTTTCATTTGTAGAGAACTTCTAAAATCACAGCAAAAGCTCGGTTCTCACAGCTCAGCGCAGCCAAGCCATTTACAGCTCTTTCATTCCGCTCCAGCACAGAAACCTTTACATGGCTCCCCCCCCTCAATTACGCTAATAGGCCCTGCCTTGGCCAAACATAAAGCAAACCACTTTAATTTCCAATCATTCCATTAAGAAAATCGAGAAAATGTGGATTCATGAATTTGGAAGTAAAACTGGTTGTACTTTTCTTTCTTGAATCACTTTTAAAGTCCTTTTCACCTTCACTTCTAAAGAAGAGAAAAATAATATCCAGCAGCATTTTCTTTAAAATAAACAATGTTGCCCTGGCTGGTGTGACTCAGTGGTTGAGTGCTGGCCTGTGAAACAAAGGGCTGCCAGTTCAATTCCCAGTCAGGGCACAAGCCTAGGATGTGGGCCAGGTCCCCAGTAGGCAGTCGAGAGGCAACCAGACATTGATGTTTCTCTCCCTCTCTTTCTCCCTCCCTTGCCCTCTCTAAACACAAATAAATAAAATCTTTAGGAAAATAATAACAAAAAATTAAACAATGTTAAAACTATGTCCCATTTTGATCAAAAAAATTCCAAAAATCAAGACCACACTGACACAAAGAAAATAAAGTGACAAATAATGATGCTTTATAATACTATATAAAGAATTTTACCCATATTTAAAGGAATGCAAATCAAAACTCCCAATATTATTCTGTTTCTCACAACAGCTTACTAAAGATTAACAATTTTGATAATTATAATGTTGAAAAAGTTGTGGGAAATCACTGAAATCATAACCTCGCACTGATGATAAGAACGTATATTAGAATGAAGTGCAATTTGGCAAAATCCATCAAAATGCATGTGCATGTGATTAAGCGTTAACCCTACAATTCCACTGATACTCAAGTGCAGAAACAAAAGACTTACAAAGCTATTTATGAAAGTTGTTTATAACAGTAAAAAGCTGAAAACCACCACCAATCAAATGTCCATAAAAAGGAAGTGTTTAATAAATGATCATACAGCCAAGCAACAAAATTCCAGGCTGCTGTTAAAAGAGACTGTATTATAATAAATGAAAGAATCATTAACAGTGTGCATAGTAAACTAACATCTGTATTTAAAATAAAAGTGAGTGGGTACATGAAGGGACACCCAAAAAACCCTGAAATTATCTTCTGCAGGGCAGGTCCCATACTACAGCTTCCTCCACTTAGGTGAGTGTTCTAGGATCCCATCAGGATCAATGTACCAGCTGGAGTTGTTGTGAGAGGCTGTGTTTGGCTTCAGTGAATTTTTGTTTAAGGCTCAATGCATTTGCCCATTTCATGATGGGTGATTTATGAGTACACCTGCCCACACTGCACTGGGCGTTCAGCAGTATTTGACAAAAAAACTGGCATGATCCCCGTGCCCCACCCCCCATTCACTTGATCTCATCCTGGAGCTACTTTTTTTGTTTCCATAGATGAAAAAAGTCCTCAAAACGAAACATTTTGCGGATGTGGAAGAGGTGAAACAAAAAATGGCAAAAGTACTAAAAGGAATCAAAAGCGACAAGTTCAAAAACTGTTCTGTTCTGATCAGTGGAAAGAATGTCCTGATAGGTGTACTGCATCAAATGGAGAGAATCTGGAAGGTGACTGAAGTTTCAACATATAAGAATAATTTTTTTATAAATCGATTCCAGGGTTCTTTTGCTTCCAGGGCCCCCCCTTATATGCTTGATGTTAAACCATTCCTGAAAAAATATGCAACAAACACATCAGCGATTGTTCTCAAAGGAGAAAAACGTATTTTTCACTGTATTGTATTGTTTCTTGTTCAAATAAAAATAATTAGTTTGCCAAAATAACACCAAGAAACTGTTCAATGTCCACAGCACTCACAGCACTGTAGGCAAACGTCTTGTATTTCAAGTTGGTAAAGGTCAAAAACAGAGCGGTCCGCGCCTGTGTGCACCATCGCTCCTGGGCGGGCCCGGGAGAACAGCCCGCCCAGCAGAGGGCTTTCCACCAGCCCCCGCCGGCCGCAGGCCCGCTCAGGCACACTGACGCACACTGACGCACACTGACGCACACTGACGCACACTGACGCACACTCACGCAGCAATCCGTTTCCTGGAGAAATCACTCTTTGTGACTCAGTTTGTCGTCAGCTATGTATACATTTTCTCTATTAATTATTTGTACTACACCATTATTTGAAGTAACAGACATCACAGAAAGTGTACAAACATAGGGAATGGTTAAATAAAGTATGGTATATTTCATAAGCTAGGTCATTACGTAATCATGAAAAACTCAGGTTTCAGGAAATATTTTATTACATAGGAAAATGATTCAAATCTCTCCATTTCCTTCTGCCATGTGTTCTAGAATATATGCTATGCTGGAAAATGTCTTTCCCACTCCAGGATTTTTGAAATATTCACTCATATTTTCTTTTAATACACTTGACTATTTTTTTGGTATCTAAATATTTGATTCACCTAGAATTTATTCTGAAATAACAAGAAGAGGTGGCTCAGTTTTAATTTTGCATTTCAATAACTGTGATGCAAATAATCTATTACTTTCTCTGGTGACCAGAGTTACCATGTCTTCACCATAAACACTAAAATGACATAAATTTTGCCACCAATTCCAGGTAGGAATGGAAAAAGGTATTCACCTCAAAGGGAGGTGGGAGTGAAGGGGAGACTGATAATAATCAATAAGAACCTAATTGAATCTCCAGTCACAATATTTGTCCAAATTGCCAAGGAATCACATGCTCTTGGAAAAAATAACTTTTGCCTAGATAATTCAAGGGATTAAAGTACTGTTTTACTGCGTCTGCTTAGGTTGGGTCAAAAAGATCAATATTCCACTAGAACCTATTCCATGAAGCATACTTTTGTCTACATGAAGGAGAAGCACATTCATAAATACATTGCTCAAAACCATGTCCCAGGATTCATAACAATTTAAAATGCAGGACAAGTCCCTCCCCTAGAGCCCTTGCTCACCTGTGCACATGCGTTCTCTCTCTCTCTCTCTCTCTCTCTCACACACACACACACACACACACACACACTCACAGCTCACACTGGGGTTCAAAGTTGTAATTTTAGCAAGCAAGCAAGTTGTTTTACTTTCTGTCATATTATTTCTTACCACTACTATTATCACCTTACTTTTTTGTAATCTGTTTAAAAATGCTTACAAAAACATATAAAACCGTGTCAGCATTCTCATTAGCATGTTCAGCCACATGGCAGCCCAAGGACACAGCCGGAGAAAACCTCTCAGCGCCTGGGTAGCAGGTGACAGGGCACAGGGACGCCTGCTACTGGTGAGCGCTGCAGTGCAGAACCGCCGTGCTGGCGATGGTTTAAAACGAACTAAAAACCTGCTCCCACCTACAGAGGGAACCAAAAGCATCAGTAACAATGATACATTTCATCTGTGAAACCCAAAAGCATGCACTTAATACCATGTATTGGATTTCAAGACAAAGAAAGGACATGTTATGGTTACGCTGCTCCCTACAAGGGTTATGCTCACAGTACCTCCTATACCCCGGTGTTCGCTGTGCCTTCATACCCTAGGCTGCTCCTGTTTTAAAAGGCTGTCAACACTGTGGTCATGCCGCTCTTTCTAATTATGCTCTTTAACTGAGTGAGGATACCCTCACTTTAGATTCACAAAGCAGTTATGAACTCATGATATGACTCAGAGAAAGGAGACCTTGAGTATAGCAGAGTGCAAAAATAGCCACCACGATGCAATGTGACTTCACAGTGCCTCCACCGAAAAAATGGAATCCCTTTCTGCACTCCTTTACGCTGGGTGGGACATGTACTTCGCTTGGATCACAGAAGGCAGCGACAGAAAGCATACCATACTATCTCCAAGTCCAAGAGTCCAGAGGCGATGCTACTTCTAATCACTCTCTTGAAAGTCAAACAGCCACCATGTGAACAAGCCCCAGGCGAGTTTGTTGGAGGATAAGAAAGATACGGTTCGGTGACCACATCACCCTAGCCAAGAGCCAGTCAACTCCAAGGCACTTAGGCTGACTGAAGGGATAATGAGCCCAGCAGAAACCAGAACTGCCCAGTGCCAGGCCAAACTGTCAAACTGTAGGATTGTGAGCTAAATAAACCACGGTTGTTCTGAGCACTGAGTTACAGGCTGGTGGGTTGCACGGCAAAGCGAACTAATACACGGTACAACTTTAAACAAAAGAACTCTAGCTGTTGTGCATCTATCTGCTGGTGGAGTTCCAGGCAAAAACGCCAGGACTCTGAAGGCAGTTCCGAAAGCACGCAGAGCACCCACACGGCCACGTCCTCCACCTCCACGTGCGACTCGAAACTTCCGAAGACCACAAAGCCTGCCCCAGCGCTTTACTGCGGTCCACAAGAAGCTGCCCAGCGCGGCTCCTGCCTGCCTCACCGGTCCCCCGTGCCCCCACTCCCTCCAGGCCCAGGTTCAGCCACACTGGCGTCCTCTCCGTTCCTCAAAAAGACCCCTTCTCACCTCAGAACCTTGGCATCTGCAGTTCCCTTCCCCCGGAACAGCCTGCCACATCTTCCTGTTACCGGTCCCTTGGTGGCACTCACAGTTTGAAGGTGGCGCCGCACGGAGCCCCCTCCCTCTCTCATGCTAGTCCCTGAAACTGGCTTGTGTGTCCCCTTACTAAATGTGAACTTCACAAGAGCAGGGACGCTCTCTCATTCACAGCCACAGGTTTCTCACCTCGAGGAGGGTCTGACACAGAGGAGGAGCTCAACAAGTAACTGTTGAATGAAGAAGTGAGTGTGTGTGAACGAATGTTGAGGGCTGTATTAACCCAACCTTGACACGGCTCGTTATGTCACAGCTATAGGTGTGACAAGGTGTAAGACGTGCTCCGCCTCATGTAACTCTGCGAGTCAGTCTCACGTGCCATCTGGCTGATTATAGACCCACTTGCCGTACATACAAGTGTTATTAAAACACACAACCCAGTTCTACTATGTTCACTGATGAGACACATGCATATACCTTTGATGCAGTTGTCTCAAGCATACATTTAAATTCCTTTAAAAAGATTGTGTTTTTAAATTGATGGCAATGAAGGAAGTATGTTGCCCTCATAGATACTTATTATTTTTGAATCAAATGTACTGATTTTTATAGAATTGTATTGTTCCAAGAAATGACTGCAATAATAACTGTATAAGAACATGTGTATTTCACCATACTTCCAAAGTAAATTTTTAGGAGTAGTTTCAGTAAAATCTGAGCTGTGCATTCAGGCCCAGGCGGCAGTCAGAACCTCCTGCCCAGGCTGCGGCCTTGGCTGGGAGGGAGACGGGCAGGCCCGACCACCCTCAGAAGGCCGGACTGCTCCCAGCACCACGCCAGCTCCACTGATGAGCCTCGGGACAAAGGAGAGCGGGAGCCCCGAGTGTAGATGCGGGGGCATTCAGAATGCTCCTCCTAAAGCAACCACGTGTATGAAAGCTAATCGTTTCTATAGTCCCCAATGTTTATCCAGAAACATGAGATACGGAACCATAAAAGGTTTGTACCAATATGTGTCGACTGATGATTTTATTCCATTTTTCTAACACAACAAAAGTATATACAAAAATTGTAAATTCACAAACAAAACTTTTGAAATCATACTTTCAATAAAAGTACTGGCTTTCCTAATTACACTTAGGTCTTCCTATTTTATTAAAGCAGAAAGTATATTATGGTAAAACACTATTTGTCATATCATTTTTACGGGATTGCTTTTCCAGTATATTTCAAGTGAACATTTATTCCACATTAAGACTTTCTACACTTACTCATAAATACTAAGAGGTTGGTGAAGGGAAATTTAAAAAAGAAGTTATAGGTGCCCAAGCATTTCAGTTCACTTTTTGACCACTAAGTGGTAGTTTATCTAAACTTTATAAAAATTAAGATAATATCTCATCTTCCACTGTGTCACATACTTTGTGAATTCTGTCATAATTCAATGCTATTTTAAGTGATATTTTCCTCTTTACCCAAGTATCTACTTATTCATATATCAATTGACATTAAAAGTTTTTTCAAATTTACTATACTGCAGTTTAATTAATTCAAATGCTCTAGAAACATAAGCTAATAATATAAACTCTATTTTCTGTTTTAACTGCATTTCACAAAGAGGGAAATTCTGTATTACAAATAACTAGATAAATCTACTGAGGTAATAAACGTTGACTGTACTTACCCCTCTCCCAGTCCCAAACCCCATTAAGGTCAGCAACTTGAAGGTTGTTATAAAACTATTATGCAAAAGACTCGCTAACTAACACAGGCTGTGGAGGCCCACAGCCAGAGGCGATGTGACAGTTATCACCATGTCTAAGGGAAGGAAGTGCAAAAAAGATGCCTATACCTGCCTGCATACAAATGAAAGGTGTTTTAGAAACAGACATTTTCAGATCAACAAATTAAACTTCGGCTGCCCTAAAATGGCTGTTAATACATTATTAATTTGATTCTGTGTCACTGGTTTCTTTTTTGTGGCTCTCTCCCCCACTCACCCATCCCTGGCCCACCACCTCTGGCACCAGGATCTGTCATTAGAAAAACGACAAAGGAAAAAAGCTTCCACCTAAACGGATTGGTTTTAGAAACACTGAAATAGCAGTTACAATCAGACTTTTATCCCAAGTTTAATTAAGTTGTTTAGGACTATCATGATTACCAAAATGGAACAGAAAGACAACTCAATAAATGAGAGAAGAAGAATGTAAGGTTAGTCATACTTAAATTTAACTACAAACCTTTACCTTTCACTGAGAACGGATTCTTGTTTTAGACGGGACTTACTCTGAAGTGTTACTCTTACTACCTGTTTAATTAGGTGTGCTGGCAACTGCAAGCCGAAGAAGTCTCCAGAGAACACGACCACATTCTCACTCTTCTCCCGGTTCCCTAAGGTGCTACTTGTCCAAAGAACCCGAACGAAACTGGCTCCACACCAGCCCCGCCACCCTCTCTGTTCTCTGCTCACAGGAACCGTGTGAGATTAGCCTTATCTGCGAGGGGCGACAGTAACGAAAACTTCAAACCAGGAGCCTAAGTGTGTGAAGGAAACTGAGGCTAGAACAGGAAGTTCTGGAACAAGCAAATTAACAAAAAAAGTAGATGTTTTCAAGGCAACTAACTGTCAGCACACCACTATTCCACTCTGCCCCTCTTCCTCTCTCCAAAATAAGCATATCTTCTAAAAAAAATGTACAAAAAAAGAGGAAGCCTTCAAAAATAGGTAGTAGTTGTGTGAAAAAGCTTAGCTACTGAGTTTATTTTAATGCCATTAGAGTTCAAGATGGTTTGATATTCATCTTCTAGAATATAGGGCCATAAAAGCCTTGTCTCTAAAGAATCTCTAGTCTTGAATAGTCAAAAAACATCGATAATCCCAGAGATGGGCATTTTAATGCAGAAAATATTCAGGAAGATAATTACACCCATCTGCTCACTTAGGAACCCGGTGTGTCTGAGGCCAGGACGCTGAGGCCAGACCGTTAACGGGGACCAGAAACCTGCAAAGGCACAGCCGTGGTGTGACGACTGGCCCGAAGGACGAGGCAGGCGCCACACCTGTTAGTGACACTCATCTGTAACTGCTTCATTAACTACTACATGTCAAGGTGCACGTCTTGACACGGAATAAGTCACTTTCTAAAATAACAGCGACGTGAGATCACAATGCTCCCCTAAAGAACAAATGACCAAGAAGGAAACTTCTGTGTTCACCGCAGGCAGCAGTATTGTATGGCAAAAGAAAATGTGAGTGTCGGTTTAGAAACACGGGGTCCAACTATGAGAACTGATTTCTAAAGATAATCTACTGCAACTGAATAATGCAGCCGCTTTGCTAAGCGTTTGGCAATTGCTGCTAAGGTAAAACTAGTCTTACCACATGATCCAGACAGCCCAATGCCGGGTATTTCCCAAGAGAAATGAAAACATGTTCACATGAAAACCTGCATGAGAATGTTTGTGGAGGCTTTACTCATTAATGTCAAAAACTGCAAACCATCCAAACACCTGTCGGGCGGTAAATGGATAAACAGAACTATGGACCACATCCATACAGTGAAAAACTACTCACCTACAAAAAAAGAACTAACTGCTGAAGCAGCCGCATGGATGAATATCCAATGTACTGTGCTAAGTAAAAGCAGCTAGACTCAAAAGGCGACCTACCATACGATCCATTTCTTCAAACTTTAACCTTGGAAAAGACCAAGCTATGGGGAAGGCAAACAGATCGGTGTCACCAGGAGCTTGGAGTGAGGGAGGGGTTAACTCCAAGGGGCAAGAGGAGACTTTCTGCAGTAATGGAAATGTTCCCATTAGAAACACCCTAAGGTTCTCTCAGAATGCTATTCTCTAAGTAAATGATGTTTTGCATTTCGTAACACACTAATCCATGGTACTCACAGTGTCAGTTTTTCCAAATACAGTGGCTAGAATTAAAATGATATCCCATAGCTTTTCACACTCAAAATGCCTTTGATTTTCATTGTACAGTATATAACTTTTGTTTTGTTGAAAAATTCTAGAACATATAGTTGAAATTTTCAGTTGATAATTTCCAGAGATTTCTTGATTTGTGAACGGTTACATTTTTCTATGGGGGGGGGGGGGAGTTGAAATTTTTTGGTTAGATTGTGTTTTGAGGCTGAAAAGCAATCGTGTTTAATAAAAAAAATCTTTGTTAATACAACTGCAAATAAATTTGAACTTGAACATGAATACAGGTTGAGACATGAAAATATTACACAACCTTCAAATTAGAACTACAATAACATTAAAGTTAAAGTAGTACGTACCAGTTAAGACAAGAATATACTATATAAACTTCAGATCTAAAGCATGACACTTACCTTTTCATAATAGCACCTTCACTTGTAGCTCAGAAATTTCGAACTTCAATTTTTAAAATTCAAATCTTAAAACACAATACTGTAAAGAATCACATATTTACATCTGTCTGGAAAGTCAGTCTCAATAATCGTAGCAGATGTATGAGAAAACTCAGTTACTGGGCTTATACCATAAAAGTGCTTTCTACTTAGACAGCAGCAAGAAACTTGAAATACAGTCTCAAGGTTGAAAAGTTTAATTTTTTTGCCTTGAAACATCTTTCAGTAGGGCCTTTCAACATTTTTGTATTAAGTGGACTCAGTTTTGTTCATATAAATTCCTTACAGCTCTTTAAATAAAAATGAGGTTTCCGAAATAAACAATATACAGCCAGACTTAAAAAGAAACTTACTACTTGGAAGTAACATTCATTTATATCATTTTTTTCCAACCAAGAGTTTATATGCAACTCTGGCCAGGGATTTCTAGTGGATTAAGTTTTTGTCTAGCCCAGTGGTTGTCGACCAGGAAGAAATTTGTGCACATCACCCCCCCCCTCCAGGAGGCAGCTGGTAACATCCAGAGACGTTTGTGGCCATCACAACTGGGAGGTCAGAGTGGGGTTTGCTCCTGGTACCCAGTGGGTCATAACACAATGCATAGAGTGGCTTCCTCAAAGCAATACATTATCAGGCCCCAAAAGTCAACGGTACCAAAGCTGAGAAAACCTGGTCTAGACAGGGGAGATCCCAACTGCTTCTATTCAAAAGTAAAAGCACAGGAAGATCTTCACTCAAATCATTTTATTGACAGGAATACAAAACAGCATCTGGGATGAACTGCACCTCACGTAACTGCTGAGTCACTTAAACCGCATGTCACAGTGTCCGTGGGAGAAGGGCCCCAGAATCAAGGCTCCACAGAGCAGAACTGTAATACTGCTGAAGCCAAATATTGCAAACCAAAGTTTTCCTCCGGGAAGAAACTCTGGAGTTCAGTGACACCCAGCACAGGCAGATAAGTCTACCCGTAACAATTGTGAGCTCAATGCTGTATTTTATTTTTTTAAAGAGGATGGGGGTGCCGATGACATTTAACACAAATGCACTATTTTGAAAAATGGGGAACTGGGTAAAAGTCAAAAATAAAAATAACCTCTAAGCTCACTGACACCTGCTGACAGGTGTTCATGCACGCACATGTACGCGCACATTTCCATCTTAGCCCCATCTCCAACCCACATGCAAAACTAGTCACACAGACACTTGCTTGGAATCTCAGTTAATCTATTATTTCAAAATTTCCTTTGAAAAGCCTGGGGGAGTGTACAGCTCATAATCACTGGAATATTTGGGAGGCAAAGTATAATTTTTGCTCTAAATCTGACAAATACTTAGAGCAAATAGAAATTGCTCTTGGAGAAAATGGGCATAAATGACTACCCAAACAGGCAAGTCTTTGGTGCTTATTTGGGTTAGGATTTTAAACCCAAGACTTTCTGAATAACATCAGAATGGTGACTCCTAGGTAAAGCTTGATGTACCTATAATTTTAGATACATTTTCACCAATGGGACTGGGGTTATCCATGTAACCATAGAAGATGTTTGGAGGATGAGAGGTAAAATTCTTGTTTGTTCAGTTCATGTTATACTGTTTTCAAATTCCATCAGTTTATGTAAAAGACTGTGTTCTGTTTTTCTTCCTGTTATTGTATAAGTATCATTTCTGAAATACACAGAAAATTAAGGCTTTCCATCAATGCAATGTTTATGAAGCCAGGGAGTTAAAAAACTCACTGACCTGAATCGATTTAATCACTACTACACAAGACTGTAGCTCAAAACCTAAAAAGAGCTACTAAGCTCGGCCCACGCAAGGTCACCAGTGAGAGTTTACTCTAACGCTGCATTTGCCCTTCATGTTTACTACAATGTGAGGAGGGCGGGGAAATACAACAGTATATCCTGGCACATGACTCACCCCCTTTAACAAAACACTCAAATAAATATGAACTTAATTTAAAATGGACCTGGCAAGTGTTGTAAACAATCAAGGTTAGAAAAGTCCCTCTTATAATCTTGTTTGTATACATGTCATAGGTGTAAACATTACATATTCTCACCTGCACAGCAAACATTAATTTGCATTAAAGTGAACAGAATGTTAATCTTCAGACTTTATTCAAGGCCATTTCTCACATTCTTCAAAACACTCATTTCTTATATTTTGCCTCTAAATCTATATTGATAAACTAAATCAAAACTACACTGTCATATAAGATCCTTTATTAAATTTCCAGAATCCTGAAATTGAACTGATTTGAGTACAAGGGAACAGACCTCCTGTACCAAATAGTAAGCTGTTTACATAAGCAGTATCAATGACACAGTAAATGCACAGATCTTAGAAATTATACAGTCCATAGAGTGGAATAAAAGAAGTTTAAAAACCAAGTGGCCATAGTTGATTACTACTATGTAGTTGGATTAAATGCATGTCTTAATTAATCTACTATAGTTTTGTGTCATTTACCTTAATTGAAAACATCAAAGGTATCTAGATTGCGACACTATTCTTAAAACTACAGAAGGAGACCAGTGAGAATACCCAATGATCCCTAAGTCTTCAAGACAGAAAAAAGCTGAAAAGCAGAAAGTATTCTCGAAAGACTGCTTAGCATTTAATTAAGAACAGGAAAGCAAAGGCAGGGGGAGAAGAAATTTTACAAGGTTAAACTTTTCTCAGACTTTTAAATAATGCCGTGAGTTCGTTTCCTGGCCAAGGAAAGTGGATGATCATGCACTTGGCTCCAAGAAGCAGTTATTACACAAACGGAAACCTGTCTGAGCAGCCCCCTCCTGGGTGTGTCCAGCTCCTAGCAACTGAGCCCTAGCAGCAGCCAAAGGAGGCGGCAGCTCCGCCCCTCTCCCACCAGCCCAGCAGAGCTCCTGTAGGTCTGGACTTCAGGCTCCTCCCACCCTTGCCCGCCCACCCCGCCCCTTGCCCTTCGCTGCAAGGCCCCCGCCCAGTGTTCCAAGCCTGGGCTCAGCTCTGACCCCGCCCCTCACCACCAGCCCATTCTGTTATTGTCAACTAGGTTGAGCTCCGCCCC